>JAPDSC010148329.1:43677-63846 GCA_026290005.1 Latrodectus geometricus
TATATATAATAGTGAATTTGATATTTAATTGATTGCCTCGATGTTTACAATTTTTGAATATTATTTTTTTTAATTTAATATCTTATATAACGATTAACGTAAAATGTAAATGACATATTTTCCCTTGCTAACTGTACATATTCAATTTAAAATTAATTTATACCAATTCTCAAATTATAAATTGATTAGATATATCAATGATACGAATAAAATTGAAATCAATATAAAGTTTCCTCAATAGAATTTTAAAAGAACTAAGTAAATTAAATACAGCAGTATTGCAGAGATCGGATAATTAATAAAATAAAGTTCAACTGCTAAAATGTAATATAAAATTTCTTTCTTTTCATCATTATGGAACTGAGTCAATTGTTAAAATTTAAAATTATGTTAAAGACAGACTGAATCTAAATATTTGTAACTGCGATACCATGTAATTGATAATACGAAACGAATTTTTTTTCTTTTTTTAAATTACGCATGATATTAAACTACATAATAAAATAAGTATGAAAATTATTTTTCAAAGCTGTTTTGTTTCTTTGTATTAAATACAAGGTGTTTGGATCCCCACATATAAAGCTAAGAGGGTTAACAAAATGTAGTTACTTGATATCTCATAGCTTAGCAGAAATTAGATTCCTTTGGAAATCAACCACATTTAGACATATAAGACACTTTTCAGATCGAGGTTTCTTTTTTCATGTTGCATACAAAGAACTCACTTCCCCCCCCCGACATACTTCCATACAGTTAACAGTTATTCCTCGTAATTTATTCTGGTAGTAGCTAGAATCAAACCGAAAACCTTTCATTCCCAAGAACATGGTCTTATTATTAGGCTATTGTGAACCCAAACGTGATTAACGTCACATAGAACTTCAAAGAGAAATTTTGTTAAACTTTTGTCATAATATTTGTAGTTAGAATACATAGTACGAATCATAAAGTTCAAAAATTTCAATTACTTACAGAAAACATGAATCTTTTCTTAACCAATACAAATTAGCGACATTTTATACCTGAAGATCAGTATTTGAAGAAAATATAATAGACCCTCATTTTTACGAACTTGTGGAGACCCTTAAAACCGTTCGTGAAAAGGAAAATGTGTTAGATTATTAAGATCTAATTTTTTTAAATAAAATATTAGAATTATTTAAAATGCACTTCAAGAAACAACTGCAAAATAATTCATACTGATACACAGCTTGGCTTATATTGTTTCCTTTTTTAAAATTTTCGAGAGGCTGTTTTTTGAAAATTCATATTTCATCGAAATATTTATCTTATTTAATATTTTTTCGTTATTTTCAGAATTTTCTTCTTTTACTGTTGTTGTTACTTATGACTTTGACGAAGCCAGGCCACCCGTCAAGGACTGGGCAAATGGAGACAGAAAGAGCGTCTTCGGTTTTTGAACAGAACATCCCCTTACTAGGGTGGAAATACGACTTGACTCATAGATGGCAGCACCATCTGGATCTTTCAATTTAGAGATAGGAAGCCAGAGACTCATTACTGGGTATTCTCTGGCTTCCTATCTCAAATTAATCTAAAGGTATTAATTTGGAATGGGAACATGGTGGACATTGCGACCACGACATATTTAACGTGTTCCAGTCGCATTAGTGAACTCGACGAATCTTTGATAAGCCGGGATTCAAACTCACTACCTTCCGGTAACGAGAACGACGTCCTAACCAACTACATAGGCCACCGCGGACCTTTTTTTACTATAACTGATAAACATGTATGTTTCTTCCTCTGCGACATATCCTCAAACAAATCGGCTTTATCTCTCTCGACAAACGAAACTTCATAAATCGAGTCTCAAATGAAACAAAACAAGAGAGTATAAATTTTTAAGTTCCTTCCCCCCTTTCCATGCTCTAAACGTATTGGAAGAAAAAATTTTTTCCCTTTCTGTGTCCTTAGGGAAACACAGCCCCATAGTTCCAATCAAACGTCTGATATGAATGTGCCTTCGATTATTCCCATGTCTGGAATACTAGCACATGTTGCTGCGTTGTTCAAGAATGAATCGAATTCTCAGATACCATATAAAAAACAATCATAAAAAATTGAAAACTTGTCCATTCATGAAAAAAGGGGATATTGGTTAGAAAAGGAAACTCGCAAAAAAGGGATTTTTCAAAATTTTAACTCTTAAATGGGAGTTAAATTATGTCTATGGTCAGTGTAAGGATTCGCCACTAGTTCATAAAAACGGGAGTATATTTTATCAAAATATGTTTTCAAATAGTTAAAAAAATAAAAAAAAAATTTTTCAAGGGAAATTGTAAGTGCATTTCTTGATATTTACAATGAATTCTCCTTTGAATTAAATGGTAAATGGATGAGCTTAAAAGTGCTATAATATATTTTTAAAATCACACATTTCAGCTTCTTCCCCACATGTACTAAAAATAATTTTTACATAATTCTTGATAACTTCGAAATCTGCATTTTGGGCAAATATTAACTTTCAGTGATTAAACGTAATCTTTTATGCCATTCTCTCGTATGCAGTAAATGTAATTTGGCATAAAGTTGATTTGTCTGCGTTAAATATAATTGTTTTTAATAAGCTCATGTCTTTTTCGCAAACTTCTTATGTCAAGTGTTTTTATATTTAATAATTATTTATAACTATAGGAAAATTATGTGATTTCTGACATAGTTTATTTTCTCAAAGTTTAAACTTTAGGTAATATTTTTTTCTATATTGTCCCTTTTACATTGTAATTTATTTTCCAATATTCATACAACTCTAAAAAAACAGTAATATTCTGAGAAAAGGATATTCAGAAAAATGTCAAGAAATTAATTTAAATTTTCTCTACAATCTCAGAATTTTTGAAGAATCTTAAAATATCAAGGAATATTGTCAATATTAGTATCCTTATGTCTAGACAGGCGGTATGTGTGCAATATTGCCAAATGTCAAGGTAGAGTTTCGAAAAATTGTGTCATTTTTAAAGTCCAAACTACTTGCATCCTATTCTTTGCAAAAAGAACTTATAAGTATCACATTTACTGATATTTGTTTTTCTTTCCACATATTTCATTGTGATTTTAATAAATTCATTCCAAAATAATTTTTATACGAAATTGACCTTTTACGCTAACCCTCGTTTAATAAAAAAAATTTTTATTCGCATCTTTGTGACGATATTTTTATTTATTTTATCATTATTAATGATTATGTCGAGTGATACAGTGACAAAACTTTTTAATTAGATTTTTTTAATGAATTTGAATTAATAGTTCAGCTAAGAACTATGAAATTACTTAATTTAACTAATAAATTGATGCAGATTATATTAAACTGCTGTTATTTGGAACAACACTGTTAAATTTGGTCAAGTTAAATCACATTAGACCCATAATGAAGTAAATTTATGTCCCATATATATAGCAAGACAAAATTAAAAGCAATCAGATTTTATTTCATTATTTATTCTGTGCTGCTTGAATAATATAAAGATTATTATAACATAAATTAACATTTATTACACAATATATAAATGAACATATATATATATACATCAAATAATACGACATCATAAGCATTTGATTTAAAAATACATATACAGTAATACCAACAAAATGACAAATAACCACAAAAGAAGTAATGCGTGTTATTCAATAAAATATAAATTTTATGCCAGAGAGAATATGTATATAAGCATGAAGATAAGATTATTAAAATCAACGATAATGCGATTCACAAATGTTTTTATTTTTAGAAACTATGTATAGTAAGAATTATACAAGAAATTCAGCATTTCAATTTCTTAATTTCATGAAACTTTCATACAAAAATAAAGGATCTCTTACATACAAAGTTACGAAATAAAATTATTTTGATGCAAACATATTTTGGCTAAACTTTCAAATTACTCTTTTAGAGTCATATTTTTAGATACTTTTAAAAAAAAATTTCAGTGTAATTAATGCTTAGAATGGTATATTTTTATCAAAATACAACCACATCAGTGAATACGGTGGACGGCATATTATCTATTGATATACATCAACATTTTCTTATGATCTATAATATTCAAATTTTACAATTTATAATCTATAAATAAAATTTATGTTTAACACAATTATAACTTTTCATTTTATTTCATTCATAATGATAACACTTTTCTACACAAAGCATATATTAGTAAAATATAAATTGAAACTTTGAACAAAGTGAAGTTACAAAAAGATTTAAAAGAAATATACTGAGATTAAAATGTTGTTGTAACATGTGTGGAAAGTTTAGGTAAAATTATTTATACTATTTATAGCTTTTATAAAGATAAAAATTTCAAATTATTTATCATACAATTCAATGTACAATATGCTTTTGAAAACTTAATTAGGTATCAAAAATCAAAGTGATTAAAATAAACTTGATGACTACATTTTTTATAAATAAGGAACAGTTTACAGTTCAAAATGAACTCTGAACATCCAAGCTCAAAGGTAGAAATTGAAACCAAAAGGGTGAATTGAATACAAAACATTAAACATTCAGCTGTCAGTTTGACACATCAATGATAAATTATTTTATGACATTAAAAACAAAATATCTTTTTAATTACAATGAGTCTGATATAAAAACTGTTACTCCTTGTTTTATCAACTAGTTATAAAATTTTCACTTGTAAATTAACATTAAAAATATTTATCTTGTATAACACTGTAAAAACTTTTTGATGTTAAGCATAAATTGACATAACTTCAATTTACAGGAAATATCCGATTTTTAAATCTTAGTTCTTATATTCATTAACTTATATAAAATGACTAGATAGAAAGTCATGAAAAATTCTAGGAAAATCATAATGTATTGAAATGATAGTGAAATTGATGAGGGTCAGAACTTTAAATAGTATAATAATAATAATAATTAAAAAAAACTTAAAACAGAAACATGTTCTATGAAAATTTAAATATTATTGGTTTAAAAAAATGAATTCGTGATTTAAATTTGAAAACGTTTTATTAACATGAATATAAAAGAGGTAAAAAATATTATATTTTTGAGATTGAATTGTTAAAATATCTTTGAAAAATCATCTTCTAAATATATCTCTGAAACTCAATTTTTTAAAATAAATTAGTCAATGAATCATTGGTTGTTCAAAATGGGAGGTAGTTATTCATATGGAACATTAATGTAGTAAGCCAAACATTTTTGATTTAAGCAGTATAAATTTTCAAAGACAAATGAGACTACAGAGTGCATATTACTATTAAGCAGAATCTTTTTATTTTTATTCCTAAAAATATCTTTGATTAACTTAAACAATGCAAAGTACACAAAATCCTATTTTGATTACAAATTTCATGGTCTGTTTTGTAATAGTTACTTTTGGCACATAAGAGCTAGTTAGAGAGGAATTTACATTTTAAAGAAATAGATTTGAAACCACAACAAACCACCAAAAACAACATAATAGTCGAACTTACATTCTGATGACCAGACCACTAGCAAAACCTCATGGAGTTAATCCATCATGATTAACTTTGATTTGTCATTCTATGGGAATACTTATTCTACAAGTTAAAGTTTATTTTAGTGAAGAAAAGAAAAGGTTTCAAAAACAATTCGGAGAATGTAAACAAGTAAAACAGTTGAAACATGTTAATGGAGCGAAATCTGCTCTATTTCTTATTTGCTAACTGTAAATTAATATATTAAGTAAAGAATGCATAACATCCAAAGAAACTACGACAATTGTTCACCTGGTCTAGATATAAATGAGAAACATGCTTAAAAAAGAATCTGATGAAAATTTTGTACTAAGAGATGATTTCAAGTTTATCACAATTTGACTTTGATGAACATCTTTGTTTAAAAGTTTATATATGAAGCTTCAGTACTGAAAATTTATACTGCTCAAAAAGCAAGAAAAATGAAAACATCCTGTCTCTCCCATTTACAAAGAATTCGCAAAAACAATATCTTTCAAAAATTTGGTGTTAAATGGCATTGTAATAAATGTGAAATAAATTACATTTAAATTGAAAATTTCCCATTTACTATGAATATTATTAAGTAGCTATTTAATTAGTCATAATTACTTTACTTCAAATTAAATAATGAATTTTTTGAAAAATTGATTTAAATGTATGAAATGTTACATGATGAAAAAACCTTAATAAAAGAATGAATGGAATGAAACATGTGAAAAGGGGGCAAAATAGGAAGAGAAAAGAAATTAAAACAAAAACAAATAAGATTTGTTGAAATTTTATATTCTAATTTAATAAAAAATATTCTCTCAAACATGTTTAAGGCACTTATCCTAATCTCAAAACTATGATGAAAAAGGGCAATATGAGAAGAAAAGAAATTGAAACAAAAACAAATAAGATTGTTGAAATTTTATATACTAATTTATTCAAAAATATTCTCTCAGACATGTATAAGGCACTTATCCTAATCTCAAAACTATGTTACACTTACAACATACTAAGCATTAAATAAACATTACACATAACAATTATAGTTAAATTAGTAATAGGAGATTATTTCACTGTATCACATTTAAAAAGCTTTCAAAATACTATATAATTTACATAAAAAATTGAAAGAGAAATTAATATAAGCATTTCATGAATAAAATAAAAAATCAACCTTGTTTACTAAATTGCTATTTTACAAGCACAAATTTCAAAAAGCAGAGTAATATTTGTAAAATATTAGATTTTATAATAAAATTCCACAACCAAAATATATATATGAACCTTATATTAAATTTGATATAATTTAATATGAAATTTGTATGTTTCAATAAAAATTTATAAAAAGTGCTTTTAAAATATATTTTTTACAAGTATATAAGTTTTTTTTTTTTTTTTTTTATCATTAATAACTAGAAATATAAGTTCAAATATTTAGTTTGTTTTGTGCAGTTTAACATATAGCAACAAAAAGCTATAAAATTTTATTATAAAAATAACATGTAAATATTTTACAACACTAATATTTAATTACACATTTATATAATGAATACTTTTGTAGGAAATTTCAATGAGGTTGATATTAATTATGGAAAACTGACTGTCACAATAACGAGAAAGTGTAACAAGCCTGAATTTTTAAAAAAAAAACAATGATCAATATTAAGCTTTTAACTCACATGAAGCAGGATAAAAGAAAAATACTCATATAATAATTAGTTAAATTATCAAACATTAAGATAAATTAAACAGTAGTTACATGTTAAGTTCAATTTATTGGATAAATGCCATTTTCAATGTTGCTATATTAATATTAAAAATTGACAGCAAACATTTAGATTTTTTAACTTTTTAATGAGAGTTTACAAAATGTGACTTACAAAAATGTGTGTGCATTCTAAATAATTAACACATTTTGATGGTTTTTTTTTTTTGTGGACCAGACATTTTTTGATAAACTTTACATTTTGATCTACAATCATTGTATATTTGTACAAATATGTTGCAGAAGTAAATTACTTTTTTTAATACTGCTTCTTATTCTTACCAAAATATATTCATTTTAAATTTTAAGAAGTAAATCTAAAATAGAATATCAGAAATTTTTATAGAACCCCAACTTGGTTTTACTTAATGGCTTAAAGTTTCATAATTTTTTTTTACAAAATTTTTATATCAGCAAAGATAAAATAACTATATAGTAAAAATATTTATGTTCAAAATTCACACTAAATTTTATGATAATTATGCTAACAGTAAAAAGCATTAAGATGGTAAAAAAAATTTTAATTTTATCTAATTTTAGCAGAACCACAAATAAACATAAATTATTTTATTAGATCGAGAATTCTTCACTTAAAGCAAGAGTGCTCTTAACAAAACAGGAAAATTGATTGTGGAAACAATATTAATCATGAAAATAATATTAATAATGGAGAAAATACCAAACTTACGAGTTTTTAGTTAAGGCAAACAATTTTACAAGACAAACATTCAACGAATATACAATTAAAATATCTAAATAAGTGAAAAAGTAGAAATCTAAATGTTACCTTGAATATTCACCTTGCATTACCAAGGATAAAAAAATTTTTTTTTGTAAAAAAAAATAAAAATTTTATAAGAAAAAATAATAGTTAATAGAAAAAATGAATCAAGAAACATGATAGAAGGGAACAGTGGTTAGAAACTGCTGGTTCGATAACTCTTCAAAAAAAAATTTTTTTTTTACTTATCATTCAATTTTAATTTAATAACAATTGTTCTTGTAAATAGATATTATAGACATAGAAATATAATTTTCCTTTTTTTGTATTATTACATCAATTTTCTGACAATATCTTTTTTTCTTTTGGCACATTTAACTAGCTTTTTCGTAATCAATCCTGCAATCAAAATCTAACAATTTCAATTTATCGTTTTATACAAATACAAGAGTATAAAATCGAAATACTATTTTACATTTTTAAATTTTACAGATACATTAAGAATACAAACTTCAACTTCTCATATTCAAGAAACAAGAAACACAGAACAAACTTGAAGTCATGGATGTTTATAGACATTAATGCAAGTATTCTTATTAACAATGAGCTAAAGATTGCAAACATTTAAAAAAAATTATGAAAAAGAATATGGAGATATGCATATTATAAAACCGTAATTCATAAATTGATGTTTGAATATAAGATTATAACAAAAATAGGACATAACAAGAAGTGTCATTCTTTGATTCCAAAAGAAAAATGTTGGTATCCAACAGTTAAACCACCAAAACCAGCCCTCTATGAAATGCATGATTGAAAACATTTTATGACAGCATTTCTGAAAGAAATTTTAAAATTAAGATGGAACACAAATCGTCAATACATTTTTATATTAATTAATATGTAGATATAAAATTAAATATTAATATACAGCTATATTATTATATATCTAAATATTATAATCGAAAAATCATAATACTAAAAGATATTTTTATAAAAACATTTAATAGATAGGAAATGAAAATTTATATTTTTCCCATCCTACCTACCATAATTAATCCCAATGATTTGCATTTTTATTTAAAATCTTTATTCCTATAATTTTCAATTGAACATTATCTGCATGTTGTGCCAAGTATAGAATAAAATCTATACATGAAATTGCAATGTGATAAATAGTGCATGATTCATCACTCTTAATATTAAAGAATCATGCATCATGTCAGCGGTCTTTATGAATTAGCTCTATAAAGGCTTTCCTGAATCCATAAAAAAAGTAGCAGACTCAAGATATAGGATACAGAACTAGATAAGGAACTATGTTGTTTTTGATTTAGAGGTTGGTACAAAATACTTTTAGCAGGGGTCTTGACTGTCAAATCCAATTAAGAAAAAAAGAGAAAAGATGTGCATAAGTATTTATGCTCTTGAAAAATATGGCACAAATTTAGAAACAAAAAACAACCCATCATCTTTATTTATTCTGACTGTTTTTTTTTTTATCCCTTTCTATTATATAATTTAACATTATCCATTTCATCTACTGCATAATCTCTGACTTCAAGTAGAGAGCCTAATTCTTCATAAGTCACAGAAGGTAAGGATTGAACTATATTCATAAAATAGCCCAATCCTTCTTACTATGATAAACTTGTATTTTCTTTTCTACATTTAGGATCTATTGCAAAAGTAAAATCAAGTACTTATTGTCAAGTGGTAAATTTTCATCAATATACAGTTATTATCTTTTAAGGTGTTTGGAGAGATTCATATATTTTTATCTACAAATTAGTTCTGCTCTCCTGTCTTATCTTAAATCTACTATATTTTATAAATTGAATTACCAACTTAAATAAAATTGTCATCATATTATAGCTTTACAGAATATTTAAATTTTAAATTTAATTTATTACACTGTAAAATACCTATAGACAAATTTAAAAAAAAATTATTCATTTCTGGTTAACCAAATACCCAGGAATCTTTTTAAAAATCTCATAAAAGGAATCTCTTTAGATAAACATAATTTTTTTCTTATATTTGTACATTACTTTACTATACCTCATTTTGAGTTTTTGTAATATGATTAAGAAATGCAGTTATTTATTAATACATTTAATATGAAATCTTTCACAAACAAAAGCAGCTCTAAAAATCTAATTTTAATAATTCTTAGTAAATTAACTTTGCTTTAATGTTCAAAAGTTGCTTGAATGAAGTGCAACTAATGCCTGATGTTCAACAAATAAATGTTTTGCCTCAGGAGATTTATTATTAACATAATAGATATCCCTAGTAAAATTTTGAATTATTTTATTCAAATTCTAAAAAAAAAAAAATTCCAAAATTATGCAGTTTATGAACAATGTTTCCAAATAATTTGAAATTGGCTTCTACTATTAAAAAAGATACTTTTTTTTACTGATAAGCTTTTCTTTATCATTTTTTGATGTATGCATGGTTAAATAAATACTGAAAAAAGAACTTATTGCTTTAAAAGTTTTTTTTTTTTTTTTATTTTAGTACATATTTTTTCAATTGATAAATTTCCTTTTTGAACTTGATTAGTTTATGCTATTCATCAAAAACTTTAAATATATGATTTATTATTTTATGTCCAGTTTCATAATAACTACCTCAACATTTACTGAAAAATACTACTTAATTTGTTCATTAAAGATTTCCTCATGCTTTTAGCTACATTATGAGTTATTATATATGCTGCACAAGATTTTCTTCTTTTTAACATGAAGAAACAAATTTGTCATTGAATGATATCTGGGTCACTCAAGAATTTTTAGAGATTAAGTGAAGTTAAAAATAAGAGAATTAAAATAAAAATTACATCGATAATTTCTTTATGATTAGTAATCGCATCAAAAAATTTTGCTAATTAATTAGCTTAAAAAAAAAAAAAAAAAAAAAAGCTTATGAGGTATCTTGAGCTCAGGATTTTTTATATACATTGATATGAAGAATTCTGTTTTGATGAAGATTTCTTGTATTTTGACAAAGACTGCGATAATTTATCTTTCTTGAGCACAAAAGCGAAATCTAGGTTCTTTTGATTTTCCATATACTACTCATTATGCAAATGATTATTCACACCTTCCTTAAGTATCCGTCAAAGTCATTTATTTCTAACAAATGTATAAAAAAAAGTTTTTAAGATTCAATAAATTCTAAAACCATTTCAGTCTTTTTAATATAAATCCTGTGATGAAAACTAAAATTTGCAATTTTCAACTCTATTTAAAGGAACAGATATGCTTTTGAAAACTTAGCAATTCAAAGAAAAAACCAGTTTACAGAGTTACACACATCCTAACCATCCAATCCAATATACGTAGGTTATGTGATGAGGGTGATAAACTTTCCATTGCATATCTATTAAAGTTCATATAAAACTTGTCTCGAAGGGTCCCTTTAATTTAATTATCTTACATTAATTGATAGCAAAATTTAGACTTAAATGAAAATCTCCATTAAAACATAATCTTTGAAAAATATTTCAACTTCAGGAAGTTTTAAAAGACAGAAATCCATCTCGAGGACAAAATAGTAACATTCCAGCAAATATATTTTCATTTAATTTTATTACAAATTTAAAAGTATAAAATTCAAATAACTGCTGATTTTTATACAATTTACTTTCAATTAAAAAAGATTATAATTTCTTTTTTTACAATGCTGGAAAAGAAATATACTTCTCGCATATTTAAATCAGAATTTGCAATACTTAAATAATTTAAAATTAATACATACCTTGCATATGGAATATATGATAGAGAATACCAAGTCATGGCAATGAATTGAAAAAGACAAAATATAATAACCAGTCCAATTTTGTGCCACTAAAAGAGAAAACCTTTATAAATCCTTTTTAATTTGAAAATTCGATACTGGTTAATATTTTATTCACAATGACTTTCACATGAATAACTATTTATGCCAACTATATTGTTTAAATAAAATATGTAAACATTTATGAGTAAAAATAACAATATTGAAAATTACTTAGCAAAAATATCAAAAAAATTTTTGATGTAAAACTTTGTCTATCAGTTTTGAAATTATTCTTATGAATAAACTGTACAAGAGAAACAAAAAATATCCATAATCAAGTATTTCAAATAGCTATTATCAGCATTGATTTCATTATTTTTATGACAAATGATAATATAAAATGAAATAATGCTAATCAATCATATTAAGTAGTAAAAATCATTGTACATTGAAATTAGTAATAATATATAGCAATAATTGACAATTACGCTATTTTGTACCAAAAATATCTTCAAATGCAGATAAAAAAAATGGGAGCTTAATATACTAAGAATAAAAAGTTTAAATAATACATACCCAGAATGCCGCACACAATGTGAGAACTAGAAAACCCTGAAAGAAAAATTTTAAATATCAATGAAAAAAATCACAATATAATATTTGACGAAGAAAAAATATATTTAATAAAAAGTTACTTCATTTTTGCAATCATTTGATTTTTTAAAGTACAAAATTATTTAATTTAAAAAGGTGAGATGTTACACATCAATAAAATATGCATACCAAAATATTTGTATAACATAAAATTTTGAACTGTTAGCTTAATCAACATAACCTCAGTCAAAAAATTGATGTTCACTAATTTACTGCTTTTTAGCAATTCATCTGAAGAAAATTTTTGACAGCTCATTACTCTTGAATGTTTAGCAATAAATAAATTAGACTGATGAGCTCTATAAAACCAACAAGTTCAAATTCTAAAGAAAGAGATGTAAATACTAAAAGTGGAAAAAATATTAGAATTTCATGATTAAAAAATGCATTATACATATTTCATTCAAAGAAGGGTTTCAAAATAATGATTAGTTTAATACACACACATTAGTTTGTTATTCTATAATTAGAAATCACTATGAAGGCTAATATAATTGACATACGGTTTAAATTTGATTTTTATCATTATAAACATTTAAGTAGGAGATTAAAATTGAATGGTTGTTACTTAGTTAATTTTTTTATTTGAGGGTTAATTCAGCAACGATCAATAATTTAAAATGGAGAGAATAGCACTACAAAAAAGTCACACTCAGAAACAGTTAAAAAAACCTTTTGATCTGCTATTAGTTTAATAAAATATAGATCAAACTCATAATCTGTTGGATTGGGGTCATAAATACTAAGATACTCAGACAGCATTCTTCAAAGCATGAAATTCTTATGAACAACAATGGATGTTACAGTTCAGCATGTTTGTTGGGGGGGGGGGGGGAATAATGGAAATTTCCCTTGCCTAATGGAATATGGTCTCCTAACAAAGTAATATCTACTTCTGGAATATGGCCTACTATCAAAGTACTATCAAGTTCTGTTCAAAGACAATTTATAATGTGAATATTAAAATGTCTTAGATGACTGTTGGTCATTAAATTGTCCACTAACTACTGCTGCATAGAAGAACAGAAAACTAATTAAATTATCCTTTGGTAAGATTGAAAAAATTTGAAATTTAGTACTAATGGATGGAAGGAAAAAGATTAGAAAATCAATTTTACAAGTAATTCCAAATTGATTTTTTGCAACATCTTTGCATTTAATGCTTAAATATTATACTTATTAATAGCATTTTTTTTTTTCAAATACAAGATTAGAGGTGTGAAATAGTTCATAAATTTCAGATATTTTAGCATACTTAATAATTTTTGTAGAAAAAATGTTTTCTTCCAATTCAAATTTGACCTAATTAATTTTATATTTTTGACAATAAATATAAATACCATTAACAGAAATATAACTATATATATCTAAATAAATTAAAGAATTCTTATTTAAGAATATGAATTACTTTTTGTCAGTAGTTAATTGAAAATTTTCCATTTTGATATTTACAAGAAATAATTATAAAATAAACAATGTTGATTTATAATATACATACCAGCATTGATATCGTGGCAAGAACTCTTGTAGGTGCAAACATTTTTTGCAGCTGATTACAAGGTCCCATTAGGAACATAGTACTGAAAAATAAATAATTTACGAAATAAGAAGAAACTATTTTCAGAAGGAAAACTGACTATATAAAAATTATACTTTAAAAAAAATAATTAATTTATAAGATAATATTCATCATGAAATACCACCAATATTTTTTAGATTATAATATTTATTGTATTATAATTTTAAAAATGAAAAAGAATTTCCATTTTGATTTGAATTAGTAAATGAAAAAGGGCTTATTGCTATAATTTTAAACAGTTAAATTAGGAGGAATAAAAATATTTGTATTGTACATGTATTTGTATTATGTAAAAAGAAAAAATACTGGAATTGTCTGTCTAGTATAATTGTTATAACTTTATATGTCAAGAAGTTAAAAAAGAAAAAAAAACTTAGAGAAGCTATTAATTTTACATTGAGGTTGCAGGAAAATGAAACATTTCATAATCAAACAATCATATGATAAGGTTTGATTAAATAAAATTCACAATTTTGAATTCATAATCAAATTATGATGGTTGGTTTGTTCGTTACTCAAGTTATTTTTGCACATAAGGACTAATTAGATTGATATCCATTTCAAGCTATAGGCCCCAAACTATTACAAATATCCATGGCAAAGGTGGGACTTGAATTCACAAACTTGTACCAAAGACCAAAGAGATAACTGTTTAGCAGTCAAAATATCTGTCAAATTACAATAGTCCTGATATTGAAACCAACCTAACCTAGTGACTAAGTTATAATTGCAATTTGTTTTCAAATGCAATAACATTTAAAAATCATGACAGTAAACTGCATAATTTTTATTTCATAATTGATTCAAAATCAAAAAAATATTCAGAAATTTAAAAAAAGAAATAGACACATTTATGAAATAGATTTATAAGCAAAATTTCACATAAGACAAAAGAGATAAGTTTAACCAAAAATTACTTTCCATCACCAACTGGGTAAAATATTTAAAGAAAGGTATTACAAAAGATAACAGTGAAATATCACTTTGGATAACCAAAAACAAATGAAAGCTAAAAAGATTCTTTTAACCTCTACAACAGACAAACATACAGTGGATGCTTGAAAAAGTCTAGAAACTTTTTCATAAATCTTTCTGTTTAACATACAATGGATATTCTGTAATAGTTGTCAGAACATCTATTATAGTATGTTAAATATTTCAATAAGTTAGATTTTCTAACATTAACAGTAGAAACAAGATTTTCAATAATCATCAATTGGTAAAGACTAATAATTATTAAAGCATATTTCCTGTTGTTATAGTTACAATATGGGAGAAAGAAACAATAAGGAAAAATTAGCTATATCGAAACACACTTTAATTAGACTTGACAATTGTATTCAATTCAGCATTTAATTATTTCACTTCAGTTTTAAAAACATTAATTAAAAATCAAAAATCTAAAAATCATAATAAATACGTTAAAAATCAATTATGTGAATTAATTTTATAAATTTTTTTTTTCTAAAACCAGAATCATTTAATAAAAATTCAAATAAGTTAAGACAATAAATCAAATGAAATATTAACATTAAGATATACCTGGATATAGCAGTAATATTTCCTAAAGAATAAAATATTCCAAAAAGAATAAATCCTTTTCCTGGAATTGTTACACAAGCTGAACCCTGCAAATACATTATGAAATATAAAAAGAATTAACAATAAATTAAAATTCTTCAGCAGAAACTTCAATTATATTTGCATTTATTATACCAATCATTATTATGCCAGGCATTAAAAGTAATAAATTTTTCTGTAATTTAAACATTTAATTTTAAATAAAAAAAAACACATGCACATTTAATTATTTCTCTACATTTGTAATATAAATTTCATCAATTTAATATTGTATACTCTCTTCAATATATATTAACTTTATTAATTAATACACTTATGTTCAAAAGATTTCAGCAATTTTTATACACACTTAAACAAGCGCAACACTTTTAAAAATATTTTGAATATGGCTTCTTTAGAATATTGTCACGAGAAAACAATGGTAATATAAAACAAAATATTTTTCAATCACTGAGAATGATGTAAAATTGGTTTATAAATATTATTAAAAATGATGAAATAAAAAACTTTAAAATATACTTTCAAATTAACAATGTAGGTAAATAATATAAAAACTTATTTCTTCAAATTTTAATAAAAAAAAGAAGGCACAAAAACTCCCATTTAAAACATTCTAATTAAGAATTGTATAATCAATGTCCTAGCCAGAACAATAAAAAAATAGACTTTATTTTTACAAAATAAAAACAGCTAAGGAAATAATGAGACTTAACAGTAATTTTAAGAAAGATAATATGAAAGCAAACTGTGAAATAATAAAAAATTAAATAATAAAAGTTATTAAAGCCTTACCAAAATAGAAAACACAAATCCCAAAACAAAACAAATGGCAAAGCCTTTAATTCTAGTGGACCAACTTAATGTTGAAGCATCCATTACCTGCAATAAATCTAACTTATAAGAAAAATAATTTTCTAACATGCATACCTCTAACAAATCATAAAATCATATTTTCATCTTTTAAAAAAATAATTTAAAATTAAAAAAGAAAGTTTTTAATAACAAGTTACAAATAAAATAAATCCTTATTTCCAGCAAATTGATAAAAATAAATCAAATAATATATCAAACATAAATTATGCAAAAATATTTTTACTATAACAACAAAATATTTAAATGAGTTAAGCTAAATATGCCGCCTTTTCTTAGCAGTAATAGTTTAATCCTCAGGGCCTCAATTTTCAAGTATTCTATAGATCAAATTTTTTATTTTGCTAACACATGCAATAAACTTCCAAAAGATTATATCTGTTATTGAATTTTTACAAATGCTATACTTTGTTAACGTTAACAAGTATAACATTCGTAAAATACAAAAGAGAAGTTAAAACTAAAATTTTTTCTCCAACTTATAATAATATTCATTATTAAAAATGTTAATTAGGTGAGATTTGTGGATGGAAAAAATTAAATACCCAAATACTTCATAATAATAATTGTTATCAAATTAAGAGATTTTTTTTTTCTCTGGTAATTTTTAACAATTTTCTTTTTTAATATTTTACAAATTGAGGTACTCTTTACTTTAGATCTATTCCATTACATCATTGTGAGGTTTCAGAACCACTACAACTTTTTCAGATTTGAAAATCAGAGGGTGAAAAAAAGTAAAACAATGGAGTTTGAAAAGAAATTTTCAGTGAAATATTAATGACTACTATAGCAATCTAAGTAACCATGCATGTATGAAAACAATATAGGCGAAGAGTAAAATAATTTTGACAATCCCACTGTTTAGTTTATAAATATATAACAGTAGATAAAGTGTTCCTTTAGAAACACTGGAGTACAAATGTAGTATTCAAATGAAATGTTTGAAGATAATGTATTAACAGATACTATAAAAGTGTTTTCAACAAATAGTAAGGAGGGAGAGAGATAAGTGTTTGGGAAAATAAAGGTTCTAATATATGTGCTTTTAAATAGTTTGAAGACATATCTGTCAAAATAATTTTTTAATGGCTTAAATGAAATGGCATGATTTAAAAAAAAATCTAAACAGTAACACCTAATAATTTTAAAAAATTATTGTAAAATATAAGAAATAATAGTAAATGTTAAAAATTAAGAAAAAACAAACCTGAGTCATAATCCCTGATTCTTCATCAACATCATCACCACTGAGAGCTTTCTTTAATTTATCCATATTTCAAAAATAACTGTTGATAATATTTTCAGAATTAACTATAATAGCAATATTTATATCTCAATTATTGCAGTAAACAATGTAGCTTTAGCAAAATTACATATAATTACTTAAACGATTTTTAATCTGAATAAGCTTTACACAAACTATGTGAGATTAATATGAGGGTTAAATCAATCAGAAACTAATTAAATGAACTACTAATTTATTTATTTACTATAAATTAAATTAAAAACATACCACAATAATGCAATTTACACTCCAGAAATAAAAATTAAATATACTTTAAAATGAGAAATATCATTGACTAAGGAAAGGCAGTACTATTGTATTTCCTTTAAAAATGAATCCTCTGAATACACCTCATAATCACAGTTTAAATTCAACAACAGATGTAAATTTTCAACTATATACGTCACGTGTCAACAATAACAGTGATTTGCTGCCAGAAAAGAAATGTAATAATAAATGTGATAATAATAAATGCGTTTTCTTAAACAAAACATTTCATCAATCATTTAAAAATTGTGAAGAATAAAAAAATATTGACAAAATGTTTTTATTTTCTTCGGTTTAAACTTTATTTAATTATTATCACTCTTATATTTCTTTCACTGCTTTTGTAACTGCAGAAAAATTGTTTATTGTCTGCAGTCTGCTACAGGGCTTGGCGTTTCATTTGGTTTGTTTATTTTCTGTAAGTATATTATTGTTTCATCTCTTAAAACTATAATGACATTTCTAAAACTATTATTTTTACCATCTCCTTTAAAATTGGATATGAATTAAGCAAATCGTTTTTTATAATTTTAAATTCATCTGTTTTACTTTCTTTTATTTTAAAACAAAAAATAATATTTCATCGCAACATGAGAATAATTTGAATTAAATGAAAAAAATCAAAAATAAGTTTGAAACCGTTTTAGCCTCTATTTTGTTTGCAAATCCTTATAATTATATGCATGAAATAGAGAGATAAAACTTACAAAACTAATATGTTTGACTTTTTCCTTTGAAGAACACCAAACTATTGATATTTGCCGAGAGAAATTCCTTGTGTTATCCTATTGTTAAGGAAAAATATTATTAATAGTGAGTTTAGAATTCCCAATAATGAAAAGTATTTTGATTAAAGAATCGTTTCCGTAACTGAAAAAAGATTTTATAAAAGTTTTTATATTTTATCAATATGCAATATTAATGTTGAATGAGAAACTGACATGTACTAAAAGGCAACAATTATCTGTCTGAGAAATTTTATTATTTATCAGTACAGTTTTTTTTAATAGTAATATTATAGTTGATGTTTTAAGCATTCAGTTTCAAGTGTAAACAATTTTATTTATAATCTAATTAATCGACATACATTATTGTAACACTCATTTTGATGTTTTATATTAAATGATCACTTAAATTATCTTTTTCCCAAGAAGAGGCTTAGTATTCGAAATTAACTTATAAGAGCTGTTTAAATGTATAAGTATTTAAGTGTTAAATTGTGCTGAAGCTATTAATACAATGTAAAAAAGGAAAATATGTAAATGTAATGAAACTTCGTTTTAGCAGTTTGTTTTCATTGCTGAAAATTAACAATTAGTGCTGAAAAACAGAAAAAAATTGGCTGTTCAGAAAATTTCCGCTATTTATGTTTTAACAAGATTACCAAAAACTTAAGGATGCTGTAATATCATTATTGAGCAATGAAATAACTGAATTTTGCATTTACTCACTTTTGCATATTAAGTAAATACAGATTAGAAAGTAAAAACAGTTATTTGTTAATTCAGTAGAAATATTTTGGTACTCATTCATTAAAAATATGCCACTTGGTGTTCCTTTATTTAACTTATTTCATCAACTATTAGAAGTTTGGTTTTATTTATAAAATTTGCTTATGAAACTAGGTTACCAAGAAATGAGAATGTGATTTCATTTGTACTAAAAAGAGGCATTCTTCTTAAAAAATTTATGTGTTCAAATACTCATATATTGTAGTTTTAATTAAAAATGGTTTTATTACGATGTTTAGAAAAAGTGTGTAGATATTAAAGGTTAGAAAGGTATACAGGTGTAAACCTGGTTTTCTGGGCTATACATGCTATGAGTCCCTCTGCCGTGTGTTTATTTACAGTGTCAGGAATTAACATTGACTGAGTTTTGTGAACTACATGTTGAATTTTATGTCAACTTTTTCATATCAATCTTTATAATTTACTGGTACTTTTATATTTTTAATAGAATTAGCTATTTTTATACTTGCGTGTTTTTTTTTTTTTTTTTTTTTTTTTTGAATATTTGATATTGAAAATAAAGAAAATGTTTTTTAAATATGACTATTTTGCTTGATTTTATGCATAAAAAATGAAAGTTCCATTGATGTTGGGATAATTGCAACCTTTTTATTTATTTCTTAACCTGTTGCAGATTATTTAGTAATAATAAATACAAGATTTTTTTAATATTAATAA
>JAPDSC010148339.1:0-20999 GCA_026290005.1 Latrodectus geometricus
AAACAAATAAAAAAGTGAAAGATTTGTATACATTTATTTGTTAATTGCATCTAATATTGTGTTAAAATAACACATAATTTTAAGTAACACTAAAAAATAACAGAAAATAATATTAATAATTCTTCATTTTGTATTTTATACTCTTTCTTCAAAAAGGCTAATTTGACTCATTTTAATTCTTAAACATTATATAGAGAGTATATTATTTTATAAAACAGAATTTTATGTCATCTTAATAATTTTATAACTAAGAAAATTTTTATTTAGTATTTAAAAATTTATTTTGAAACATATTAATATATTATACTTTTTATTACTTCTTATTAATCGACGCCAATTTGATAAATACTCATAAAATTAAGTTTTTTTAACATATTTTTTTCAGTTATTTAATTGTATTTAATAGATATTTATGAGATATGATTTATTATAATGTCAGAAAGATGTATTAAATTATTTATTATGGAATATATCACTAAACATTAGAGTTTAAAATTGAGAAATTGGTTAGTTAAGGAAATATAATTCAATGACAAATTACCTTATATCAATAAATGTAAATGTTTTAACTACCTTTTCTCTTTCATATGGTTTTTGAAATAAGTTTAATTTTATGATTTTCACTATACATTTTTTTCAGTTAAATTTGTTGGAGGTAAGTAAACGATCCTATTTTTTCAATTTAAAACTTAATATTAATCGGTGTAATTAAATTTAAGTTAAAGTTATTATAGAATAATAAAATAAAATTGCAATTACTTTAATACATTTTAAAAGATGAAAGCTTTTAAAAACAATTCATAATCATTTTATTCTTTTATCATAATTATTTTATGTGTTGTTTTTTTCATCTTGTTAATAAGTTGATAGATATTTCAAATTGCTTAATTTGAATTTAATATTAAAAGGCAAATATATGAACATATTTTAAACAAATTAAAGTATTTCTCATTTTAATAACAGGAAGTAATGTTTATTTGCAAGTTTTAATAAAATAGATACAAATATTTTCCTATCACACAAAATTCATTAGTTAAGAAAAACGTATTGTAAAATTAAGAAAAAGGGAAAAATTATTTTAAGAATCCAATTTAATTTTAGAAATCTCCTTTTCATTCAGATATTTTGGAATTCAAAATTAAGAAATACAATGAATCTACAACTGACTGTATTAAATTTTTAAGCAAATACTGTGGACGAAATAGAATATATGTATACATGTATATTATAAATATTTTGAGAAAAATGAGGTATTTTATTTTTATCTAGATTTCTTCCAATGTACGTATATTGTGTTTCATTTGAAAAATTATTCTGTTGTGAATGTTTATTGTTTATATAAAATCCTTATAACAGTGTTATACGATATTATAAATTTTTCATATTATGTATAATATTTTAAGCTTTTTGCATGTAAAAATATTTTAAGAAATTACATTATTAATAGTGGTTGTAACCAATGTTATTTATTTACAATATATATTTATATACATTATTTAAGTGTAAAAAAATTGTTATAATTAATTTAAATTTATAAAAATCCCAATGCGTTGATAAATAATTTCGGATTTTATTTGCTTTATTTTAATTTTTATATTACTCAAACTAATTTCGGTATCAATTTTTTTAGCATTCTTCGGTAAGAAATAAGTCTTTTATTGAACTGTAAATTTTTATTTTAGAATGCATAATACAGTAATTCGTTATTCAACTGAACTATTTTCGCATTGTTTGGATTAAATACTGTTATTTTAAAATTATCGAGTTATTGTTATGAGAAATTATACTTATGTCTAATTGTATGAAGTAAAACATCACATAGTTCAGTTAAATTGTTTATAATTAAATTTTATCAAGAATACATTATTATTTATTAATTATTACAAGAAAATTTTTTTGACTGGTAATTCATTTTGGTTTTATAAAAATGTTTCAATTTTTGCACTTTTTTGGAATTTACGTTTATTATATACATAACTTAAATGTTTTTAATAAAAAAACATTCTCTAAAATTCATATAAATATGGATTTAAAAGTAAAACATGCAAATTTCTTTAGTTAAAGTAAAAGGTTATTCTGGCATATTGCAGAACAGTGTTTCATTGTCTTGCGTTATGTTTTGAAAACATGTGAAATCAAGGTCTCATGTACTAGTATATGTTTTGCAGAAAACTTAATAACTAACAATTTTTGATAAATAATTTTAAATTCATACAATTAATTAATTTTTATATAAAAAGAAGCATTTTTTGCGGAGTTATTTTAAATATTTATATATCATTAAAACGGAATTTCTACAAAAATTAATAGTAAAATAATAATAGTAAAAATAATAAAGTCGAATATTCGTCAAAAATACTCAAAACTGGCTTGCAGTTAATAATAAAATTTATTTTTCAAGTAAGAAAAAAATTCAAGTAAAAAGAACATTTTTACTTGAATTAATATATTATTAATAGAATTATTTATTAACAATATTATTTCAAATATTTTCATATTTAACACTAAATGGACTATTCTATGAAACTTATTGTTCATTATTTAAGTTCCGAAATTCTACAAAAATTCAAAACTGCAACAAGTTACTCTTTATATCATTTATGTAGTTTATCCAATTCGTGCATACATGAAAAGTAATAACTATCCTTATTTAATCTTTCAGGACCCGCAACACCTGATTTAGGTACGAATTCACTTTTTCTGTAATTGAATTACAAATTTTAAACTTATTATATAATATAAGTTTTTTAATTTTATATTAAAAAACAATATTGGATTATATAATATGTAAGTAATTGATTTCGAGAATGTAATTTTAATGCTTCTTGTAAAACAATGCATAAGCTTAATTTTTATTAAAATACTTTTGAAGATTTATTCTTAAACTTTATAGATGTTTAATGTACGAAATTTTCAACTAATTTCTGAAAATTAGAAACAGCAGTTTATAAATTTTTGTTCAAACTAATTTTTACATGAGTTGAATAATAATAACATATAAAATGTGCAACTATAAATGAGATGAATTTTTTCCTCTTTAATTGAATTTAATAATCATATTTAAGCTCTGTGGATCATTTTTTAATGTATGGCAGTCGGTAAAACGTTATGTATTTATTTTCTAAATTATATTACTTGTAGAACTTACTCTTTATACAAGTTTCATATCACAATATTCGTAACTGAAGGAATGTTATTCAATTGTGATTATATTCTATGTGAAACAATAATATTTTTCATTATGCAGCAATTTGGCAAAATTTAACTTATCATCATCATCAGTAGCTCGACAGTCAGAAATCTCCCCTCCAAAACCCTTGATTGGCCACACACAAACAAAAAGGAGAATATTTTAATTTCATATGGACCACCCATACATCCCAAGGGGAAAAGGACCCTGGGATGGAAAACTGCCATAAACTTTAAGTGCAGTTTTCGGGTGCCACTTTGAAATATATAGTTTTATTTCTTTATTCATAGTCTCTTTATATTACAATTTTTTATGTTTCCTTTATTTTATATTTTAAAAAAAAATACTGCCGAGTGGAATTGTTACAGAATTCATTTACAGTAACATCTGTTTCCTCTGCGTCTCCTTTTATGTCGTTTGCACTACGACACACGTGGTGGATGATCATTTTTCAGAAAATCACGGAAATTCTTATTCCACTTTTCCAGTATCTTATATACACCACTCAAAATTTCCTTATTCTCATTTCTGCACAGAGTTGTTCTGGGCTTGAAATCTAAGGTATATGTTTATCTCACGAAAGAAAGTTCTGCTTTCATTTGATCTATTGAGATTTTCAACATCTCGTAGTAGATCCTCGTGGAATATCCTTTACTTAATCCTGTGAACTCTTTTTTTTCTTCTTTTAAAGTAACTCTGTACTCCTTCACGGAGATTATTAAATAATTTCTACTAAGCATTTTTCAATATAAATAAATTTTTTCTGAGTAATCTCATGACATTCATCGTTCAACCAATCCAGCCTCTCAGACCTCTTACTGTTACCCAAAATATTTTTGCCTATTTCGAATACAACATTAAAGCATAATTTCCAGTTTTCCTCAATGTCTTGGATGCAGTAAATATTCCTATCTGTAACAGCATCTGACAACAGCGACTGGCATATGCGTTGGATCTCCTCATTTTTAAACTCATCGCAGTGAAACTTTTCAAATTGTTCTGTATCAGGTTTGCGTGCATTGGAGATTCTAGCCTTAATTTGGTTTTGACTAATACGATCGAACATCGAGAATATCAGACATATGCCAAGAAAAAAGTCATCAGATGGTCAATTTTATTTTAATGTTTCTTCGTCTGGGGATTCCTATGTCATCTAACGAATGCTCTTAAGTAGCGTACAAACATGTTTTATTATGCAAAATTTAATTTGCAAACTAATTTTGCATTTAATTTAAATGTTCGGTTTTGCACGATGCTAATGATTTCAAAAAGGAATTCCCTTTACAATTGCTACAATCATCTATTATGATTATGTAAAGTTTAGTAACTTTTTTTTATTTTAACCTTTCAAAAATATTCCATTTTGACTTGCAACACAAGTTTTTTCATCTTAAATATATTTTTTGAATTAATAAAAAAATCAAAATCCCATGCAGTTTATTAAAATTAATGTATACACGCAGAACGTATAAATAGAGATCGTATTGTATACATGTATATGTGTGTGTGCAGAGGACAATTAATATATAAAGTTAAAACAGCTATAAATTGTATTCAATTATTCAAGAAATTATAAATACTAAAAAATTATGTTATAAACAACTGTAAATATGCTCTAATTATTTATACGAGGATGATATTCAACGTATTTACTGACGAGAAAAACCAAGAGTGAGTTGTATTCGATAAATGAAATTTGTGCAGATCTTAGAAAAAAGCTTAGATTCAAATTAAGATCTTGATCCATTAGATTGACGTTAATAGCGACACTAATGTGTTGTGATGCTCAAGAGCATTACAACAAATCTAAAGTAATGTCTTGTCATTGAGATGCATTGTGGTAAGTTGCCTTTAAATGGCAAATCCATTATCAACAGCTAGATGAGTTTGAAGGAGGTAGGGTACAAGTGTTAGAAGAAGGTGGGAGTGTTTTCTGTGAAATGATATAATGACTGAATAGAAATTTAATTACAGTGAATGTTAGCTGGCAGCAGTAGTCAATTGTAAAAACACCAATCTTTCAACAAATGAAGTACACTAACATTCTATTAAAAATGATATCTTTGGCTCTCCGAGGCCTAGTGGTAGGATATACTGTAAATAATGGAAAATGGTTTCAAGTTCGATACCATCCACTATTAAACAAGGGTGATAGATTTTATGCTTCTAAATGAACTTCAGTAGAGGTGAGTGATTGTGAGTTTACCTTGCTTTCGGACCCTCAATATGTTAATGCTATTTATATGAAAAATACTACTGGAAGGCAATTTGCGATTTAAAAGCGAAAATAGCTTACAAAAGTCATCAAATGTTAAACAGTTACCTTTACATTTTATAAATATATTGGCTAATAAAAATTATTGCAGTTTTATTGATCTAAAGTTAATTGTTCTTGGTATTAGGATATTTATCGATCTGTGTATCACAATGGAGCAATCACAGAAATCTAACTTAATTATTTCAAAACACGACAATTTATTCCGGCTCTTACGCTTTTTGTAGGGTTCTACTTTTGGGTTCAAAATTTAAGTTAGGGTATAAACTTTGGCGAGCATGTGTTAAATTATCAAAATAACGAGCTTAAAGTTGTTGTCTAGCTCTCCAAAGTCTACAGCGCCCCCTATCAATGTTTTAAGAGATACGCTTATCAAATTAGTACTGAAGAAAGTCTAAATAAACAGAATCATTTCGCCGCAAAAAGCAAGAAAATATAACCATTTTCCTTGTTTTTATGACGTTTCGAATTTCGGCACCCAAATTTTCGAAAGCGCCTAGCGCCTTTCCATCACGTCGGGGACCCTACATTCCCTATTCAAAAATGTTCGTCTAGGTGTGCTCTATCGATCCTCAAAGTTTGTCACCGACGAGCTGAATCACCCTGTATATATATATATATATATATATATATATATATGTATGCCTGTATATATATATATATATATATATCTGATATCTAGAATTTTAATAATTATTACATGAAAAACTTCAAGATATTATATTAGATTTATTTAGTAATATTGACTTTTTTGATCCACTGTTCCATTTAAATCAATGGGATAGAATGAAGAAAGTTTAAAGAATTGTTACTCTTGCTTTGTTTCGAACTAATTCAAACTATAATGCTATTAACATAGAGTTAAATATATAAAATTATTATTTTATTAGGACAATTAAAATAAAACACAGTGAGTAATAAAATTTGCACTATGAATTATTTGCATTCAATAACTAAAAAAAAATAATATTTTTTTTACTCAATAGAATTTTTAGACAATATGTTTAAATAAAAAGTGATGGTTTAAACATTTTTTCTGGGAATGATCATATTAAATTCTTAAATTTAAAAAAAACAGAGTAGTTTTCTCATTTTATTTAAATAATTCTATAATGCATGTACATGTTTATATAAATGTTCGGCGGAAAATATATTCCTGAATACAATACACCTTTCTTTTAAATACAGATATGGCAGATTCTCCACGTAAGCAGACATTGCTTTTTTTCAACTTTTATTTAATTTAAAAACTATATTGAAGCATTTTTCATTTACAGAAATGGCACCTGCTGCACGTAAGTAAAAATATACGGCTATATGTCCTTTTATAAAATTAAGTTTAATCAACATTTATTGTAAACGTAGTGAGCAGAGTTTTAATTTCCTTTAACGATTTTCTAAAAGCATTAATAATATTTTGTTATTCTAAAAGATTTTGCTCTTCTCGATTTATTCACCTAGTATATAACTTTTAACTAAAACTAGGAAAACGTAATTTAATTATATTTCTATTTTACAGAAGCTGTAGCTTATGCACGTAAGTAATAACTGATTTTCACTTACTTTTAACAAATTTAACTTAAGTATATAATATTTAATACTCGATGACATATATTTTTATATTCCTAACTGCTATAATATTATAAAATAAATATAAACATACTTCATTTAAATATCATTGAATATAATTCATTTTTTAGTTTCACATTTTGTTTTTAAATTTATTTTTAGTAGTATGTTTTGCTCGTTACTCTTCCTTATAATTAAAATACATTTGAAACAAATGCCTCATTGTGTTAATCCTTCAAAATTAGGCTTCCCATGAATTACAATATTTCATGGATTTTTGTTTTTCTAAACATGGACAGAATATTATTTAAGCATATTGTACAAATTTAATTTGAAACACATATATTAAAACAAAAGTATTATCTTATTTAAATTAATATTATTTTAGTTTAACAATACTTTTATTTCGTTAATTGCTGAAATCAACAATATCGTGAAATATAAATTATAAAACAAATAAGCACTACTTTAAAAATATATTATATGTAATCTATTTTTTATTTAATGGTCACGGTGGTATGGTTGGTTAGGACGTTCTTTATAGATATCGGAAGATAATAAGTTTGAACCAACACGAATGAAGATCCTATATATTCACAAATGGCTACTGGTACAGGTAAAATATCCCGTGGTCGCAATGTTTTCAAAATGAGATTATATCTAACGGGATGGTAGCCCAGATATAGAGCCTTCTGCTTGTTGTCTGCTTCTAAAATGCTCATATTAATTGTTTACAGGCTTGAAATAAAAGTCAGATTCCAATTTTTGGTGTCTCTCAGGCATGAAACTTTTGAAGCTCCATATCACACCCTTCATCATGACCTTCATCAAGAGCATCGTGGACTTAATCGATGTTTCTGTTAATCGAGTAGAATAAGACAACAACAGCAAGCACATTTTAATTTATATGTACATAGTATTATAATATTTAATATACTTACTTGGATAATAAACATAAATATGTAAAGTACAAAGCGAAGTATATTATATACTCTTTCAAAACTGTTCATCATATCAATTTCGCTAATAATAAATATAATGAATAAATATTTAAGAGTTTTTCATGTATTTTTGTCATCACTGCGATTTTCAAAAAATTGTTATTTTGTATATAGAATTCAGAAAGAAGTAATTATTCTTAAAGGAATATTAATCTTAAAAATATTTATAATATAGAAATATCTAATCACGAATGGCAAAGACCATAATTAAATCACCATTTTTTTAATTAAATATATAGTAGATACTGCTACATAGGAAATTACAAAATTGTTTGTTTGCCATACATTAGTTCAACATAGGTGAATTTGCTGGAGTAAATAGAAACTATCCCAATATTACCAGTTAGTGTTATTAATGAATCACATATTTTTTACTAATTTATAATAGTTTAAGCACTTTACGAAAACAAAACGTGTTTAGCTTGATGCTTTTTATTTTTACTTGCCAAATAGAATCACAAGAGAGCAAATTTTACAATTGATAGTTCTACGAAATTCTGTATTTTCGCTAGAGCAAACTATTATGATTGGCCAGAAGATTTAAATACTTCCAAAGATGAAATCACATGTGTGGAGACCTGGGAATTAGAGAGGTTACAGATAAAAAAATTGCGACTTATAAAGTGATTTTAAAGTATCTTTAATCCAAAGGTTCACGTGTGTAGTATTCAATCTTGTATAAAATTGTTTGTTTAAACCAATGACGTGGTTGCAGATCAGGAACAATTTTGTCCTTACTAATTTTGCATATTGCTGCCCATTAATTTAGACCTTTGTACAAAAACAGGAAACGAATATATGATGCAATAAAAACCCATAATGTTTTTCGTGACTGCAGTGAAATATGTATCGGCGCAGACTTTTTTAATTTAGTTATTATAAGTATTCTCCAAATTTTCCAAAGAAAAAATGGTTTGTCAGTTAAATGAAGTTTTCAAGAATATTTCCAATTGCCTTCGTTGTTTTTAACAATCATTTAAAAACAACTTCTTGACATGTAATGAAATTTTTCATACCTTCAATTTTTCTTGTTTCTCTAATTTTTTATATTCCTAAAATCAGAACACAGATCTTTCTAACATTAAGTTTTATTACAAAACAATTTTAAAAATTTAAATACATATTGTAATTATTAAAAAAATGGATATTTTTTATCATTTTGGTATAGGTATAAGTTGGAAAAGAGACTAATTTTATAAAAAGAAAATATGCAATATTCTTTCTATAAGTAATTTATAAAATAAGTTTGAACATTCTTACACGTAAAATTTTAATTAAAAATAATAAATTCAGGTAAATAATTATTTTAAATATTAATTAGTAGACATTTGTTTTTAAGAAGTAATAATAATAAATCACTGGCTTATACATTTGTTAGTTGAACTACTTTTAGACATTATTTTATAAGCTATTAATTATCTATGTGCAAAATATTGTGATATTATGTAGAAAAATATAAAGAATACATTTTTAAAATCACTTTATGTGCATTTCCAATTTCATAATATTTTTAGGTTTATATACTCTTTAATTTTTGCATTAATTTCATATGCTTTCTCAACTCATAAAGTATAATACTTGGTATTTTCAGAATGAAAAATTATTATTTACATAGTATTTAATCAATGATTCTGAGAAAACTGATGTATAGTTTGTATAAATATATTGAAATATTTGTTTTATTTTTTTAGAAATGCCTGGGGCAAATGGTATGCACATTAAATTTTTCATTATTTTAAACCTTGAAACTTAAAAATGTTTAATTTATCATTTTAAAATATTTTATTATTTAAAATATTTAAGTACTTAAAAATATTGATACCTATATTTAAAAATTACATGTAAAAAATTTATAATGCTATTTCATTTTTCAATAAAACTGTAGTTGCCTGGGAAAAATTGTGTAAAATGTAAAATAATGTGAAAGGTCTTACATCGTTTATTAATTATATTATAATAGAAAATTTTCAAAAAACTTACAGCTTTTATAAATTAAAAATATTTATTATTTATATTCTTTTGCAAAAAAAGCTTGATTGTTAAAAAAAGAAATGAGAAACATTTTATAATTACAAATCCAAATACATATACATGTGTATAGTTGTGTTATAATAGCAGAAAAATTACTCTTTCATACTCATCATATTTAAATTACTGCAATTAATTAAATATGAGAACATAATGCTTAAAATATATTACATTAAGTATAATTATATAACAATATTTCTAGCACAGAATTTCGCAAATTTAGTATATTCTAATCGATCTAACCAACACAGAAGTCTATTAATTATTTAAAGTAATGACTTGATATAACTTAATTAGAGTACCACAGTATCTGAATGTGTGTGTTTATATTAATAATGATATTCTCTGCTTAGAAGAAATATTATTTTTGATATTTGTGATTATATGATATTGCCTATATTAGTTTTCAGTTTTTAAGAGCACTTTGTCATTTCTTTCTTTCAATAAATAAAATAATGATTATTATTCTTATGTTTAAATTTGTTTTACTGTGTGAATAATGGAAAGAAAATCAAATGCTTATGCAAATTACATATAATAAACAGATTTTATTACTGTGTACTTCAGAGTTATATAAAACAGTTTTTATAAAATATTAAGAATTTGCAATTAAATATTATTAAGCATTCCTTTCAATTATTCTATTCCCTCTATTACTTAACAATAGTTTTCATCATTCATAAAAATATGTTTTGCCTTATATTAGATGTACTTTAATATGCTAATCTCTGTTAATTAGTCATTCCATATCTAATTCATGAAATGGTGTAAAAATGTTATTTTAATTCATTTTTAACTTTTGCTCTATTTTCTATTAATAGTGAAAGAATTTTTAAATGTATATTGTTATTGAAATAGATTTGTCTTCCAATATTATTCGAACTAGTTTATACATAAAAATAATCATTTTTTTAACATATTTTCTTATTTTTATTTTAAAACAAATTTTTTAATCATGCTAAGTATTTACTAGATTATTGTTGTTAAATAAAGACAATTGCGTAAATAAATTATTTACTGTAATTTTAGTCATGTTCAATACTTGTAAGTGGTTTTAATCCTAATTTTTTATTAAGTGTAAAATTATATACACAATTGCCAATGAATTAAAAACATTTGAGATTTGGGATGTAGAATGAAAAAACATTTTAATGTTGGGGGTAACGAGCCGTAAAAATACTTGAGGAAAATAGGTGTAAAATGGTATTTTAAGATGAATGAAGTAAAATCAGAAACACGCATGGTACTTCATTATTTGAAAAATGACTTGTTGTTGGTACCAGTTTATCAAGGAACCCTATTCCGAAGACAAAGAATCTTAACTTTTTTTAAAATCAGCCAAAAAAAGGTGTTCATAAATTGAAATGAGAATCTACTAAGTCACCCAGAAAATATAACTACGGTTGAACACATTTTTAATTCTCAATTCTTCCTAAAATTTGAAAATTAGTTTGTAGTAGCATCGAAACATAAAACAATACACCTGAGTATTAGAAACAAATATGTGGCCCGATGAAACACTTACATCTTTGTACTGCTAGAAGACATCAATTTCGCGAAAATTTCCATAAAATTATGAATTAATTATTTTTTATTCCCATTGTACAAGGGTCGTTTGGGACTATTATGATATAGGCATGTTCTACTGGCTTGAAAGTGTCACGTCGTGTTGTTCCCAAAAAATAAACAAAGGACTACGAGGTTCATAAATATAACTTATTTTATTTTAATATTAGCACGAGATTTTGGATAGCAAATAATAATATAATTTTGATTCAATTTGGACATATGCAATGTATGTACATGTAACATCATGATATAGATTTCTTATTTACACATGATTGTCCCTATAAAAGAATGGTTTTGAATAACTGTTTACATAATTTATGAGAGATAATACTAAAAGTGATAAACTTTACAGTTATCAAATTATATTATACAAATGATTAAAATGAAATATTTAAATAAGCGATGATAATTTTTTTTAATTAAAAACAAACTCATGCTTGATATTTTACAAATAAAAACTTAAATTTCTTAATGTAGTAACTAAAAATAAAGCTAAATGTGTGGTAATTTTTAAATACTACTTTGAGATTTTGTACCAAATTGTTGTAACTATAAATGAGTCACAACTTTTTTAAATACAACTCTTAAAGTCTCAAATGACTTTCAGTTAATGAACGTAAACAGGAAAATATTTTATCAATTCATACACCGAAATTTATTAGCTAAGACTTGTCAAATTCGAAACCTGAATTTAATAATAGATTTTAATCGATCTCTAACCTATGTATTCATGGAAACTTTAATTAGCATTTAGTTTTATTAAATTAAATATACTTTATATTTTATTAACAGACATTATACATTCAAAGCAGAGTTTTTTTATATATAAATTTACTAAAAGAGCACTTTTAAACTGTAACTAAGAGATTAAAACCCATGTAAGGTAGGATAATCTGTCGAACGTCCACTTCTTGTGCTTTTTCCTAAAGCTTTAGTACTGAAATAATACTGGATTTTTATCTTTCATTTTTACAAGTTCCGAAGTGATGGAACACTTTTATACAATGTGGTACCCAGTATGCGTACTATCGTAAACTCAAAAGTGTGCGGGTCTTCATTATTTAAAATCCTCACACTTGACCTGCCACTTTCAGAGGCATAATTTTATATAGAAGGCATTGCCATCATTACATTATTTTCATAGATCAACCACTATTAGTGAACATGATGATCATCGGTTGGGTCAAATTTAAGGAAAGTAATTCAAATTGTATGTAAATTTAACAGTTACAAACTAAACAATATGATTTGAGGATATCAGTTTGACTCTTCACGGAATGTTGATATTATATGGTAAAAAAAATAAAATTTTCTGAATATAATGTAATAATTTGCATTTTAAAATTTACAAGAAAGTTGATATTTTATTTTAGATCAACGAATAAATCATGATATAAGAAAATCTCGATCATTGAATATAAGATAGGTATTCAATTATTGGATGTTGTTTGTTTTATTTAAACAAGTGTAAATGTTCTCACATTTTGATAAAAATCAAAATCAAATTTTAAATAGGGTTTACAAATACATCTTTCTGCGCAGTAGTTTATTTCGAATGAAATCTATGTATGACTAATTTTTATCAAGTGCTAATTTCCCTACATTTTTTTCATACATATAAATTCCATGTTATTTTTAGAAAATATATAATTATTGATAATTAAAATAATTTCTTTAACAGAAATGTCTAGTACAACAGGTAAATTATTTGCTTAGTTTACATTTAATAGATTTTAAATTAATATGATTATTACATAATGAAATAACATAAATGTTTGATTTTTTATATCATTGTTATTTAAATTATTGTTTTTATTATGAAATAATAAATTAACTGCCTATTTAAGATATTTTTCTTTAAATTAATTTGAAATATATAAAGTTTTGATCATTTAAAAAAATGAACAAAAAAGAAAAGTCACGGACTATTATAAATATCTTCTAAAAATTCTTACTGAAAATAATTTGAAGAATTGTCAAACTAAATTAAAATTTTCATTCATTTTAAAATAAATTTCCTTAATTTTTAAACTGTTATACTAAAAGACAAAAATAGTCTTAGAAAAATTTTATTAAAAAATAAGTTTTAGGAAAGCAATGTTTAATTTTATATATTAAAAAATTTTTTCTAAAAATATTTTTTTGTTGTTGACAAATATATATACATTATTTATAGAAATGCCTACTACTTCAGGTAATCAGTATGTATTAACAGAAAATGTTTTGTTGTAGTATTTTTTATTTTATATTCAATTTTATAATATTTATCCAATATTTAACTACTAATACCTTTGGATTTCAACATGTATTTTAATTGATTTCTTTTTGAAATACTGACAGTCTTAAATTAATAATGAACTATTTGATCAAACATTTTAAGTAACCGTTCAATTTTTATTGAAGATAATTTGAAACATACAATATTACGGTTGTTTAGTAGTCAGAAAATTCTGATGAAGTCTAAGATTTCATGTTAAATCACAGCTATTGTGGACAAAGAGAGACGAGTAATAATTATCTATTTTCCACAAACCTATATGTTCGAATAGATACAAGGAGGTTTTTTCATGTTTCATCCTTAGGAGCATGTGAATAAAACAAAAAATATATTAGGGCACTCCAGAAAGAAAAGCGATACATAGGAAGATTATTACATTACATAAAGTTGTATAAGGATCATGTATTATGTTTTTAGAAGGAAATTTTCATCATTCATTATGATGACAGGAAGTTATCATTTAATGAATATTATACTACTTTTGAAATAATATTAATGAATCAGTAATAAAGTTAGTTAAACATTTAATCATTTATTGCTAAAGTAATCACAAAATACATTGCAACTTAACCTAGATAAATACAAATATAAATATTTATAAATTTTTATCTCAAATGAAATTAATTTTTTACAATATAACCATTTGTATATTAAATAATTAGCTCGATAATTATAAACATACTTTTTTTTTCAATAATTTATTTAGCAAAAAAATAATATATTTATGTTACATTGACTTATACGTGAATGATGCAAAATGTGTCAAAAATTATATCTTGTCTTATATTTCTTTTATAAAATTTGTAGTTTTTTCAGACATCCTAGTTCAGTCATGTTTATAAATTTTAATACCAAAAATAACCTACTAGATTTTAATATCAAAAACATTTTTTTTATTTTAACTTATTGTTAAGGATTAATACTTGTTGTAAATTATATGTATCTAATAAGTCTTTCTAATATATTTTTATGTTTAAAGAATATTACTAAATAAATGTGTACAAATAAAAGTTATATTATTTTCAATTATTTGTTCACTAAATATTTTTTGTTCTTTAAGAACTCTATAAAATGTTGGAATCATCATGGAGAAAGATATTTTACTAACTGTTTTCAATATTTTGAATTCTTTGAAGATTTTAAGATAAAAATTCAAAATTGATTTTATTAGTTCATGTTCCAAAATTCTTCGGTACATTTAAAAGTAGTCTGAAAGTTCAATTTTTTAAATATTAAATAAAACATCGAGAGACCCTTCTAGCATTGCTTATAAATTTATATGATTGAATGTTTAATCATTTACTCAGGAAAAATAAAATGTGTGAATTTGGTGATTGTGTGAATTTGGAGTTTTGGTGATTGAATATCTTGATCAGTGTAAATTAGAAGTATTAAATTTATAATACAGCTTTATTTTATAAAGGTTTATAATGAATTATCTTTAAAAAACGACTTAAAACTTAATAATTTTAGAAAATATTTATATTATTATAATATTTATATTATTATAATTTAAAAAAAATATTAGGATATTCATATATAACGAAAATAAGATTTATATATTAAATTGGGATTTCTTAAAATTATCTGCCTCAAAAAAGCTAGAAATTCTAATTTTTTTTATTAGATGAAAGAATATAATAGTATAAAGAATATAATAAAAATTATATTAAAAAACTCGAGCAGTGGAATTATTTAAAACATACTTAAAACTTCACTACTCGAGTGCTCGAAAATTGATAGCAGGAATACGTACGTCTTTTTCCGTATTTCGAGAGATAAGAAATAATGAGCTAAATGACCTTTCACATATTCAATATGTACCTTAAATAATTACTGAAAATACTTGAAAAATCTTTTTAGACTATTCTCAAACTAATTTTGAAATATTTTCCTTTATTTGAGAATTACAAGTAAAATGAACTTTATAATGTAAAAATATCTTGAATTTTTTACAATAATCCCAAAAAAATATAAATTTTCTTATTTAAATTGTTTTAAAATAATTATTAGCTGAAATAATTTATTTTATATTAAATTTTTCTCCAATAAATTTAATAATATATTTCCATTTAAAAAAAATGTAAATGGAACTATTTTTCGTTTTAGTAATTCAATTAATATCATAATAAGACAAATTTTTGCTCAAATTTTATCTGGGATTTTTAAGAGTTTTCTTAAGCATTAAATGTTATAATTTTAATATTAGAAATTTTATCTATGTTCATACGTTTATATATATTCAAGTATTATCTAAGAATAGTTACTATTTATGTTTAACATGTTTTTCTTAAACTAGCAAAATCATGAAACGTGTTTAAGATTTTATTTATAGCTAATAGCATGAATATTTCTTAGCATGAAACATATTTTTGTTAAATTCATATTATATTATAAAAATGTATTGCTGTATCATTTCTCTTTTATGTTATATAATAACTTTTCGCTGAAATTTGTAAACATTCCAATTTGTTATTTTATAAGTATATTGATGCATACATTTTTTTAGCATCCTGATCTATTATCTATTACTGATCCTACAGTTACACTTATGAGTTATGATCATGTTTAATTATTATTAATGTATAGTTTTGTATATTGAAAACCAATTTTAAATTGAAATTTTGGAATGGTTAAAAATTATTAACAATTGAAAAGTCGTTTATGTTTTTAAGGAAACAAATATTAAAACATTAAGATATTTTATGAGTATATATAATATTATGAACAACTGAATTACTAATTTAAAAGTTATAAGTGAAAATAGTGTGCAAATAAAGTAGTTTAATCTTAATGAATAACAATAAATTAAGAAAATTTTGTTGTAATGCAAAATGCAGTTTAATAACAACAACAGATAATATCATCATAAATTATTATTCACATATAAATGATTTAATTTGAATTACCAGTATAATCTTAATAATTACTAAAAATTATTTCAAATCTTAAATATTTTTAATGTAGAATAACTGAAATGTTAAAGACATGATCTTAAAGATAAACGTTTTAATTTGAATAATGATGGTATACATAATATTTTTCCTATACCTTTTTTGACAAATCAATAGTAGCAGTAAAAAGTTTCAGTGTGCTTAAAATTTTAGTTATAGAGTCATATCCGTTGTATTATTCATATATACTTATATTCACAATTTAATTTGAACTATATGAGTTTTTTTATAGTAATTATGATAATTTTTCTAAAGCATTTAAGAGAATACGCAATTTAAAATAGTGGGAAACTTATATGATTATTGTGTTATAAGCGATATTGTTTTATTGAAACATTTTTGTTGAATATTTTATTTTAAGTTTCCTTAAAAGTCTTATATCAGGCCAAAGTTTCCTCAAAATGAAATTTTTATACTTAGACTCTTACATGATGCTCTCGTTTTACATGCATACAATTTAATATTAACAATCTCAATAACGATATGATAATATTAAGCTAACGGTATATTAAAGATTTCATATTAAACTTTTATAATTTTGAACCTTGATATACCATTTTTTTATAATTATTTTCTATTTCAACTTTATAGGAGAATCTACAACAGCTGGTAAAATAATATTTGTGTTTAAAAATTAAGCAAATATATTTAAAATATTTTGAATTATTGATTTATTTTGATCTATTTCTTAGATATTATTTGTTTCAACTGCTAGAATATTATTATACATAATTATATTCGTGATGTCATTATACAAAATAATAAGGTTATACATTGTTGTTGTATTTAACACAAAAACTACAGAATGCATATTAAGTGAAATTTTTTGTTTCAACAATTGTATTTTAGTTAAAACCTTTCGATGAATTATCTTTTTTAAATATTCAATATAAAGGTGGTTATCCTTAGGTAAAGTTCTAAAATGTGTAGGTTGTATTGAAATCTTTAATAAGGTATACTTTATGTATATTAACAATTATCGTTGAATATATATATAGGATCATATTTATCATATTCTTATATGTGTGATATGTTTAATACCTAACAATATTGAAAAATGAAAGTCATTTTAAAATTTTGTTTTATTTTAAGCTATGAGATTTTGCTTAAATTTGTTAAAAGAATTTTCTAAAAAATCAATAATCACAGGTAAAATTAATTAAATAAAAATTAAGTTACAAAAATGTTGGAGTTATTATTTAAGGTAAATAATTTAATTTGAACTATATAATGGTATACGAAAAATTTCAATAAATCTTCTTCTTTAACATTTTAGACAAATCAACAACATCAGGTAAATTTTTCTTCTATTTTTATTTATAGAAATATTTTCTGCGTAATCAGTTATATACAATTATATGGATAACTTAGTTTAAATTATCTATATGAATATCACATCAGAAGCCTAATAATTTATGATACGTTTACAACTAAGGAATTTAAAAGTGTGAGTAGTTAATAAAAGTTTGATTATATGTTTCTAACAATGAAAATATTTTTACGGATTTTTTATGTCATAAAGATTATACATAATTTGAATATTTTATTATGAATTATAGTGTTTGTTAATTAGTTTTTTGAATTTTTTTCAGAAAAAACAACAACAGGTAAAATATTTCTCAAATGGAAGTTTCTATTTGAAGAATATATTACTTTATATACTTTTTCCACATTATTGATTTTAGTTTATACAATTTTATTTGTTTGAGTTCCTGCAAACATTTTTATAGTTGTATTATATTTAAATCTAAAAAATTGAAATGCTAATGATGATTATTTAATGTAAAAATGAAAAAAAAATTAACATTTTTAATTGAGCTACGATATTTTTCCTAAATTTTTGAAAAAATTTGTGTATTAAATATTCAATAAAGTCAACAAGAGGAAATAAATTTATATTTAATTTAATTTCCACATTGATTATTTTAAATGTTTCGTTTATCAATATTTATTCAAATTAGGTTAAATTATTTGAAATCAGGAAATATGTTAAGCTTATGATGAAGTTAAATGAAATCATTAAAAAATGCAAAAGAAATTTATTTAAAGTAATAACTTTTCACAAAAAGTTATTGCTTTTTCTTAAAGTTTTACGAAACAATAAATGTAGCTGGTAAAATTTTCCTGAAATATAATTTTTTATTGATAGTTTATTTTTTCAAAGTTTTCCTTATATGCATTCATGTAAATAAATTAGTTTACTGGTATATCATACTGTTTTGAATAGATACTATTTAGTATGTATTCTATTTGATATATAATATAAACTATTTAATGCATTGGAATTACCAGAATGTCGGCTGATTTTATTTTTGTGGATGCTTTTAGTTCAACCATAAAAAATATTATAAAAGAAATATTTTGAACTAATTTGTCGTATACAATCATTTTTCAATAATATTATACTTCATTTCCCCAAATAAACTGAATATCTAAAACTTCTCACAGTTTATATTTTTACTGTTAGCTTCTAGCTAGTTCTTTATGCATATTTAACTATATGAATATCAAGTTATGATGCAGTCAAGAACATTGAAAATAGCGCTACAAGAATATAAAATTAAAATGGAATTTAATAAATATTATGATGCATATTTGAGAGTCACCTGATCTAAAAATAAAGATAATTAAACAAACGCAATGCAACTTCAATAGCGCTGCAATACAAGCTGCTACTTTATATGTCATCAAAATGATTAGACGCCTAAAGTCCTGAGGCAGACGTGCAAACAAATCTTGTACAAAGACCTCCAAATAATGAACAGTGTGACACAGTGACATTTGACGAATCAGTTGGTCCAAGCATACTCTTTGGGGACATGTCCGGAGAGTAGGCCGGCCAGGGAAGGGTTTGAACATGACGTAGAATGTCTTGAATAGCTCAAAATGGACAAGAATTATTTTGTGGGGAAACCTGGCCCTGTTGCTCTGGACAAACATTCAGCAAAGGCCCTATAAGGGGTCGAAAAATATCATGAACATTGGCCTGTTAAAGTTACATGCACTGCAACTAGAATGGACCGGCTATCATAAGCAGTTACTTCTGATATGCGGGAAATGTGTCAATATAACATTGTAGATGGAAGTGTGCCATTCACAAGGGCACCTGGTACTGGTACGCGGTTATCATCTGTCTCCAAAATGAACCACAATTCATCACGAAACACCACATTTTGCCAGTTTGTGGTATTCCACGTCACTCGGGCTTGATAGCACAGTGGAGGGTGTTGCTGATGTTGCGGTGTTAAAGGACATACACAAAAATGGTGCTTGGATTGCAAATTCGCTTCCGCAAAACGTTTAGAAATGATTTTTTGAACAACTGGAACCCCTTCATCTACGTATATCGTGGAACGAGTCACTACGGGATCCACGACGCTTAAAGCATGATCTTTCGATTCGCTCACCTCGTAGGCTTCCTGGTCACCCTAGACCCGGTATGCATTACGTGGGCATCATCTCATGTTCACTACTACCAACATGTTTTGACAATCACTCCGAACGACAGACCTGGCGACCAACATGAATGGCCTGCGTTTTCAAGCCTATGATGAGGTACCTCTCAAACTCGTTTAATTGTGTGAAATGTGTTCTCACATGCATTCTTTACTTAATAAGCGTCGGCATGATCGTCACGATTCTCAATCTTCCATTCAGCACCGGTTTATTAAAGGCCTCTTCATGATTGCAGTGCAACTGCCGAGTGTACGGTTATATATATGGCATCAAACTTGGATTATTTTCATATGGAATCTCATTGCACTTATTAGTGCTTGTACCTTTCTTCCTCCTTGTTTTGCTATTTTCAATGTTCATCTGTATATTTATGTTTAATATTCGTTTCATATTGAGCTATTAAAATGCTAAATTAAGGTAAATGTTTTGTTTTGCGTTGCAACTGCGAAGAAAGTATTGATTCTGATCTTCTGATATTTGAAACAATACATAATTCTTTGACATAAAGTAAATAGTTCGTAGATTTTAATTCATATTAAACACGCTGCTTACCTATATTGTAATGTACTGGTAAGCAGATTGATTAGTCCAAAGATAAACTTTGTAGGAATCATACAATTATTGAAATGGTATCCATTTTTGAATTCCAATATTCATCATTCAATCCCCGTATCTTGAT
>JAPDSC010148340.1:0-10941 GCA_026290005.1 Latrodectus geometricus
ATATATCTTATAATGCATATATGATCACAAATACAGTATGGAATGATAAAATTTTTATACCCACACTTATATTTTTGTATATGCACATCTACCTAATATATAATCAAAATGTTATATCTTTAATAAAATTTATTTTCTCATATGTTTCACTACATCTTACAAAAAAATCCTGCAGACATTTTTGTACGCCTTTATAACTATTTAAAACATTGGACTCTTGCTCCTGTATAATTTACCTTATCACCTAATTACATAGTTCACATGTCTCTGATCGAATTTTTCCCATGTCTTTCCTTCACTCCTTTTATCCGCAAGATCTCTGTATCTGCCATCTTGCCATGTCTGGAGCACACTAAAGTTAAATGTGGCAATTTTACGATATCGTTTGTTTGAAAAAAATTCATAGTGGAATGTGTTATAACTCTAAAACATTACTCGAGCAGACGCAGCATTTGTGTATCTCTATGATTCTTCACTGGCTCTTATTATAGTCAAAAGAATTGCACAGAATATTAATACACCATTCACAATATTTCATGTTTTACCTTCCATTATGTTGATTTCAGGAATTTATTATTTATTTATATATTTGGAAATTTTATAATTAACATATTTACTATTAAAACAATCTATTGATCTGTTTTTACCAGTGAAATCTTGGGCTATAACATATCAGAAATCTAAGCCAATTCTGTAACATTATATCTAAAAATCAATTTCAAAATTTTATAATTTTGAATAAATAACTAGCTTAATCTTTATAGAAAATGTTAGTCATTTCATTTTTACTTTTAATCTATTATTAAAAGATCAACTTATAAAAGGCGATTCTTTTTTTCTTCAAAAATACAAATACGCAGTAATATTTTACAAATATGTTATAAATTTTAATTGTTTTTTTTCATAGAAAACTATTTTGAATTAAATGTTTAAAATATAAATACTAATCTTTTTGTTCATGACTCAAGTTGTGAATGAATCAGTAGTATTTTTCAGATATCACGAAACTTATTGGCGTTATTATCACCAAGCACGAATTTAAAGCAATATCAACAATAATAAATCAATCGTTCTAGTATAAATTTTTTATAGCGCAATATTTTATTGCACCCATAATAATAAAATTAAATTCGAAAGCAAAAAAATCAAAATATACTTGAACAAGAAATCACAAATTTCTTTAAGCTATATGTTAGTCTTTAAAAATCAAATTACAAGCGCAGATTTTATAACTTGACCTTCATCTATGATTGCTATCTTTAACGCTTCAACACACAATTATAGCGATATCATCACTATAGAGATTTCGCATTCATTTTCTTTACTTAGCGCAAAAAAAAAAAAAAAAAAAAAAAAAAAAATGCGCGTGTGTAGTTACATAAGTGATTAATTACATAATTTACGATTTGATTATCTATACAATGATTTTAATAAATGATGATGAAATAATTATAGTAAAAAGAAATAACACCCGAAACAATAGAACATTATAAAAATCTATAGTTTATTTTTTACAAACAGTATATGATTAAATAAAAAGCGAAACATACAGCGAAGAAGGAAAGATGTTCTGCGAGCCTTTATATAATTCTAAAGGAAATATCGCATTCAGAAGCAAATTTTTATCCTTGAACTAGTGCTGATAAGGGTTTTAGAAACAATTGTTTTTCTCGTATAAGTGATTGTTTTTTAAGGGATGTTGAATATTCACTTCATAAATCTTAACATATATTCAACATGGAGTATACTCTAGCGTTAGCGATTGTTACTCTCACAGTTCTTGTGATATATTGGTTAAATGGAAATAAGCACAGAAAATTTCCACCAGGACCTTGGGGTGTACCTCTGATTGGTTACATTCCATTTATGAGTTCAAAACCGTATCTGGATTTTCAAAAACTGGCAAAAAAATATGGACCCATTTACAGGTACACTATTTATATTTGCTTTCTAAATATCCAATTAAGTTCCTTCCATTTTGACAACTTAGATTAATTTGCAAATATTTCTCTATTGGCTCACTGTATATCGTTTAAATACTTTCATATGCTTTCTTCAGAGTAAACATGATTTTAGATTTTAATGATTATAAATTTAAGAAAATTTTCAAAATAGTTGCAAATTACATTTTTAGATTAATAAGAATTAATACTGGGTGAGTGAAGTTTTTAAAAAGTTTGTTATCTGTGTGTTGCTTAGTATTTGTCATTAATTTTAAAAAATAAAATAAAGCCAATAATTTTTACAAAAATTGTAGTATTAATCAGTTTTAAGAAATGTAAAATGCATTTATAATTATATAGGTGTATGAATAATAACAATCAGTGTCATGTACAAAAATTTATTGATTAGATATTCTTTTTAATAAGAGTAATTTGTATAAATCTTTTTAAAACTGTGACCACAATTGCATGATGAAAAGTCAAATATTTAAATGAAAAGTTTAGAAATTTCAGATTTACAAGAAACAATAATTTAAAAAATCAACTTTAGCTGTAGCAAAAATTTTATGGATAATTGTAATTCTAAATTTAAAAAAATTTCGCAGCTACAATACATTTTTTTCTGTACTGTAAATAGTAAATTATTATTCCAGCAAATAAAGACACTGAAGTCTGAATTTCTGGTGTAAAAAATTTACTTAAATTAGAAAAAGCTTAAATTAAAAATTATTTTGTTTAATTTTAAATTATTTTAATGGTATCAAAAACTGCATAGATCATTCTATGAAAGATAAAGAATAATTAGTAGAAGGAAGATACAACAACATTCGCATCCAATGATCACATGATTACCTTTTACCACAGAAATCAACAATGCAACATGAAGTAGCACGTGACTCTAGAAGCATGTATAAAAATTCTTCATTTGCTCAAATATTTCAAATACACTATTTATCTTAATTGCAAAAGAGAATATGATTTGCTTTAGATCCAAAGGTCACAGTAGTTCATGAATTGTAAAATTTGAAGCCTTGCCTTTTTGCTTTTGCTAATGTGTATCATAACTGGAATAATAGCTGCAGACCATATGGAAATTGAGATGAAATATATTTTTTGTATATAATAGCGAAAATTACTTCCTACAAAGCATAAGGATTGACCGCTTTGCTGCAATTAATTAAAAAAAAAACATGTCAAATGTTTAAATTTTCCATCTAAGAAGACAATACAACCTTCTGCTGTATATGGAACTCTGAAGCATGTTAGCAAATATTCTCGATAATGTCATTCGATTGTTGTTTTACTGCTAGTAGACTAATTAAAATAATGGTCTTACCACACAGTTTTCCCCCTAACTGGATAAAGTATAAACTTCAATCATAAATATCAATATAGACAGATTTATAACGAATCGTCAAGTCAGAATACATTCTAATGCTATCACTATCACATCTTTTCTGTGATAACGTTAGTTAACAGAAAATACTTAAGTGGAATAAATAGTGAATGCCATGCCGATACATAGATGATGATCAGTTGTTCAAGTAAATAAAATTAAGTTAAAATATATTACATTAATTCCCATTTCATTGAAAAATATTTGAATAACATATATAGTAAGTAACATGTTGGTATTTTCTATACTCATATGGACTTAATTAAGATAGGCAAGAGTATTTTTTTTATCTTCAGGATGACACAGATGCGCTTAATAAAATTATTATAAAAATCACAGGAAATGTTTTGTTTTATTAAGTGAATTGTTTTGAGTTGTCCTTATTTAAGCTTAGACTGTAATTGCATATTTACACAGTCTTAGAAAAGCATTAAGAATAATAATGTTTAGAATTGATTCACTCTTACTTTAGATGGCAAAGTAATAGAGTAGTAGAAATCACTCTCAAATAAGGTCTACAGTAATAAAAAAGCAGGATTATTCTTTACATGAATTTAAATTAATAATAGAGACTTCTGACTTGAAATCAAATGCAAAAGGATGTTACACTGTCGTTAGAAAATTTTAGTCTGTTGAAGCTGCAAAAATATAAAGTCTATGACATACTATGGAAAAAGAAGTTCAAAAATAAGTTTAAAAATATTTATTTGATGTCATATGTAAAGATAATGAAGGGAAATCCAGTTACTGGTCGAGAAGGAAAAACTCTGTCTACTCACATTTTTCATTTATGGGGCTCAAATAAGAGTAGTGGACCAATTTTAACCAATGAATTTTTGAGATTAGAAAACATTACAACATGATTCACAAATAGCTTGCATGATAATACAAATGAAGACTATACTGACGTGTATGAGATTTAGGTAGAAATAGACAGTCATCAAAGCAGATATACCAATAGCTGCATCCAATTCATATCACATATTCGTAATGATCCATCGACGATTACAAAGATAGCAAGTTTAAGGTAAGACAACAGGCACAGTTCTTTACCCGGAGATAGAAGAACTTGTAAGGAAAACATTTGGTGATTTTCTGCCTGCAAGTAGTACACGAGCAGAATGGGATCAACGGGACAAAAAGAAGAGAGGAGAGGAAGATTATTCATGCTGAAAATAATCACTCCTAAATGTACAAATCTTAGTTGAAGTTCACATTTACACAAGAATATACTTCTAGCCACCAGTGACGCAAGCTCCATTTGTGATATTTTTGTGACGCAAGCTCCATTTGTGTTTAACCCACATATTTAATAAAAATACATATATGTTTTTTTTTTAATTAAAAGCACTATGCTATTTTTTATTAATTCTAAATTTCAGTGTGAAGCTTGGAAGCCAAAACGTAATTGTGCTCAGTGATTATGAACACATCAAAGAAGCTTTTGCTCAGGATGCTTTTATGGGACGACCCCCTGAGCAACCCTTTGAAGTTACCAAAGAAACATTTGGTAAATATTTTTGATATAGTGAATATCTAGTACATTAATAATTCAACTATAACTGCAATTCTTTAAATTGTTCGTTTCCTAATACTCATATATTTTTAAGGATTAGTATAAATCATTAGAAATCCTCATTTGTTACATATGTTACATGTTCTAAAATCAATTCTATTATAAATTCCATTTTAATAGTACCAGTTAAAAAGCCGCAATTTCACTTTCAGAACAAAAGTCGCAATTTTAATAGATTTACACTAGTCATCATAAATTAAGGAAAAATTACGAAAATGACGATAACGCAAAATTTATGTGCGGAATTCAATGAAACTTATACACACCATACAACACCTAAGATGGTATAGAAGAGTAGAAAATGATATTACCAAACAATTATGGTGGTATAAAAATTAGCATATATATGTATACAGTGAACAAATGGGAGGTGTAAGGAAACCTCGGGAGGATCATACTTTTAATATCAGGTATGATCCTCCAGAGAATCATTACATCACACGCAACGAGGCCTGATACTCTCAATTATGCGGTCTATTACTTGTGTAGGAAGCGCGGGTCATTGCTTTTCCAAAGCAGTTGAAAGCGTGGCTAGGGTCGTAGGGAGAGGATTGAGAGCAGCTACACGTCATTCTAGAGCGTACTAAACATGCTCGATTTGGTTAAGGTCCAAAAATTGAGCATGCCAGCAGGAGTTGCGGTTCTATTCGAATATCAGTCATCGGGATCTTGGATGCCGGATCTGAGGCTAGAAATTGTTGCCAAAATCTATGAATCACAGACGGACTCGCGTTCAGCCCTCTGGTCACTTCTATCTGATTTTGTCATGCCCTAGAATATTCATAGCTCATCATAGAAATTGTTTCTTCAATTGATGACTGGAGGCCATTGTTTTAATGTCGCTATACGAGATTTCTTATCTCAGGCTGTGACAATTGGCACCGTGCTCTGCGACACTTATTTTTATAATCCTAGCAAATAATATATTCCTATAGCAGCCCCACTATTTTGCATAATTTCATATCGTTTAGCTCCTTTTACTTACTAACATATTTAAATTTCAATGAGATTGGCTAATTTTTCAAAAATTTATAGCTCTTTCAATAATAATTTTTGAGTGATTTTTTCTTAACTTTTAGAAATCAGTGTATTATCTTTGTGACTTTGAAACACTATAAATTAGTTATCATATTGTTGAGAAAACATTATCCTGGTCTGGACAAATCCCTCTGCATCTAATTTTGGCTCTTAAATTTATTTCATTCATTCGTTTCATTACATATGCATTAAATTACTTTTATTATAATATTTTATATGATTGATAATGAAAATGGTAAGCTTTCATGCTTCATACATAATTTCTTGTTTTTTTCGTAATATTTTGTTAATAAATGCAAAAAACATCATGCTCCTCCATTATTTTGTATATAGCTAATTCTGTTTGATACGTACTAAACTTCCCCTCGTCAAAATTTTTCGGGTACGTGTTTAATATATTAATAAAAAAAAAAATGCTTTCTAAAGACTGCATATTGGTACATTACTACAGTAAATTTCGTGTAAATAATATTTATTTATCTAAGGCATACCAAACAAAATGCTTCAATATGAACTTTAGGATATTATTCAAGGATCATTGATGATTGATCAAAACAGAGTATTTCAATTCTATTTTTCAACAGAAAATTATTTCTTATTAACTAATTATTTCTGGCTTAACTTGATAACTGTTTGTTCTTCATACCAACAATAAATAAATAGTATATATGATGTAAAATTTGTATGTGAAACCAATATTCAACACGTATTTAAATTTTTTTCACCATGTTCGAATGTTGCAGTCTCAAGAAATACAATCTTTAGTTATGTGCAGTGTCACATTGAAGGTAAAAATTTTCAAAATATTTATTCTAAATTTTTAGATAGAATTTCAAAATTTTATGTGTCTGATCAGTTTCATTTGCAGATGAATTTCACAAATCCACTTAGCTGAAGTGTATGTCTTTCATTTGAAATATTAGCAAATGGAGTGCTATTTTTAGAAACTCTTATTAGAAATACATAGTAAATTTTGGTTTTACCAGAGTAAAGAAGAGAAGAAAAACCATTAATCAGGAAAGATTTATTATACCTCTACAGGTAATGCTAAAAGACATTTTCATACATATTTTAAGCAGCAATGATGCGTAGTTCACTAAAAGGGTGCATAAATACTGGTTCTTTAAAGAATCGATAGACAATGCACCGATGATCAAAAAGTACTATTTTATCATAGTGCACCTTTTATCGGTTTCTTAAAAGAACAGTGATTATCAGCTGTATTTGTGAAGTACTTATTATCATCAATATTAGTTGACATTAATGGTTTCCATTCGTATGGCAAAATCATTGATGGTACTTTCTGGATATATTGTCAGAACCATTGTGTGTGTGCAGGTCTTAATTTTAAAAAACGCCAACACTGTTTCAGTTTTTTTATGTGTCAACGAGGAGGAAAATTATTGTGATTGTACAGGTCGATACAAAACATGAACGTGATTGGTAAAGAAATTGGTGACAGGATTAGAATTTTCCCACCTCCATCTTTTTTCATATTATATTAAAATGGATAAGCCAATATCCTTTACACTGTACTCTATAGAAGTAAAAGGATTTCTTGATTCTGTAAAACTCGAAATAAAAATAGCCACTTTATTCATATCAGCAATACTAACGAATTGATCCAACAATTGACAATTGAAAGGACGAATTGATACGTTAAGAGGGTTGTCCAGAATGTAAAGACAATTTTCTTGTGAGAAATGAAAAAAGCATACTTTTTGAAAAAAAAACTATTGCAAACAATTCAGAATTTCCATATAATACTTTTCAGCCAGAAGCTCGTTAAATAAACTTGTTAATGTATTTTTCATTATTTCCAAAACTCTTACCAACCAAAAACCGTTTCAACATAGGTAAAAAAGGAAATTGCTGGAAACAAGGTTAGAATTTTCAAAAACTTCCCTTCCAAATTAATCCAGCCATACCTGATTTGCGGCAGCAATTTAAGAGCGGGAAGAAATCGTGAAACCGCTCATTTCCTCCAGAAAGTGCTATAGCCTCTTTTTTTTTGGATGGCTCACTATAATTTTCTATAGTTTTACAATTATTCTAATTATATTAATAATTAATTCTCAGATTTGTGTTTAAAATTTTTCCAAAGGTTTTCTAAAAACATGAAATATTTTGGCATGAAATACAGTGACAACATGACTTAAAAACTGGCGGTAGAAAAATATAGAATTATGAAGGTCGTAAAAGATACCAAAAATTCTAATTTTTGAAAGTTAATTAAATAAAAAAAGGAAGATTCACGTATTTAATACAATTGTGTTATTTTAATACATATTATGTGCTTTTCGTTTTTTCTAACAAAAGGTTTTTTTTCGGACAAGTCTTGAAATCTATTATAACGGTGTGAGTGATTCGACTTCAGATTGTGAGAAAGTTGAAGTACGGGAGAATGCTTACTTTAATAAATGAAATTAATTTTAGCATTCAACTATATATGTATATATCTGTAAATACATTCAGGAACTTTAAAAATAACGCACCAAGAAAAATACATGTTATTGAAATGAAGTTTAATGCACATAATGATACAGATGTGAGGTTAATTTAATCCCAAAATCAAGAGAATTAAATAAATACAGTGAACACAATTAGACAAATAATAAAATAGAATGCAATCTTAATAGAACGTAGGACCGCCTCTTTCTGCAATACATACCGCCACATGGTCCAGCATTGATTTGAATAGATATCTGATGTTGTCCTGAGACAGATGTACTTACAAATCTTGAACAGTCACTTTTTCACAATCATATACAGAGTGATTAGGCAACATCTGAAATTTCAGCTGATTACAAACATGCTCTGTCGGGAACAAATCTGAGGAGTGGGCCAGTTATGGAAGAGTCTGAATATGACGTAAAAAATCTTGACCAACTCGAGCTATATACGGACTAGCTAAAAATTGCCCCTGAAAGACTATTTAGCAAAGGTCCCACGTGGGGTTGAAGAATGACGTCAACATAAAGCTGGCCCATTCAGATTCAACGTACCACAACTAGAGGGGATCGGCTATCATAGGCCATGACCCCCAGACCAATACCTGTGCAGTGTGGACAATGTGTCGCGTGAAAGTGTGAGGGGAAGTGTATCGTTCACCAGAGAGCGTCCACATCCACATGCGGTTATTATCTGGCCCCAAATCGAATTAGAATTCATCATTAAATACTACATTTTGCCTATCTGTGGAATTCCAAGTTGGTTAGGCTTTGCATCATTGCCGATGGAATTGTTGATGTTGTGGTGTTAAAGGCAATACACGAAATGAGTGCTTGAATATCAGATTCGCTTCGTCAAGTCAACTGTAAATGGTTTGTGGAACAACTAGTACTCACACATTCGCATATCTCGAGGAACGATTCATTACGGAATCTACAGAACCTTGCTATATGAAACTTTAATTTTCTCTCATCGCCGACCTCCTAGTTGCCCCAGATATGATATTCCTCCTATGGGTAGCATTTTGTGTCCACTGCTCTCAATATGTTCTGACGCACACACCGAACGATCAATTTGGTGAGTAATACGACTCGTCTACCAGTTTGAGGTTTTCAAGCCGATGATGAGGCCTGTCTCAAACTGTCTTAACTGTGCAAAATGTCTTCTCGGATATCTCTGTGTCATTATTTGCTAACTTAAGTATTCCTAACATCAGCATGTGATTGTAAAGTTTCTGAATTTTACACTCTGCGCTGGTTCAGATAGGGTTCACTTCTTGATTGCAGCGCCACTGCGGAGTGTATGGTTATGAACATTGGTACCAAACTTGAATCACTTCCCCATATCAAATCTCATTGTACTTATCTGTGATGTTTTACGCTTGTACCTTCCTTACTTCTCCATGTGTTATTTTCAATGTTCGAATGTGTATCATTCAAAAAACGTTCAGACGTTATTTGATAAAAAATCTTTTTAGCCAACTGTAATTTTTCCGTATGCTGTATAATCGTTTAATTAACTGACAAGCAGATACATGAAATAATTACCTTTCAATGGCTATTTTAATTTCTTTATTTTTTTTTAAATTTCCCATGTTCATTCCCCTATTTAAAACAAGTATTTTAGTTTTTTTTTATTTCTATACATTTGATAGTTTTTCTGAAGTTCTAAAACCAAATATTTTATTCCAATAGCTGATGTAGTTGGATTACAGGCTCTGTTCCATATGCCAATTTTAAGCTCATTTTTTTCAGGAAAGTACATCAAATTTCTCTAGAATCCCCTAATATATAATTATTTTTAAATATTACTAATATGCATAGAGGAAAATTATGAGACTTTAAGAGAACAATGTCTCTTTTCTTGTCTTTGGTATGGAGAAAAAACTTTAGAAAATAATGATTAAAAAAGTAGAACATACGCTACTTTTACTTTCGATTTCCCTAGACAAGTAAATGTGCCCAAATGGCGGATATTGGAGTATAAACTACAAAATTGAGTGATAGAAGGTACATCACATGAAATCATTGTTCATCGGAGGCTGATTTCCTTAGACAAATATTTTTTTTAATAATTTTCAAACTTCAATAATGAGGATCTCAAAACGTAACTTGAAGATTATCATTCAGATTGCTTAGTCTAATTCAGTTAATCTCATCATTGAAACACCAGTGCCTTATCACAAATTTTTTCCAATTCTCATTTCATTATTGAAATATCATTATCCCAACTTTGAAGAATATAATTCTCTACCTAAATTTTCTTTTCTCTCATTACTTTCTGCGAGAAATAAAATTATGAATAGAAAACTATAATTCTTTAAGAACATTCAGGCAATTTTTACTTCTCAGTGATGTTTTTCTTAAATGTATTAAGCTTTTTGTGGTATTTTGTAATAAATTAAAGTATGTGCATAGGAATACTTCTAGATGCTTGTAAACACTACTTTTGAAATTATCTATAATTTATGATTCACGTATTATACAATTGTGTTTCATACTTTCTTTCTAACAGAAACTAAAGCATTCATAGGTCTG
>JAPDSC010148342.1:1016-16274 GCA_026290005.1 Latrodectus geometricus
ATATATATATATATATATATATATATATATATATATATACTACTGGTTATTAAAATTGCTACACCAGGAACAAATTCAGATAACAAAATGATATTTATTAGACAAATATATTATACTAGAAATAATAAGTGATTAAATTTTTAAAAAATTTGGCTGGATAGATCCTGAGAAATCAGTACCCAGAACAACCACCTCTGGCAATAATAAAAGCAGTTATACGCCTGGGCATTGAGTCAAACAGAAATTGGATTACATTTACATGTACAGATGCCCATGTAGCTTCAACACGTTGCCACAGTTCATCAACCGTAGTGACTGGCGTTTGGTGACGAGCAAGTTGCTCGGCAACCATTGACCATACGTTTTCTATTGGTGAAATATCTGGAGAACATGCTGACCAGGGCAACAACCGAACATGTTCCGTATCAAGGAAGGTCCGTACAATATCCGCAACATGCGGTCGGGCATTAATCTGCAGGAATGTAGGGTTTCACAGGGCTCGAATAAAAGTAGAGCCACGGGCCGTAACACACCAGAAATGTAACGTGCACTGTCCAAAGCACCGTCAATGCGAACAAGAGGTGACCGAGACGTGTATCCAATGGCATCCCATACCATCACGCCAGGTGATGGGCCAGTATGACGATGACGAATGTACGCTGCCAGTGTGCGTTCACCACGATGCCGCCAAACACGGATACGTCCATCATGATGCTGTACACAGAACGTAGATTCATCTGAAACGATGACGTCACGCCATTCGTACGCCCATGTTCGTCATTGATCACACCATTGAAGGCGTTCTTGTCTATGACGTAGCGTCAAGGGAAGCCGCAGCCATGGTCTGCGAGCTGAGAGTTCATGCTGCTGCAAACGTCGTCGAACTGTTTTTGCAGACACTTGTTGTCTTCCAAACGACCCCGTTTCTTGACTCATGGCTCGTGATGTGGTTGCACGATCCATTACGACAATGCGGATAATATGCCTGTCTTCTCGGCTGCTAGTTATAGGTGGCCGTTGCATATTACCGTCCTGAACCCATCGATTCCATATTCTGTTAACAGTCATTGGATCTCGGCCGAAGCGAGCAGCAATACTACCATAAGATAAACCGCAATCCCGGTACGCTACAATTCGAGCTTTATCAAAGTCAGAAACGTGCTGGTACGCATTTCTCCTTCTAACACGAGGTATCACAACAACTTTTCACCAGGCAACAACGTTCAAATGCAATTGGTGTATGAGGAACCGGCTGAACAGTTTCCTCATTTAAACACAATGTAGGTGTCAGTAGCATGTCGCCTTCTTGGTGTAGCAATTTTAATGGCTACAAGATGTGTTGGTTTTTTCATCTTAAGAAATAATAAAAAACAAATGTAAGGTATAAGAGAAATAATAGCAATTAGTAAAACATTTGATTTAACTCAAAAAATAATTTCTTTCCAGTGTGATATAATTCCAGCATAGCAAATTTTGCATTATATATAAAAGTATAATAATTTTAATAAAACAGATGCAATATATTGTTTTATTGAAATTATTATACTTTTATGTTTTTACTTTTATGTTAGAATAAATGGTATATGTGAAATAAATTTTGTTCTTTAAAGTTAGGTGAAATTAGTGAGTATTTAAATCTATCTAAACATTTAATAAGTTATTTTTGATCATACTCTCAACACTTCATATATTCTCCTTACTTATTAAAACTTTATGGATTCTTAAAGAGGAACGGCCCAGGTAATTTGAAGCCAGTTGAAAACGTCATTTCCTTGTTGTTTAATTTTAAGAAAAATTTAAATTGATGAGTGAAATAAAAGAATAGCATATTGAACTGTAATTATTTTTGTTTATTTAATTGAATAAAAGAGTTGTGTGTGCTTACAATGGTTTAATTTCCTAAATTTTATTCATGCATCAGCTCACTTTATAAAAGTGTAATCTTCTTCTCGTCTGTTCTCTGAAAAGATCTCTGAAAAAATCTTAATGATTATTGAATAGTAAAATAATTATATAGTACATACTTAGTTATAATTATTGAAATTAAGAGACTCAAAGGTAAGAATGAAAAAACCATTTGAAAAATATTTTAATCAGATTTAAGTTTTGTATATATTATATTATTAATGTTTCTATTTTTAATTTCACAGATAGTCACAACATTTTAAAGATACTGACTGTAACTTCATGAAACGACAAATGATGGAGCATAAAATACTCTTGAAAGATCTCAAATACATAAGTTTGTGATGACAAGTATGCTTTCAAAAAAATATCTAAAAAGCTGAATGCATTATTAATTTGAACTATTTTCGATTATATGTGCAGGTTTTGTGTAACAATAACTAATTTTACTTTTGCATTGTTATTTTTTAACTGTTAAGAAAGTTCTGTTACTTATTTAAATTAAACCTTATGTGAGAACTGAAAATGACTGTACAGAATGCAATTTTTTCAGAATATTTATCTCAGACAAATTGAAACGTAAGATATATTTCAATTAAAAATTATTATTGTATTTTTTAATTATTGTAATCCTTAATTAACGGTAATTTGAACTTCATGTCAAGTTGCGTGTACTACTATAATAACATTTTGGAAATCTACTCGTTTCATGATCCAAGACATAGTATTTATTTTCTCTCAAAACTCTCATACACACGTAACAGTTTAGCGTAGATAAAAATATGTATTCAGGACGTCTCCCATTCTTTCACCTTCCTCATAGTTTGATTGTTGAAAGCAAATAACAATGTTGTTTGCAATAACAGTAACAAATAACTATGCTAATGTTTTGAAAAGTGTATTTTTTGTTTTCTGTTGTGAATATGTTTCCCCCTTACCAATATTCAGCTATTGCATTAGAAAATAAATAAATAATTTCCGAATTTAATATTCCAGAGTTTATATGCTATAAGTTATAAACAATTTGGGAGTTGAAAAAAAATTTCTAACATTGTGCCATTCAGTTTGCTTAGAGTTGATTCATACATGAGACCTCATTTCTTTGAGCAAAACGGTATTTTGAATGAAGCTAATCAATGATAAATATTGTTTTTTTTTTTTTAAAATCTAAACATTTTTCTAAACTTTCGTACATTTTTTGTTCTTGCGTTTGTTAAAAAAATAAACTGTATTCTCCTGTAAAACACTTCTAATTTCAAAAATACTTGATCATATAATTTTTCACTTTTATTTATTTAAATGAAGAAACTTAATCACATGATCATATATGTGTTATAATATAAATTATGTAACTGGCTATTAATTAAAAAATGCACAAATGACTGTGGGCTTTGTAGGCTATGAAAATAGGCAAATTAAAAATCGGAACTAAATCACAAAATGTAATTTAAAATTATTTATAAAATATGCTTGGTTCATTGCTAAATTCATTTCAATTCTTATTACCAAATGTCTTCTAATCCACAGCTATTTCTTTTTTTAATCTAACTAGAGAAAATGTTTATACATGCATGCATGATTCATAATAAGATAATTGGATACTTATTCAATTTATTATGAATAAGTATCCATTATTCATTATTTCCAACTGCTGATATGTTTGTATTTTTAATATTTTGTATCTTATTCATATAAATAGAAGTTTACTTTTCATAGCACAAAAATTTCATAACAATATTTCAAAGTAATTATCATTTAATTTTAAGTAATTTCTAAAACCTGTTGTTTTAAAATACATACTTTCATCTTGTTATATAATTAAATGTAATTCTATTAACATTTCAAATTATAATATGCTTTTATTATAATTATATATTACAATTTAAATTATATATTACATTGCAAGTGACACTGTATTTTACTCGTAAGTAACTTAAAATACATAAAAAGATTCATAATAATTGCTTTATTTAAAACGTTTTAAAAAATATTAAATTAAATTAAATATCTTTGAGAAAGTGATATGTGTGATAATAAACATTCAATTTTTATATTCTATTACAAAACTTAAATTTTAATCATTCTACGTAAAAACTTTTACTGTTATTTTTCTAATTGTTCTGTATAATTTTAATATTTATATACAGAATTTTAATTGAATTATTACATAATTTAGAATCAGAAGCGTTTTTTTAACTATACAGTTAATAATTTTTATACGAAAATAATGTAAAACTAAAGAAATATAATAAAATTCAACGCTTTTGCTCCTTTAATAGATTCTAAACCCCGACAAAAATTGTTTTATAACAATTTTGAATTTTAGTAAATATAAGTAAAATTTTCATATCAGCTGAAATTTAAAAGAAAACAACAGGAACATCCTGTCATAAGAAGAAAATACACCTTTAAAATAAGAAACATTTTTAAGTATGCGTTAATTACAAAATTCTACAAGTAATTTAATTCTATCACAAGAAATCGCTACTTTATATTTTGGAATACGCATTTTTTAAAAAAACGTGTTTAATCGAAATCGTGTTTTATGTCAACGAAATATTGTTTTATCAAATTATAATCGTTACAAGTGAAATCAGATTGTGTGAGAACTCCAATGAAAGTATATTTTCCTTTAAAATTAAACTATATAAAATTTTCAAAGTAAATGTTAGTAGTATATAGGTGAAAGTACCTGAGCCACTTTAAGCGTTTGAGGGATTCTGGCCCAAATTTTCACTTGAAGGATTCTGGCCCAGGACAATTCTACTAGAATCCCTCAAGCGCAAAAGTGGGCCAGGTTCTTTCACATATATAATTCTGGCCCAGGACAATTCGACACGCGAATGCGCGATTGTTTTTTTAATAATAGAAAAAATTCACTTACCTAACCTCCCTGTAATATTCAACTCACACAGATAGAATTAGCGCGATTGTTTACGAATCTTGAGTATCCTTCATAACACTGTCTGATGGAAATGAAACACATTTTACTTAAATACGCGAAAGTGGGGGGGGGGTTTCTACCCACATTACTAAATCTCATGTATCTTCCATTAGAGAGGAAAAATGCGCTGGCGCTGACGCCTACTTCGAGTTGTAAACTTTTACGAAGTTGGAATCCGAATTAGTGAGGATTATGTGGGAAGATAATACGTTGGTCGACAGTAGGAGTTTTTTTTCTACACGCCTTATTAGGTTTCACATCTCTTCCATTAAAGATAAAAAAATGTTGTATTATAGCTACGACGCCCAAAATTCTGATGATTATTCAAGACTGACACAATTCTCAAAAACAAGTGCGAGTGGGATAATCTTAACCTAGAAATTAAATGCAACGTAGATGAATTAAATGCGTGGCAAACTTAAAAAAAGTTTTATTGTAAGATAAAAACTATTATATACGTTTTCTGAACAAGAGTCGATGGCTTAGAATCATAATACAAGCAAGATTCTAAACTATCGATTCTTTTTAAGTAAGCACAGAGATCACAGGTTCGAACTCCAGAGACTCTCCAAAAAAAATATATAATTGTTACCCATGTAGATAAAAAAAATGATATTTAGGAATATATAATTTATTTACATCCTATATTTTTAAAGAATAGGTTTTGTTCTTTTCAGAACATTTTCCTTAATTATTTTTTAAAATTTTTTTGTTATTCATTTTTTATTTTTTACTTAATTGCGAGAAAGTATATAAACAGCGTATTTTTGGTTTTCGGAATACAGTGGAAAAAGTATATGAAACTTTTGGAGCAAAATTATTTCGTTTCTCAATGTCGGCTTCGAAAGACAAAGATGTCGAAACAAATTTTATCTAATGCAGTGATATTACTAAGTGTTATAATTGTAGAATACATAATTTTTCTGATTTATTTGCAAGCGCAAACACCATCGGATCTATCTCAAAAAGTGAATATCACAAACACATCGTGCTTCGTTTCTAAGCATATAGGAAGAAAAATTTTTCTTCATATCTGCTTCAAAGATAAGGAACAAATATTCGATTTGCGATATTTTTTCTCCAACCAAACATTGAATCCAATTCCTGAGATTGTGGGAGTTCAATTAACAGAAAAAGAATTTAGAAAAGTTTGCGAAATGTGTTGACCTGTTACCGATCATGTTGCTTCGACTTAAATTTCCATCGTCGATGATCATTAATGGTCCCAGTCAAAGCGGAAAAACTCATTTAGTGCGGAAAATTGTTTCTGAGCAAATATACGAAGCACCGATAAAAAAAGTTGTATGGTATTATAAAATCTTTCAACCCTGGTTTCACGAAGAAAGAAATATTAAATTCATAGCAGGTTTGCCAACAGAAGATGAACATTTTGATCTTTTGATTCTTGATGATCTTATGAACAATTTAACACCTGAGATATCGCAAATGTTTACTGTTGGATCTCATCATAAAAATTTCAGCATAATTTTAATAACACAAAACCTTTTTCCCCGCATTAGAATTGCTAGGGACATTAGTTTGAATGCTCACTATATAATACTTTTCCGAAACAACAGAGATCAGTCGCAAATCGCTTGTTTTGGAAGACAAGTGTTTCCTAATCGTTCCAAATTTTTTATGGAAGCCTATAAAAAGGCAACATCGGAAAAATATCACTTCTTACTAGTTGATTGCTTTCCAACAACGGATGAAGAATTAAGATTACGACAATCCATTTTTCCAGATCATAACGGTATAAATTGGGTATATGTGCCAGAAGAAAAATGAATAGAATTAAACGACATGTACATTTGTTGCATATTTTATCCGCCGCGAGTCCTAAACAGCGAAATGCTATATTGAAGACTGCCACCAACGAACAGATAAAAACACTGTGTGAAATATGTCAAAACATATTAAATGGGAATATCTCGAACCAATTGAATGTTCGAAATTTGTGTCGTTATAAACGAATCATTCGACAGCTAGCCGACAAAAACATTTCTATCGCTCGAAAACGCAAGATATTAACTGTTAACCAAAGAGGAGGATTTTTACCTCTCATCCTTCCAGGTGTTTTGAGTCTTATCGGAGGTGTAATAGGAAAAGCTATAGGAAAACGAATTTAAGAATGGCTAGAAAAATGGCATTAGTTCCAAAAGAGCTTGTTTCAGAATACTATCAGCTGAACAAGCCTGAAATAAGAGTTGAAGATCAAATTTCAAAGTTATTGCACGAAGAAGAAACACCTGATGATGTGAAAGCTAAGCTATTAGCACACTGGATACCAAAATATCAGCGTTTAATGCAACCTCCTCCTCCTCCAAAACCGTTTGAGATTCCGAAGGAATTATTACAAGAACTAGAAACCCAGAAGGAAGAACTATCTGTACCTGTTCCTCCCAGAATGAATATGATTGCAAAATACATAGCATATGCAGTTCCGAAATCGAGACAGAAGTATATCTCACCGATTTTAGAAAAACTGAGAGAAGTGAGTTACACATTTAACGATAGAAACGAATTGGAAAAAGAGGGGAAACCAGAATACAGAAGTAATGGAATTGATTTGTTCAGTTATTTAATGAGGAATGAAAAAGTTCCTAGACAACCGCCTCGAGGATTCAATACTCTTCTTCAGGGAATTTTAGACGCGAACATACCATTAGACTGGATTCACAATAAATATGTTCGAGATCATCTCCTTCTCTCACAAGTAAACCCACAATATAAAGAACCAGGCTTCTCGCCAGAAACAGCAAATATCGCTGAGAACTCTAATTCAAAGAGATTGACAACAGCGGAAAGATTATTGAAACTCTCGAATACTGATACTTCACCTGAAGCTCAAAAATGGACAAATTGGTCGGAAATAGGAATACGAGAGAGAGACAACAAAACTTCTCCTTCTCTCATAAACTGGGAGAGGTGGAAAGATTAAAAAAACTATACTATGATCCAAAGGAACCTGGTTCGTTTGGAGGTGTCAAGAGACTGTCAGAAGCTAGCGGTGTAAAGAAGAGTCGCGTTAGAAAATTTCTCTCTGGAGAAGATACTTATACACTTCATTTTCCTGTTCGCTATAAATTCCAAAGACGGAAAACAATTGCATACGGAGTGAACGAGTTGTGGCAAAGTGATTTGGTAGATCTACAAAAACTATCACGCTTTAACAATGGTTATCGATACCTCCTAACAATTATAGATGTTATGTCAAGATATTTAAGAGCAATTCCCATTAAAGACAAGAAAGCCCATACGATTGCTAAGGTGTTCAACAAAGTGTTCAAAGAGGCAAAGCCAAGAAATCTTCAAACAGATTTTGGGAAAGAGTATCACAATAAAACAGTTCGTGCACTGTTCAAAAAACATAATATCCATCACTATTCAACGAAAAGTGAAGCAAAATGTGCAATTTTGGAAAGAGCTCACAGAACACTACAAAATAAAATGTATCGTGTTTTCACATATCGAAATTCTTATAAATATTTAGACATTTTACCGTTGATAGTTGATTCTTATAACCATTCAGTTCATCGAAGTCATGGAATGGCGCCAGCCAAAGTCACACAAGCTGATGAGCCTCGCTTATATAAATCCTTGTACAATGTAGACTCTCCAGTCAAGTTTCGCTTTGCAGTTAACGATGTGGTAAGGATTTCAAAAGCGAGGAAAGTTTTTAAGAAAGGCTATCTTCCTGGATGGACTGAAGAAACGTTTAGAATTTACAAACGTTATCCAACAAACCCTCCTACATATGCATTGCAAGACCATTCTGGCAAGGAAATTACAGGAAGATTTTACACCGAAGAACTCGTTAAAATAAATAAGTCTGATAAGGATTTTTGGGCAATTGAAAAAATTATTCGTACTAAGGGGAAAGGTGCTTCACAACAATTTTTGGTGAAGTGGGTTGGTTTCGACGATTCATTTAATTCTTGGATTAAAGCAGGATGGTTGAAATCCTGAATGACTTTCATGTTCTTCTACCTTCAAATGCTAGTATGAAATATTTTCCTAACAATACACCAGATCATTTTCGAACGAAATTAGCCAAACCTATCACTTTGATCGGAGAATGGGAATGTTGCTTAGCCGAAGCTACTCTTCCAGGAAAGTACTTTACAATTCAGTCTCGTTACAACGATTCTTATATCATTCAGAGAGAAATTGATGTAGAAATAGAAACATTACTACCAACATTTCGTATTCCTCTCTACAATGAAGATCACTTAGACTTTGTGGAAGGAATAATGGCAAATATGAAAAAATATTTTATTGATCCTCCCCTAAAATTTACTTTGATTGAAAAGAGAAAGAAACTGAAAATTGAATTGAAACGAGGATGGGAATGGATTACAACAGCTGAAAAAGGAAGTCAGTTGCTAAGGTTGTTGAGCCTAGATCCAACAAAAGACGATATAACACCTAATAGTCCACTAGGATTTCTTGCTTATATTTATTATCGTTCTCCAAATAAAGAAGTTTTTAGAAATCAGGAAATTACACTGATTGCAAGAGAACCGATTGTAGACCAAACCTATGATATAATACTGGAAGATGGGGATTTAATAGAACAGATAAATAACAAATTAAAAGAAATATCGTTATCAAATGATATTAAAATTGAAAGCAATAATAACCAAGTAACAGTTTCGCTGCCATCGCATGTAAATATCGAACTCAGACGAAATTCCTGTCCTCGATTAATGACTGCATTAAACATATCTAAAAACAGCTTCGTAATACGAGGAGAACAAACAAAAACACAATTTTCCTATACACAGCCTGCTACTTCTTTAAAAGATGAAAAATTTCGCGTGATCAGTTATAAAGTTTTTCCAAGTATTCGTAAAGAGAATAGAACTGCCACATACAAAATATCTAGTGGTATGTATCGCGAAGCTAAAGATTTATTCAAAGAATTCAAATTCATAGCATTACAGTTATTGCCTGATTCTAAGGTGGGTTTACACGTTCCCCAAAACACTGTAGTCACTTTTGCAGAAAAGCTTAGCGATTTGCTAGGATTTACTGCAAGAACATTTCGTCAGGGTGATTATAAATCTGATTATACTTTGGATTTACGCGCAGGTATTACAGAAATATATGTATACTGCGATATAGTATCACCTTCCTTGGTAGGAGATTCCTCAACATCTATTCTAAAAATTATCCCAGTGGCAAACGAAACTAATGATCAGATTGTTAAATATTTTTCTGTGCCGTTGTACTTCAGAGTAAAAAAACAATATTTTGATATTATTGAAATTCAATTGCGCACTAGCAGCGGTACTCCTATTAAATTCATATCGGGTAAAACAAACTTAGTGCTCTCTTTCAGAAAGAAATTTATATAAATCCAATGACATTCTCATCGATCTCCATATCTGCTTTCAACCATGTCGAAGCGCGGTCACAGGCTACAACCAGAACATTGTATTGCGTATTATTTAAATCAAACAGGCAATGCAGACCCTTACTTTTCTTCCCATTATCCCATTCAGAGAGGTTATGGCTTTTTCAGTAACTTGCGCCGATTTGCTTTACCGCTGATGATGCAAGCTGGAAAATATTTAGGAAAACGTTTATTGTCATCTGGTCGAAATATAATTGAAGATGTATCACAAGGAAAATCGCTTCGCAATGCTGCTAGAGATCAGTTTCGCCAAACAGGACGCGAAATAACAAGCGAAGTTATTCGCAAATTAAGTGGAAAAGGTCTTAAAAGGAAGAAAACTATTAGAAAGCAACACTCAAAGCGTAGGAAATCAAATAAACCAGACGTATTTTCAGAGCTCTAAAACATGGAAAATTGCTACTGCACAAAAAGCGAACTAGATCTTTTCGTTTCATCGCCTATTCAACTGGCGATTGATCATTCTTCATTTGTAGAAATACATCCGATTGCTTCCATTTCGGATAGCAATACAATTGAATTTCTTGTTACCGGGTTAGGAGATGCATATTTCGATTTATCGCATGTGTTTTTGAATGTTCAGGCGAAAATTTTGAAAGCTGATGGAACAAATTTTACAGAAAATGATCGATGCGGACCGATTAATTATTTGCTAAACACTATGTTTTCCGAATGCCACATCTCGCTTAACGATCGTAATATCTCTTCGGAAAGTAATTATCCTTACAAATCTTTTATACAAAGTGTTCTGTTTCATCCCCAATCTTCTCAACAGAATTTTTTGAGTGCTGGTTTGTTCTGCAAGGATACTGTCGGTGAATATGATGACACTAATTTGGGAGATACTGGAAAGAATGCTGGATTAAAACAGAGATGGAAACGGGTTAAAGAAGGCAACTTATTTGATATGTGCGGAATGCTTCATATTGACTTAGGAACTCAACCACGTCTTTTAATTAGCGGAACAACGATACGAATTCGTTTGTTAAAAGCAAAGGACGAATTTGCTCTCTTAGCTAACACTGGAAGTTATCACTTACACATCGAAAATATAAGTCTGTTTATCAGAAAATGCGATGTATCGAGCTCAATTCTAGTTGGCCACGAAAAAGCATTAGAACAATCTCTGGTGCAAATGCCTTTCACGAGAATTGAGACTAAGACATTCACACTCAGTTCAGGATTGAAGAGTGTTATAATTCCTAATGCAATGAATGGAATTCTTCCCTCGCGTATGATTCTAGGATTAGTATCCAATTCTGCATTCAATGGAGATTAGAAGAAAAATCCGTTTAATTTCCAACATTATAATCTGAATTATATTTCGTTATCGGAGAACGGAGTTCAAATCCCTATGACAGCCTATACACCTTCTTATCAAAATAATCTGTATGCTCGAAACTATTTAAGTTTGTTCACAGACCTCGCTCAACACAATACTAATGTCACATTAGAAGAATATAAAGAGAATACTTGCTTGTATGTGTTCGATCTCACGCAAGATTTTTCTGCTAGCGATCCATTTATGAATATAGCCAGAAGCGGTGAAATATCGATTCACCTGAAATTCGATAGAGAACTATCGGAAACTGTTACATTAATAGTCTACATGGAAATGCAATCATTAATTGAAATTGACAAAAGTAGAAATATATTTGTTGACTATTAAATACTATGGACACGCAAATACTGTTAAGTTTAGCCCTCAGCGATCCTAAAATTAGAGGAACGTTTGGCGGAGTGTTTGCGAGTGATCTATTGCTCGAAACACGAGGATATTATCGATCATTTATTGTAAACACGCATCCTTCTACGAAGAAGGGAGAACATTGGCAAGCGATCTATTTTGACAACAACCGCAATGGCATTTTTTTTTGTTCTTATGGCACATTTCCGAAAGGAAACATTAAAAAATTTATTACTCAAAATTCCTCTAAAATAGAATGGAATTCGCATATATTACAACATCCTCGTACCAGCTCATGTGGACTTTTCTGTCTATTTTTTCTATGGCATGTGAATAGAAGATTACCTATTACGAGATTAACAGAAACAAATGTTTGCGAAAATGAACGAATTGTAACACGTTTTGCGCATCAACAATTTAAATTGATAAATCATTCAACATTGCTCTCCTCCAATCAACAATGTAAATCTTATCGAGAGGCGATATTAGAAAATCAAAAAAAAAGAAAGATATTATAACAACGTCATAGCTAGCGAATTCAGATGATCGCTAGACATGGAGAGATTCGGATATGTTGTTATGGATCCTTGCTCCAGATGTGAGTATTTGTATATTCACAATACTCTCTATGATAATATTCTAGAGTGCACTGAAAATGCTCGACTTCATAAAACTTCTGCGGAGCCTGCGAAGATAATGCATTTCAATATATTGTCGAACACAGACATTGTTAAGTGTCTACATGATAATCAAACAGATGAAAAGCGATTTGGTTTCTGCCAACTGACAAAATATAATACTGCAGAGAAATACAATGTTTATTCTTCTCACAAGACTTTGTTTGAATCAGTTGTGGAGAGTATTTTAGCAACGAAAGCTGTTTCATGGAATGAACTCGCAGATTGTACAAATTTTGAAGCAAAATTTGGATACTTCAAACTACTAGACAATGATGAAATTGTTTTTTATTTGCATTGTTTGTAACAAATTAGAAATTTGCATTGTATATTAAATATTTTGTAACTTGTTGCTTAACTTAATAAATATATTAAAATATAATAGTGTGTATCTCATTTTTTTAGATTTAAAATAATTCTATTCTTGAAACATTTAATTTAAGAGTTATGATAGAGAAAAAAATGTTATAGATCAGGAGTATTCGGAATAAATTAACTTTGGAGGAAATTTAATAAATTGACCTTAAATGATACTTATGTTTTTAAACGCCTTTATGCAAATGGCTTATTACAATAAATTAACTTTGAAGAATATTCGTTAAAATGACCTAGAATCCCACTCATGTTTTTTGTAACATAGTTGAAAGTACTTAATTTATGAGCAACCTACACTACTTTAACTTTCACCTTGATAATTAAAATTCAGGAAAATTTTCTATAAAAACTCTCCTATGCTACTGACACATCAACATTTGCATTTGTGCATTAGTTCTCTGCTAATTTTCAACATGGATTGTGGTAAGTTGTTTTTCAGTTATTGCGTTTTCTCTCTATCTTACCAAATTTTAGAAATCTAAGTTGATAGTTATTTTGAAATGCTTAAACTTAGTTATTGTACGAAAACTAAATTCTTTTATTTATTTTTTAAGCTAGAATAATAGATGATGAGGATTGCGCTCCTAAGAAAAAACCAAAAAAATTTGACTTAAACATCTCTACAGAAATTGAAACTAAAAACTCACAGATACCAAACTATTCTGTTTATTTGGGAAAAAACACTGCTCTTGAAATCAAACACTTTAGAAAACAACATTATTTATGCTTTCTAAAATATAACGAGGCTGGTGATATTAAGAACAGGTTTAATAATAATATTGATCAGATTCCAACAATGATTGTAGGATTGGAAAAAATTCAAGATTTTATAAAAACAAGAGAACTTGAACCTGATACTTGAGTAAGAATGTAAACAATAAGATTATAATTTAGATACATTTAAGTAATCAGAACAGAAAAAATAAATATGGCTAATATTATTTTTCAAGAATTGAACTCTGCATTCCATGGTTTTACTCGAACATTACGTGCAAGAACTAATTTTGATTCTGTAGAATCTGCTTATTCCGAACTCAGACCTGTGATTCATAATATTTTAAATACATCAACTGTTTTACGAATTTGTGTTATCATTTGCTTACACATCGTGTTTACAAAAATTTTAAGCGATGAATTAAACAACACACCAGTGTATCAAACTTATTATTTCTGCAGTAATACCTTGCGCATTTTATCTGCTGCACAAATATTTTCCGTAATAGATGAGGGCTTTAGGAAAATTATGAATTCTGTTGATAATTTTACTAGAAACGGAAGCGGATGGCTTCTGCATAAAATCGATTTTGTAGATTTACACATTGGCAATTATGCCAAAATTATTGGAGGATGTAAAACGGTCAAACTACCGAATAAATTATCTAATAAAAAAGCGCTTTTATCTATCAATTGTATTAATAATAAATGCTTCATTTATTGCATATTAGCTGCGTTATTCCCTAAGCAAAAGCATGCTGGTCGCTGTAGCATATACAAAAAACATTTGCAAGCTGTTGATACAAAAATGTTAAAGTTTCCTGTCTAGATAGCAAACATCAAACTTTTTGAAAATGTAAATAAATTAAATATCAATGTTTTTGCTTTTGATGAAGGCATGATATATCCTCTTTACACTAATTCTCAAAACTATAGAGAAATAGATTTGTTTCTCTATGAAAAGCATTATTATCTAATAAAAAATATAAACAAACTTTTGAAACATAAAAAGCATTTTAATTATTATTGCAAACGTTGTTTGAATGGATTTGTACGAAAACAGACTTTAATTGAACATCAAACTCTTTGCCTTCATAACAAGCCACAACGTGTTTCAATCCCTCCAAAATCTGATTTTGAAATTTAAAAACATTAATAGATCTCTCAAACATCGTTTTGTGATGTTTGCTGACTTCGAATGCGCATTATCTAAGGTTTCGACTGTTACTCCAAATGATAAAAAATCCTTTATATGTGAGCTGGAAAAACATATTCATCTCTCCTATGCAATGGTTGTTATCGATCAAGATGATAAAATATAATTCCTTTAAATTTAGAAAAAATATCTATGTTTACATTAGATCATTTAAAATTCTTAGATAGTTTTCAATTTTTAGACAGCTCTCTTGATACATTAATTGAAAATCTCGAATCATGAATTCAAAATGTTTGATAGTTTCTTTCAACACAACAAAAACAAGTATTTGCTTCATCGAAAAGGTGTATTTCCATATTCATATTGTGATCACATTGACAA
>JAPDSC010148342.1:21274-36800 GCA_026290005.1 Latrodectus geometricus
TGTATGTATATATATATATAATGGTACTGATTAATTGGAATCAGCAATGTATATAACAATGTGCGTTATGATCCTTCAGCAATGCAACAATATTTGTTTCAGGACGTTATAAATATTGATATCATAATCTCTTTATATACTTTAACATTTCATTAACGATCATTAATGGTGAAAACTCTTTCATATCTTAGTTAGATCCAATTTATAAAAGGATGTCTATTTACGATGACACAATACTTAACTTAATAAATTATAACAATTACTAAGTAACTTCTATGGAAAACAAATGTCCTGAAAATTCATTAAAAAGCATTGCTAATTGCTGTAAGAGCTAAAATTTTTATTTCATTAGAGTTAGATGCAAAATATATATTTTTTGTAACATTATTTGTTACAATTACTCATGTCAATCAATCTTATTTTGAAAAATAAGTTTTCATAAAAATAATGATAATTATGCATTAGTTGTAATCAAATTTAGATGTTGAATCAATAGTTCTTTGTAAAAAAAATTAAGTGATGAGTATATATTTGTTTTCAGTATTGATGAATACTTTTAAGAAAATGTTGTTGTAGCACATCTTCGACATTAGTGGAACTAAATCAAATCTATGAAACTGTGCAACCTAAAAAAAGTCCAAAACTAAAAGTGTACTGTCAGTAAGGTCTTCTTGGAGAGGCCCAGGCAAGCAAGAATGTGTTCAGGAGAAACCACCTCCCTTAAACATTTGGTGCAGTATTCAAATTACTTAAATCCTCCAGAGAGTTTCAAAGTTTAAAGGTGTCCACTGAGAAAGCGAGTAAGTGCGGTTTCCTCCTGTCAACTGCATACATAAGCAAGAGAAATCTCAGAACGACTGCCCCAATACCAGTGATAAACTGGAGGGGTGAGCCATTTGATTTTAAATTGGTTCTAAGCTACAATATTCAATTAGGTAATCAAATTTAATAAAGCTTTTTCATTTAATGTATAGACTTAACGTTAAATAATTATATATTATCGTACAAATGCTTTTTTTAAAACTATCTTGACAATCCGACAAAAATTTCATTAAAAATTGTTATACCAAACAGTCATAATTGCTTATCATTATACTAATTAAATCAAATCTTAATCAGTTGTTATCTTTTATCGTAGCGTGATTCATAAACTAAGAATGGATAATTCTAATCACGACCAAGCATTAGTAAGTAAATTTCAAAAATTTTGTGAGATAATATACAATCGTTTACTTAATACCAATGAAAACGCATCTAAACTGACGCAATTTTCAAGTAAATTGTAATTATAGTCATTTATAAAATGAAGTATAATATATTGGTTTTATTCTAATGAATACTTTAGCTTAAAATTATTTAAATGCATAATTTTGAGATATATGACGTGAGCTTTTTAGTTGAACAAAGTATGCTCAAATATATAATTGCAATAATCTTAATGGCAAAAATATTCTAAGTTTAAAAAAATCATCACGAATCTTTTATTTTTTTAGGAATTTATTTCTCTACTCAAATCATCTTACTGAGAGTAAAAGAGAGAAATGATTTGCTATTCCTGATAATTTTATTTTGATTTTTAGCTTAAAACAATTGACTTTGAATCATGGAGTGTATATCATTGACATTAAGCCAAAAAAACTTCATTAATTTTATTCTGTGCAAAAATCATAAAAGGAGATCAAATACACTTTTTACTAAACATTTTTGGACATAAATGAGGTTAAATTTATACAAATATAATTAAGCTCAATTTTTTGCAAAGTATACTAAATTTATAAGCAACAGATGTTTTTAATACAAAAAATCAATACGTAGAAACTTAGTTTTTTTTTCAAAGAATATTTATTATATATTAGTTTTTACCTCTCAGCAATTTAAATTATTTTGATTTCGATATTTAATTTTCGTTATTTCCATAATATGATTATTATTTTGCATAAATTCCATATTCATTGAAATGGTCAGAATTGCAAAGCTATATTTTGTTAGCTACGCATTTTAAATACATAAATGTTTGTTGAAATTCATTTCTAAGCACATTTGTAACAAAACATTGTTTGCAAGCATTTTCGGAAATTTTTACATGTTCAAAATTTAACTTAGCTCATTATTTAAGTATTTTAATTCAAATGATTATTTTGAAGTGTTTCATACAGTCAAAATGTGTTATATACAATCCAGTGATGAACTATTATTATAAAATAATGTATGTTTAGAATATTCTCGAAAAGTTATTAAAATTCTTTCATACTTGAGAATGAATAAAATACGCATCATATTTAAGTAGATATATAAGTGCTTTATATTCTAATATAAGCTTATAAATGTTGTATAAATACCATCATTTTGTACATTATTTATAAAAGAGAAAATTGCTCGGAGGATATCTGCTTGGAAGAAACTAATAAAAACACTGCATCCATGGCTGCTTGTGCAAATGATGTGTTATTGCTTGTGTAATAAATGAACTCAGCAGCATTAAAAACGAAATGTATTTTTGCTTCTATTCATCATTCAGTGTCACTCTCCTTTTTATTTATTATGTTTTGTAGCTGACATCAGAAAATAATATTGATAATCTGAGAAGAATGTACCTTACATGTGTGTGTCATTTGCATGATTTCAATGAATTTGAAAAATAAAAAATATCTTAGAAAATGAACAAAATACGATCCTCTCTCGACACTTTGAATGATTGAACATGTTATTTCCTTGATGTATCATCTAGCCATATCGAAAGTGTATGTATGTTCTTACATGTAGAGAAATAAGCTTTCCTCGTTTGAAAAAGAATATGGTCCGCAGTCAAACTGGTGTGATCTCACATGCTGTTAAAGATTTATTATACTGACCATTACTGTATTTATTTGTATTAATAAATTTTGTTTATCAGATAGAAATAGATGCAGAATTTGTACAAAATTATCTATTAAATTTAGTTTCAATAATGAATATACACTGCTTTAAAGGATAGTTTAAGACAACGATATAAACAAAATATCTTGTTACTGTTATTCATCATTCAGTACCATTATTGCCTTTTAGTTATCAGTTTCTGAAACTGACATCAGAATATGATAAAGATAGACCCAGGATGATTTATTCATCGTCCTACAAGATATGTGCTACATGATGTCAATAATACTAACAAATTAAAAATTATATGCTAGAAAATATATTTTGATTATTAGAATATTTTATTTATTTATTTTGACTTTTCAAGGCATTAACCGCTTTAAACATACTCAGTTATTAGTTACACTCAAGAGCATAATAATTATCATTTTTGTGTTTATATGGTTAAATATAAAATTTGTTTTAATGTCAAGTAAATAAAAAGATAATTAATTTCAATATTAATTTTAATAATTTGTATATGGAAATTTAAAATAAAAAACTTATTAGGATATTTTAAGTTTAAGATTATAATAACCGAAAACATTACATTAAAATATTTGTTTTATTAGTTTAAACATATTTAAGGTTGAAGAACATAATTGGAATATTTATAATTGTACCTTTTATGTGATGTACGGAATATATGTACTTTTATGTGAAGAACAAGTTTAAGTTATTTTATTTATCTTCATGTAGATGATCGACTTAGTTGTATTTTTAAATAAAAATGTATTAATCATAATAATGACTCTTTAATTTTTTTTATTCTATTGATTGGGTGTAAGTTTTAAGAATTAAACAATTTGAAACTCTTAAGAAAGACGTGTTGCATAATATGACTTAAAAGCTATACTTTTGTTGGCAAACTGATTTAAAGTGAGTCGTAAAATAAGATACGCATGTTAAAATATCATCTTATTTAGTGAGCGACCAAACAACAATATAATGGATGAACGGAGTTTTATCGAAAACATCTCGGCAAGGAGTTATCTCCATAAATTTTGTTTGAAATAAATTGCATTTCAATCAACTTATCTTACCAGAATAGACAGTTTCTGATATCGTTAGAAGAACTTTAAAAAATTGACTTAATTAATGAAGGATAAGTAATTAATTCAATATAAAATACAAGTAGAAAATGTTAATTTTCAAGTAATTTATAAAGGAAGTTCTCTGATTTAGTACTTACTTATTTTGTCAGATAAAATAATTGAGTGAACTTAAACGCAGACTTTTTGGGCACAGATACGTTTTTATTCATTTAATTACAATTTTATTAACTAAAAGAGTAACAAAGTAAATGTTTCAATTTAGCTCTTAGCAAAGTAAGGTTCATTTATCTTCCAATTATTACTAATTACAAATTCTATTTCATATATTTTTAACTATAATTTTGTATACAATTTTTTTTTTCATATCGTTAAAGTTTAAAATTAAAAAACTGAAAAATTTTTTTTTATTTTTTTTTATCAAAAACATCAATGAAAGTTTTATTATTTTTGTCGTTATGAGAATATATTTACTACAGAATAAGCACATTTTTACAAACAATAAACATATTGGTGAACTATAAACATATAGTTCGCTAATGTTTTTCATATAATGATTTAGAAAAAAGTGTTTGTTTTTCGATGCATTTAGATTAAGATAACACACTTTTAACTTCTGTGATTGGACTTCATAAATATTTTTCCTGATAAAGGGTTTAGTATTTAGGCATTTCGTTTTCTCAATGAAAAACAAAAAAATTGAAAGTTTGGGAATTAGCATTTATAGCAAAGTATATTACGTAACAAAAAAACAGAAAACAGAAGAAAAAACATAACTTATTAATTAAAATCACCATAGTAACTTTAAAAATTCTGGTAAATTGTGTTCACTGTCTATAAAAAAGTAAAACTTTTTCACAGCATAAATATCAAAAGAGCTGTTTGCGTAGGTGACTGCTTCAAACGACCAAATTGCATATAGTAATATCCAGTAAAAAATAAAAGAACAAGTTAAATATAATAAAATATTTGTATTAAAATCACTCTGAAGCATATTATTTTGTAATAAGTTAAATGTTCTTCACAATAAATTTGTTAGATATTTCATATAATGGATAAGTACCAATTGTTATAAATTCATTTTTACTATAGTTTATTTTGCAACACTTTTCCCTAATATACATAAAATGAATTTTGCGACCTTTCCTAAAACATTTATACTAATATTAGGTATTCTATTTTTCCTAAAACACAGTCTGATTTCAAATTTTAAAAATGTTAAATAGGTTATATAAATATAGAATTTTTGTTAAGAAAAGCAGTTTGAATGGAGAAAGCAAGAAAAACAATTATTGTAATCGAATGTCCCAAGTTTCAAAAATAAAAATTTAATTCATGTAAGCCAAAAAACAATGAATACAGTTTCTTTAAAAAATATTCTTTCCCAAATTTAAAAGCAATTCTGTTACATTATTTTCCTTCTGTACTGATTATAGTCTCCTTAGCCGGTCTGTCTCGCTTCATTACTTTTCGAGAACTGTTTCCTTTCTCGGAAAACCCCCTTGTTCTAGAGGGCCAGGTGGCGCCCGACACCACGTGCATCCCTCATCCCTGCACGATCTCGGAGATGAAGCAGAAGATGCGGATCAGTCGTCGGAGAAATGCCTTTCGATGATGTTCTGCGGGAGACCGGCTCCCACGGAAAGTACCAGCAATTCCTCTTGTGGTTGGTCTTCCTGCCCTCGCAGATTACTTTCGGCACGCACGGCTACTGCCAACTTCTCATGTGCTGGACGCCGCAGCACTGGTGCCGGGTGCCGGAAGTGGACGGCATCGGCGGACACAATGTCACCACCAATGTGTACTCCCGCATCAAAATGTATCTGATACGGGAGTACAAGAACTGGGATTTGTCCCTCAGTCAGTGCACACTCAACAAAACTGTGTACGCCAGGGGAGTTCATCAAGAGACTGGGTATACCCTCAGGTGGAATAATTCGGAGACTGGAGACTACACGTGCAATGTCAATGGATGGTATTACAACACGACAGAGTTCGAGTTGAGCTCTATAGTGAACCACGTGAGTGCATTACACATCTAATTGAATGCCTTACATATATGAAACTTGCATGCTTCGTAGTTATATTTACACGTGTTTAAAACATAACTAGCAAATTTAGCATGGAAATCATGCTAAATGAACATAATGAAAGAAAAGTAATTTAATTATAACATATGCATTTAATTCAATATGTTGTCAGGTTATAACGACAGTTCATTTTCCTTTATTAACTTTTTTTTTTATTTCATATGCAAATTTAACTAAATATAAAAAAATTAAAAAAACACAAAAAAGATATCAAATAATTAAAAAGGATATTCAAGATATAAAAAGTATATTAAAAAAACTTATATATTTAATAATTTCCAAGAAAATTTAAAAAAAATATTTAAGATAAGGTGTTTTTTCACATTGGTAAATCAAGCTAATTGAAAATTAATATGATGAATATAAATTTTATATTTATTATATTTTAACCAATATCAGTATTAATCATATCAAGCATACATTGTACTGTTATCAAAATATTCTTTTAAATACATCAACTATATTTTTCAGTTTAAAATTTATTATTTTATATGAATTTCTAGAGAAAATTAAAGATATATTTAAAAAAAAAAAGTTACTATTTCATCCATTAAATTTATTTTTAAATAATTTAAATACCAAGACTTCTTAGTTTAATAAAATTTGGATTTTGTAAAAGTTTAAAATTATTATATATAAGTTAAATGACATTTATATATAGCCATTATAAACTATAAAATTTTAAAGTTGAAAGTAAAATTTAAACAAGTATTTTTGCTCTTTAAATATTATGCATGCTTGAGCGTAATAAATATTTTTACAAAAGCTTTCATTTTTAGAAGTTGTATGAAATATTGTTCAATTGATATATTTTAATAAAGCTAAATACATTTCTTAGATTTAATGGGAATTTAAACAAGGTATTTTCTTAAAATTAAATCTTTAAAATTTCTTAAAACATTCAGTCTTAAATATTTAAAATAATTCTTTCTTAAATAGTTCAATGTCTTAATTAGTTCAAAATAGAGCTATTGCAAGAAAGGTTAAAATTTGAAAGTTTATTTGTGACTTACTTAAGGTATTTAAAAATAACCAACAGAAATTAAGTTTAATGCAAATTAAATTAGATCATGTTGAAATGGGGTTTTGAAACTTGAAAAATAACAGTACTTATTTAAGTTTTAAAAAATAACAACCTAATATTTCTGTTTTGTAATAATCAGATAAAAAAATATCTGCTATGTGTTTTCTCAAGACGTAATATAATTTTTAATAATCTTAAGAATGTAAATTTTTACAATTATTTCAGTATTTGAGCACAGAGCTAAAATTAAAATATAATAGGAAATAGGAAAAGTTTCAATAGAAAGGTAAATTTCTTTCTTTTTGTTTATCTTGCAGATAATATTCTTGTAAAATTTATGTCATGTTTTTTTATTTATTTATTCAAGATTCTATTTTATTTGCATCGTTAGAAATTCAGCATTCATTATATTTTGCTTTTTTATGCAGAGAAAAACTGTTCTGTGCTAACAAAAGTACAAATACCTTATTTTAATTACCTAACATATTGATATGCGATAAAAACTACTTGGCAATATCTTAACACGCTTTTTGGTATTAGAAGGTTATCTAAAAAATTCCCATTAAATATTTAAATAAATTCCTTCTTTATGTAACATAATAACGCTGATACAACTCAATAATTTATTTTTTTTAAATATCCACTTAAAAAATTTAAAATTACTTTAAAATTTTCTTTGACTAAAATCTAAGAAAATATTAAAAATTATATTATATATTATAAAATTATTAATGGATTAATTATAAAAATATTAAATTTGATTTGTTACGAATGATTTGAAAGCAGTTTTTTCTCTGTCAATAAACGAGTTTATATGAAATTTTATCATATGACTGCGTATGTAATTATTAAAAATTTAATTATTACTTGAAAAATATAATGTGATTAAAAAATTTATACATGGTTAATCTTAAGTAAAAATATGTCTTGAGTGCAAAAATTACATACAACTGCTTAAGAAATTCTAAAATTCTCAGGAATTATCACCAATATATACAAAATTAAATCATATAAATCGAAAATTATTTTATTTCAGAATTATCATTATCATAAAAATGATTTTGTTACTTTTAGAGGTTTCCTTTTCAGTGTGTTTTTATGAATATTCTAAAAAGATTATTATCATCAGCTTAAATAATTATTTTCGGTATATGAATCATTGAACAATTAAAATCACTGAAGAAAATTATATAAATAAAGCTATTTCAGCTCTAATTAGATAGATTATTTAAGTTTTATTAAATATAAGATTAAAATATATAATAAATAAAAAATCTTTTAACACATCCATATATATATATTAAATATTTAATAAAAAAAATAAAAAAAATCATTTTTACAGATAACACAAAATAGTAGCTAAATTGTTAAAAGTTGATTTAAAAGCTTTGATCATTTTAATTCTGAATTCCATATAATTTGATTTATTGAATATACTTATCTTATAACCCTATGCAAAATCTAACAAATATTTGAATTGAATTCTACTTGCAATTGTGAAATTTATATATTAACATATATGTATGCAATGTTTCATTTTTAAAATAGATTTTAAGTTTTAAAATAATTCATTTTTAAAATATTTAACAAGAATGCAAACAAAAAATTTATTTTTAATTGCATTCTTTTTTATGTGAAATAGCTATACTAATGTATATTTGAAAACTGGAGATTTATAGTGTCTCAGTAAAATATTTATGATTGTATGTACTAAATGATAATAGTAAACCCGTTCGAATATACCCAAAGCAAATTGATTGATTTAAATTTATTATACAATGATGGGTGTTATACAGTATTCTAAGGAACACTACTATAGCCTATATAATATGATATTGCACTACAGTTCATATGATATGAGGGTTGTGGTATGATAATAGGGAACAACAATAGAGTAAACATTCACAATAAGTGTGATGATAAAATGATGGTAAATATAGCTAAAAAATAGAACTATAACATTAATAATCAATAATACGAAGTAAATAATAATATTCAGAAGTATTGATGGTTTTGAACTAAAAATGGTTTTGAGAAGTAAATCTTTGAGATTAAATTTTGTGTGGAGGCATGTTAATAACTTAAATTTAAGTAAGTGATTTATTCAAAAAGATATTTCGATAGTTCGATTAGATTTTGTCTTTTAAGTGGTGTTTGTAGACTTCGTAGAATGAATGCTGGATGACTAAAGAAAAAACAAAAAACAACTGAAAGTAAAACACTTTACCTTTTCACGAATTTTAAATGCAATTTTCTTTACTCATGAGGAAATTTTACATTCAGCAGATGATCAACAGCATAGAAACTATTGCCCTACTCTGAGAAGGATGTTAGAATCTTATCTAACAGTATTTTTCAATTCAGATATTGTTTGGGTATTAAAAGACTAAGGATTTTAAGTATATTCACAACAAGGATTGGATTTGGAGTTTTAGAATTTGATTATAAGAGAAACATGAACTGATAGGAAATAACAATGTCCCCAAACTTTTAAATCGTTAAATAGAATACTTCAAATGTAGTCGCATACAGCTTTGTTTCTACAAAATGATAGATTGAACATTTCATTGTTACAATTGCATAATTTTCCAACTTTCTAGATTGCAATCTCATTTTACCGCAAGCGTATGAGACTTGTATGCGTCAGTAATCTTTTTAAAAAAAAAAACCATGACGGAAGTGGAAATTTCTGTTTTCTTTTACCAGTTACCTTGTAACCAAATTTCAAGATAAACATTTACGTTTACAGTTGCTATAACTAATACCCAAATATCTGCGAATTTATATTAAAAGTCGGTGAAAAATTATTCGTGGAGCCTCAAATGCAACAAGTAACCTCATGATACCAGAAAAGAAATGTTCTTTTCAAAATTTATTTATAATTGATTGACAGTTGATTGCTTATAAAGGCCACGCTAGAACAAAAGATGCAAAATTTTGAAAGAAACTGTAGACTAAGGAATTTGGCTGCGGTAGAATATGTATATTTTTATGCAGAACTTCGCAGTTCTGGGCAAAAACACTTTTATAATAGTCTCAATAATAAAGAAACGTTTTCTTAGCCATGATTCAACCATTGTACTAGCAATTTCTTCAAAACTTACTTACCGTATCTCTCATAGATTTTAAGGTATAGTGATTTCAATATTGTCCATGATCTTAGGGATAATCATGCAATGTCAATGTAAATTAGAGGCTATGCCTTTTAAGCAGTTTCAAAATTTCTTCATATTGTTTCCTTATTAGCATCACATTGTTCACCGAGAGAGATTAAACGTTGTACTTAAACGAAAAATGATACATGCCATGGTGACTTTAAATTATTGAGTAGCCCGGAAAGTTCGTGCCGATTTTCATGAGGTAACAAGAAAGACCAGACTAAATATATTACAGTTATTGAAAACAAATGCCATGTGTACATATTCTAAAAGAGATAGCTTCAGCCATGTTTGGAAAAAAAGTTTGTTTACCATTGGTTAATTTTTATCAGTTTCGTACTCTTTAGATTATGGTTGCAAATAAAATGCATTATAAGCATTTAATGTTTTTTTTCCCACGAAAGGGCAAAAATCACACACAAGCGACAAATATGATATGCACTGCTTATAGCGAGGATATTGGTTAAAGAATTTCCCTTAATGGAAGAAATTTCAACTCTTTGGTTGAGATCAAAACCCATTTGGACATTTTTTCCAAAATCTTTGAGAGGTTCTGGAAGGATGGAATTCTCAAGTTACACGAAAATGGGGAAAGGTTTTGCAGCAGAATGGTATCTATATAATTCAATAAATTTATATCGATATTTAAATTAGCTCCGTTTTGATTGTCCTAAGATATCAGCACGAACTTTCCAGACAATCCGATATAAATTCAGTAGCAAATATATCCTCAATCCTTCAACCAAAAACCCGAATGACTTAAAGATTAGGATTAAATATTACGAATGCCTAGTTGCCACTTCAGTTTCTTTTGAGCATGAAATTTTTATGTTGACTCTAGTTTTCATATAAAAACCATGGATGAAAAGTTCCATTTCTTCATTCGCAACTGCCAAAAAGCAAATGTTTTTCCCTTAAGAATGTGGAGTTTCTGGGATATTTCCAAGATTTATCTCTTGTGGCTAGAGAGAAAAGTCCTCTTGGAAAATAACTCGTAATGGCTACTCAAATGCTTTTGATTGATAGTCTTTCCGTTCCATTAGAACCAAAAGCAGTAGACGCTTGATTTTAGGTATTCGTACTATCCGGTCAAACAGCTCTTAATTTCAATGGTTCGTAAATTAAAAAAAAAATACGTATGAAATCTTAAAATGAATATTTTTACCAACTTTCTCTTTCTCTATATGCGAATTCCTATTAGAAAAAATGCTTATCATGCTCTGTATAAAAAACATATGCAAAATAAAATTCACTCTTAAAAGTAATTTTTCAGTTCATTTTATTGGTATAGAAATACACGAAGCAGTAAGTTATATATTTATCCATTTCAATCTATATTTTTAAATAGACGTTTTCCTACTTTTCCCTTCAATATATTCTCAAACATTTCATTAAATATTGATTATTAGCGTTTGAATCACAAAGACTTAATGTTATTGAAATTCATGCATTTCGGGATGGTACGGTCATTGTCAGATAACAGTTTTTTAAGCATCTGTTTGCATTGACTGAACCTTATGGAAATTTAAATTTATTAGAATAAAGTTCTCGACCACACTATAAGCTTGCATACCACTTTCTTCTACTTTAGTTTTTCTGTAGAATAATGAGTGTTTCTATTGCTCAAGCACCGTTGATAACTAATTGTTAAGAGAGTTGTACGAGTAGAATTACACAAGCAACCAAACGCAATCACGTTAAAATCTTTTGAGATGGTTTCTATTAACGTATAATCATAAAATCCCTAATTCGAAAAATCACATATCATTGGAATTAATAGGTAGAGATGATAACCAACATTGGTGGATAGTCATTTAACGAAAATCTTGATGAGCAATATGATATCAGAAGATGACTGTATGCAGATGAGATTTTCCGATATGATAAATTTCAATAACTATGAAAAATGTAAATTATTTTTTTCAATATAAATATTATTTTTACTTAAAATCTTCTGAAGTAATTTTCTTGTATTGTACACTTTTAAATAATAAATATTGTTTTCATTTTGTTATCAAATTATATTTTGGTGTGTGATGCATTTGTTTCATGGATATAGTTATTTGTTATTTTCTTATATTTGTTTCAAATAGAGAAGTAATTACCAATTACTTCGTAAATACTGCTTATTGCTCCACAAATAAATTTAGATGTGAATGTAAATTTCCCTCGAATGGTATTTGCAACATTTTAATATACATTTGTTGAAATCAGAAGATACACACTTTTACAAACTGACGATTACAGAAATATCAAGTTTTCCTACTCTTTCCACTTTATCTTAAGAATTTTAATTTTAACATTCCAATTTATTTAAATATTCTTTTAATGATCAACTCAAAGTTAAAACTTTTGTCAAACTCGCTTTCTAATTAGAGCAAACAATGGGTGATCGCTTTTGTAGCTATCTCAAATCTCGTGAGTTCTATTCTGGAACTATTTTGACGTTTAATTGCTTGCACAATATTTAAATGGAAATCTCTTAAACCCTTGTGCTTGGAGCAAGAGGTGGTTAAATACAAATTGTTTAGTTCTGATACAATATTTAACTAATACGTCGATAAAAATCATGTGCATAAATTACATTAAATAAAACATTATTTAAAATTATCAGTTTAAAAATATAAATCTATAAAATAATGTAATCAATAGCAGGGATATCTCGCAAATAATGATACGTTGTATCACTGTACCGTTTCATTTAAATATGAAACATTAACTATTTACTTTCCTAATTAAAAATTCTGAAAATCCACTGTCATTTTCCTTATTTTCTCAATATATTGAATTAACTTCTATTACCCTTTTACAAATATTCCAAAATTATAATTACAGGAAATGATTCTAAAGATATTAATGGTGGAACCAGTTTCGAAAAGATTATCGTTCTAATCAACTAAATGTGTGTCTTCCTTCTCTGCAAGATATTGATTGTGATAAAAGTTCACGAAGCACGCACTCTTATGAATAATTTAACTAATGCATATTAAGTTTTAAGCACACACAATACTGTTTTCACTATAAATAATTTTTTATTCGTATTGCAACTTTTTAACATTTTGATTGCATCTAATTTAAAAATATGTTTTTTGCTAGGTTTTCTAAAGATTTTTTAAGGTCGATGAAAGGGTTTTGAATAAATTTATTTAAGCTATTATCTTGCGAATTAAGCTAGGTATATATTATTCGAAATCTTTTCTGACTTCCATTTGATAAAACTGAAAGAAAGTTTGATAATATTTAATTTTACATCATTTTTAATATATGCCAAAAGGTATTATAAAGCATAAAAATTGTAAGAAAATGAAAGGATACATCAAGTTTTACTCATAAATGTAAATTATAATGTATCATTTAAATACTTTGTGAATCATATCTTAAAAAAAAAAAAAAAAAAAAAAAAAAATTCATGACATTTTTGCTTAAATGTCTCAGTTAATTTCTCGAAATTTTTTATTCGTAAATTTTGTTTCTATGAGCATAAATACACTTCATGAACAATAAGAATTATTGTGACAGATATATTTGATATGATACATTATTAATTTACTGTATGTAACAAAAAACTCAATGTATGGGTTTCAGTTTTTTATTTTATTCTACAAAAACCATTAATTTTTAAATTTTACAAAAAAGCTTTTAAATTTTGCAAAAAAAATTTATAAGTTAATAAAAATGTTTTCTAAATCAATTATTTTTCAATGCTCATTTGTAAGCGTTGAAAAATTATATCTACCTGATATTATATAATTCAAATTTTGTTTTAGCTTAGTTATTTTAAATAAAATATATTCCTGAAGAAATTGCCATTTTATAACATGACCAGTAAGTTTAAAATTAAGTTTAGCAAGTTTAATTATGTAAAATCAAAGTACTTTAATAATTTAAGTATTATCAACGAATTTAAAATGTTATATTTTTTTTACAAGCCATAATTTCTAATCCACTAAAAACGTAATTTTTATCGTAATAAAATAAACCAACTCTGCCTACAAAGAATTATCTTTCCTTAATTTAATATCATAAAAAATTATTTTCCCATAACAATTATAACACTTAAAATATTAATTTAAATCAAATGACTTTTTAAGACATAGAATATCCCGTATTTTTTCTTGTATACTTACAACCAGGAACATTTTTTCTAACATGTAGACCATTTTCGAAAGTTTATAAAATATGTTATAAATCTTTTAAATTTACCTCACTGTTATTAAATGAAACTGCGAATACAGATGTATATTTGAATTATCTTATCACTAGAATTTTATTTCTAAATAATTTTTTTTATTATATATAAGAGCAAAGGTAGAAAAATTAATATGAGGTTTATTTTAAATAAATTAATAAACGATTTAAATAAACGATAATAATAAAAATAATAAACGATTTAATAAAAATTCATAACAATGATGTACTGGAAGTTCTTATTTTCAATTAGGCATTTATGCATTTTTCAGAAATTTGAAATGTTCATTGTTATTTTATATTTATAAATGTTTATAAAAATGTTTTGCAAGAAAATCGGGATTTCAATATTCAGAAATGTATGTAACTAAATATAGAGTTATTTTATTTTTATAATCACTATATTTCATTGTTAAATTTCATTGCTTTTGTTGAATTTTGGCTGATATAAATAATTTGATATCATTATTTTTACTGAAGCTTGGCAAGAATTTTCGAAACTATTTATTAATTCAAGTGTTTATAATCTGGGGTTTTTCAACTTATAATAATTAATTATAGTAAAATTTTAAAAATAAAAATAATGTTCAAAATTAAAAAATATTCAAATTTAAAAATAAATTGAAAAATTAAAAATAAACTTAAAAATAGGATTTTGACTTTAAAATTTTCTGTATTATTTCTTTTCAAAATATTTTAATTTGCATAAGAAATACGTGTTTAATACTTTTGAAGCAAAATTAAACAAAATATATATAATCAAATAAAAAAGAAAAATTAAATAAAATAATAAAATTAAATAAAAGGTATATAAATCGTGGCTTGACTCAAAACTTTTAAAGTATTTTTATACATTTGCTGACATTTTAGATACAATAGCATTGGTTTCCATAATATAAGTTGCCTCCTAAAAGATTACATTTTATATATTATCATTCTTTTAGGAATAAAAAAATAATACGCCTAAGAAAAGTAAAAGTAGAACACATAATTTTATACTTTCTGTTTGATATATATTACTGCACCTAACAAAGAATATGATGATTTACATTAATTTGATTAGGTACTTTCAAAATTTATTTTCTGCAAAAATTGAACACTGCATTAACATTTCCTTTG
>JAPDSC010148343.1:0-12351 GCA_026290005.1 Latrodectus geometricus
GCAGATGACAAATTTTCTTCCTTTGAGAAAGAAAATTAGAAAATCCAATCCTGCAAATCCACTGCATCCTTGGTTCTATGTCCCATAAGTTCTGAACTTTAATACCAAATAAATCCTCATGATGTATTGAAGTTTGATTTTTCTGTATCCAATATCCATTGCCAAAGAGGCTAATAATAGGACCATGGAAGGACTCGGAGAAAGAAACCTAGCCATTAGGGAATTCGTATTTTAACCATCTTGGAATTGAGAAAGATGGATGTTGCCATTCTGCTTTTGCAATAGTTATATATTTAAATGTCAGATTTTTAATCACTCGCAACTCAAATGTCTTTTTTTTATTTCTATTGACGGGCACCCTTACGTAAGTATGTAGATTAGCCCATTTGCCGCGCCAAGGCCGGAAACTGCTACTCATTTTATCGTTACCCGGTGGGCACCTGTGAACCAAGTCACGGAGGTACGAGAAGTATCACCCACGCCACACCACCACAAATCCGTTTATAGGGCGGGCCACTTTCACCCATCATCTGAGGAAAGGACAAGAAACACAGAGAAAGAGAAAGTGCATCAATGCCCGAGCTGGGATTTGAACCCAGGTCTTCCCCATCCGTAGTTAGTTACGCTAACCACTAGACAGGTTGGGCGTCCACAACTCAAATGTGTTAAGTAAGATTTTGAAACTCTTCAAAATTCTACTTATCCGAAATTATTTTAAAAATTTAAAATTATTGAAGAACTTTGTAGTGCAACATTAGCTTTTTCTGCTGCAAGTTCAGTCTGTATCCTTTCACTTTGCATAGTATGTTATGATAAATACTTTGTGCTTCATTTGAAAGGGATCCAAATTTCATTTTGTTGGCAAAAGTTTTCTTTAAGACCCTTAGTATAAGAATTATTTAATGGATTTACAGGAAAATTATTACTTTTGAATTTATTTACAAGTCAGGAATACATAATAAAAACAAATAATTTAATTTTAATGAATCCATAGTTATACTGGTCCAGTTATTTTTATTCATGTGTATGTAGCAGTGTCAGTTCAATGCAATTGAAAGAATAAATATTTGTATTTGAATGAATGAAAAATAAAATCAACTTTACAAAAATAAATTAAATTTTGTTACAAATACCAAATCGTGAAGTCCTCACGAGTGAACTAAAAAACTTATACTCAAATATACAAGCTTATATAGCATTCCCTGAAAAACATGTAATCATTTTTAAAATTTTATATCATATATGGATCATAAAAGAAAAGCATTGTTCTAGCATTTATGACGAATTACTTTTAAATGCAACACAAATAATGAACTTTTTGAATTAGTAGTATGCTCTGACTGGAAATCAAAATTGATATATTCTAATTGTATTGCAGTTCCTTATGACTAATTTATTATATTCAGGAAACATATTCAAGTCTTCTTTATTAATTGCCATTCTGTTGTTGCACCTAGCCTGAATGGGCTCTACCAGTTTTGTGGAAACAACAAGGTAGGTGTCTTCTAATCAGAAGATTCACAATACTTGATTTGTCACTAGAGGTATCATTTCTCTTGGAGGATATTGTGACCACAACCTATTTAAAGTGCCCCAGTTGACTTTAGTGAACATGGCTGATCTTCAGTTAAGTCGTGATTCTACCTCATTATTTTCAGACAATGGGAATATGCCCCTAAGTAACCAAGCTATAGTGTCCTTATTCCCATTCGTTAACGGTCCTAACAATTATTGCTTTCCGTGGAAAGAAGATTCAGTAATATTATAGGAAGAAAGCTTTTATGAGTAATGTGTGCAGTTGAATACCATGAATTAAATTAAAAAAAAAAAGGATTTGAATTAAAATGGAGTAGTTTAAATTTTATATTCCAATAAGATGTATACAGCGAAAATTCTACCCAGAAGTGAACGTGGAAAGAAATAATTTCCTTGCAATATGTTTTAGACGTTGCCACTAAAATTGTAACACTATTTTTAAAGTTTGAAGACCAACAATTTTAGGATGTTTCGAACTTTTCTCATAGCTTAGCCCGGTGACCTTATATGTTACAGCTTCGTTCTCATTATAGAAAGGTAGTCAGTTCGAATCTCAACTTAATAAAAAATCCGTTGTATTCATTTCAGGAGACTGGGGTACTTTAAATATATCGTTGTTGCAATGTCCTCCAAGGGAAATGATATTTCTGTGAGTCGCAGGTAAAATATTGAGGGCTTTCTGCTTTATTACTGCTGTTAAATTACGAAGATTTCCCCTCACTTGTAGAGCAAGTACAAGGAAGTAGGTTATAATATTTAGTTCTATTAATTTATATTATTTTAATGTTATTTTTAGAATTATATTAAGATAATTTTTATTTAAAGTACATTTTATTGTGTGTTTACATTGTGGTATTGGGATTTAAATAAATTAATAACATACTTCGATTAGTTTTATTCATTTGTTACAAAGTTATATAACAAAAATCAAAAATTGTTCTTCAACAGAATATTAGAGCTATTGTTTTATTTATTAATTAATTAACATTGAATGTGTTAGTTTGAAAAATAGAAATGGAAATGCAATAGGATATTCATTATCAAAAATGGTGAAAGAAAATTTTAATGAAAACTACTTGAGTATAGCATGATAAATATACAATATCCGGTGGAATTGTACTTTAGATACTAAAATTGCACTTTAGATATTATTTGTAATCATATAAAGCATATGTAATATTCCATATTTCAGAATTGTTATTTTAATTTGAGCGGTTATTGGATTGTTTTTATATTCTTACATTCATTGCATTACATTGCAAGTATATTTTATTAGCTTAATTTACGTAATGTTCACTGCTTTCTATTACATTTCAATATTTTCTTTCTAATAACATTTTAAAAACTGTATTATAAATTTTGTCATAAGAGATTCTTGTGGGAAAAATAAAAAATTATATATATTCTAGAAATAAATCGTGTGATTGTAAATGGGTAACAGAAAGACGTAAAAAAAAGAAGGTAACGTAAAACAATATTCTTTTTTACCAAGGAGAAATATTTATTTAATGAAAACATGTTTCTCAATGTTGTTATTATTATCTATTATATTTATATTATCTATAATGATTATTTTCTCTATCGATAATGATGTTATTAATTTTTTTTTCATATTTGCTTATTTATTCCTATGTTATAAATTGAGTTTTTTTATGTTCTCGTATTTTGATAAAATTACTCAAGTTTATAAATAGTAAAGAATAATTAATATTTCTGTATGAGATTTAAATACTTCCAAATAAATGATTACATGAATTTTGTAAAACAAATAACAAATAAAATTCAAATATTATTCAACAAATTATGTTTAAAATACGTTATATTTTCGTTTTCCCTTCAATTTAAATTGATTGTGATTTTTGTAAGAACACTTCACTGTTACCCGAGTTAAATTGAAGCTGGGAAAATCCATTTAGGAGACATTTCTTACCCTAAATATTCTACGTGAATGCACAATATATAACTGACGTCAAATAATTCAAATGTTGTTTTAAAATATTCCTTAATAGAAGAAGAGTTTATCGAAACTGAGTTCTACATTATGAAATAAAAAGAAGTAATATATTTGTGTGTTTTCACTTTCTCTCTTATAAAGATGGAATGATCCACATCAATTAATTTTAAACTTGGTAACATTTCGTTCTTTGTAATCGTTATAAAATGTTACAAAGAGTAGAACTTTTTTTCATATAAAATACTTTATTATTTTTCTTTGTTTTATTACCATATCCTTATTAATTCAATATGAAAATTTATTTGTTATTAACATCTAGTTTTAATAAATATTTATAAATATTATTATAAATATTTTTATAAATATTATTAAAAATATTTTTATAAATATTTATAAATATTAGCATCTAGTTTTTATCAATATGACAATAGGAAAAGAAAAAACTGTTAATATAGTTCAATCCGAACACTAATGACATAGTAAGTAAAGATGAAAACATATCGTAGTGATACAATGGGTAATCGAGATGAAATCGAATAATAATTAACAAGATGATGGTAATGGGTATTCGCGAGGCGAACCAAACATTAATAATGTGATGAGTACCAAAAAATGGTCAGTCTCTTTGTTTATATTTCCAGAATTTCTGAAACTTAAAATGTACATTTTGTATACCCGTTACATTCCGATGTTACTTCGACAGTAACAGCGGAAAGTTTACATTGATGAAGGAGAATATTATTTTGAGCAATCTTTGAATTTTAAAATACCCACACATTACATCTTATTTTGTATTATTTATTTTATGATGTTTAATAGTTGCTTCTATACACTGTCTAAACTTGAAATAGTAGGATTTAGTTTACCAATGAAAAAGAATTAGTTATCAATGAGAATAGTTAATAGACTAGATCCATATATTGTAATATAAATTAAACATTTTGAAGTTTTTGAAATAAATATGGAATTCTTAAGTTAAATTTAAAAATTGCATTACTGAAACTCTAAGATAGTTCAAAGATAAAATCTTCCAACATCAAAGTAGGATATTTCTGTTAAAAGTTAATTCTTTAAGACTTTAATTTCTTGGAATTGTTGAAAAATTGCATTTACAGCCACTCTAGTCTTATTTTTGAATCAAAATCATATCTGTGTAAGTCTTTTTTTTATTAAAGAATAGCAAAAAGTCACACATAGATAAATCTGAAAAGAGTGCTTGTTCCTTCACTTTGATGTGCTTGAGTTGAAAAAAAAAAATGAAACCAATCTTTCTGAATAAAAAGACTCTGGTGGAAGACGAATCTTTTAGCAATCACTTCTTGCAAAATGGTTAAAAAATCGTTAGCAGTATACCAGATAACTGACTTCTGATATTCAATCTTAATGGCTTATACCGATCATTACAATTTTCATGATATGGTGTTTCACACCCTTGTATGCTTTTGATCTTAAAAGATTCAAGCATTTACTGCCTTGAATTTTGCAAAGTTGAAAATTGCTACCAATTACTGTTTAAGAGTAATTCGATGTGTTCCCCCATCTTTCAGCAATTTAATGGTATTTTTAATTTATGCGAATTTTTTTAGTTAAATTATGGAAACCCCAGCGGAAAAATTTCCTATTATTTTCGTTTTGTATATTGTTCAAAGGACAGCAATAATTATCTACCGGAAAACTATCTTTTTCGCATGCAACTATACATAAGTATTTTTACATATGGTGACATTATTAATTTTTTTAATAATTTCGAAAGAACAGTGATTATTATATACCGGCATCTTCCCAACGGGAGATGTATTAACCAATATTAAAGTTGACTATGGCTCCCTGATGAGAATATGACCTTTTTGAAGAGAATGCGTCATCCTCCGTGAAATTCTGTTAAACTTCTAAATATTGTAGCATAAGATAGAATTAAATTTCTAAAGGCCTGTTCTAGGATTAATTCTTGTTCAACTTCAATTACAAATAATAGAAAATCAGGCTCTAATAAAATTCTATAGACAGTCGAAATTTTTCCTTCTGTCTAAAATGTATACTAAATTAATTGCAATTGGCCAAATTCGTTTGCTAAAATAAAATATAATATTTTTTAATCTTTTCATTATTTTTGTATCTTGTTCTCATCTGCGTGAATCTGATATTAGAGTAAACATTATGCCTCTAGAAAACAATGAAATATTTTATGAATGTTTATTATTCCATGAAACACATATTTACATATAAATGCATCCATATACATCGAAAAAAATTCAGATTTAGATTTCTCGAACTTGAAACAAAGGTGATAATTTGATTATAACGCTAGTAATTAATTTATCTATAAATAATATCGATATTTAAATTTACAGTAAAGTTTTTTAAGTCAAGATGCTCCGGAAGTTTGTTCTGGTTTCAAGAACCGAGTGTAGTTTCCCTCTTTCAAAATAGTCATTTATGCTTAATGACTTGGAGTTAAAGGAAAAAAATTTTACAGTTTCGGAATTAGAACTTTTTTCATCTACATATAATTTCTCTTATCTTTCTATCTGTCTATATATATATCTCTCTCTTTTTATATATATATATAAGTTTTGAATAGTTAATAAAATTTAAAGAGGAGAGAGGAACATTACTTTTGCCTTTTATCATTTGTTTTCAAGTTTCTTTGCTTTGAGCTAGCAACTAATTATTTTGCATCGAATGTAATAAAGAGTAAGGTTTTATGATGAATATATTAATCAGTATTTTGTTATAAGTGATTTGAAAGTTCTATAAGTATATGTATTACTCAGACTCTAAGCTTCATTTATACTTGACAATAGATTTTATTTATTTTTTTAATCCAAATTAATGTTGTTGTTGTTGTTGTCGTGTGCCAGCCAGGCTGGCAATATGGGATGCGCTGCTCCACTTTTCCAACTGAACAATATTTGGAGTGGAGTCCGACTTCCTCAGTACACACATGCCATAGGCACCCGTTTATAGGGTAGGCAACCATTCACACACAAAGAAAGGACAAAGACAAGAAAGAGAGAAAGTACATCCATGCCCGAGCCAGAATTCGAACCCAGGTCCCACCCATCTGTAGTCAGGTACACTAACCACTAGACGGGTTGGGCGGCAATCCAAATAAATAAAACTTGTAATAGATAAGATAATTAAAATTTATATATGCTCGTATTTCCCACATATTTCTTTATTTTGTGTACACGATTACTATTGTAATTGTTTTAACTCTTTAACTATATTGATCTTTAAAATTATGATTCCTTGTCTTTCACATTCTTAATGCATTCTATATTGTATCTCTATTAAATATTCAAGAAGACAAATGTTTCTTAAATAACATTTTGCTATTTGCAAACAATGAATAATTTCTGAAAATAAATTTAATAATAAAGGTATAAATGATTTCATGAACCGTTTCTTAGAAAGTATTTTTATTTAGATTTTTCCAAAAGAGAGTTAACATACTATACATAGAAATTAAATGTGTTTTCAGGACAGAAAAATTTCTGAAAAAAAAACAAGTAAAAACTGCACAAATCATTTTTTTCGACAGCTTTTCGTGAAATAATTTGATATTAGTAATACAAGGAAAACTTGCCACAAATGTGTCACAAATTTTCAAAATAAAAACTCGAGAAAATAACATAAGGCCTCCCCAGCTCACGTGCTTTAAGGTCATTAACAAATTTATCTCCTCCATTTCTGCATATATGGCACGCGTATAAACTTTGTTTACTGTTAAAAGCTATATACACTTTTCTACCTAACCCAAAACATTCCTGATAAACCGAAGAAGCTGTTAACCGAAGTGATGTATACCTTTAAAATTAGTCACTCTTCAAAGAAAGCAGAGCCTTAAGCTAATCACCTGCATCACCTCCCCGCATTGTTAAGAGAGGAGGAGCACCAAAAAAAAAAGAAAAAAAAAAAAAAAAAAACCAATCCTTGCAGCCTCTTTAGGAAGGAAGATCTATTAACTAAACCTGCAATTTTTACAAATTCACGAATCATTTGCAACGGTAAATACTAGCATCTGAACAGGCAAAGGGCAAACTCGTTGACCGAAAGCCCAAACTTATGGGTTGCAACAAGCTTCAGATGGTGTTGGCGATTTTGTTGCCTGGATTTCAATTCCACCTCTGTTATTGTTCAGGTGATGGATGACACTACTTTGGAGGGTCTCTAATTATTTCTTGAAAGTAGAGGAATTCTTTTAATATTTGCACTTAGCATAAATTTATTTAAAACTATAATAACTACTTGATGATTTATATAATATGAATAACTATTTTTCAACTTAAAAGCAAAAAATCAATTACATTTAATGATATTGCCATACATACCATTATGATATAATTAAATATCTGTTTAAATGATAATGTAAGCATTCCAAATAAAATATTTTCCAATTTTATTTAATATTAATTATATTATGTAAAATTTAATATTATGCGTGTATGAAATTTTTTTTATTATAAAAATCACTCTGCAGAAATTATTATTAGCATTTAATTGTCTCAAATAACTCAATATTATATATTTGATATTCATATGATTTTGGTAAGATAGCAAATAAAAAATTACAACTTCAATATTGCTAAAAATTTCACTATTTTTCAAAAATTGCTTGCATAGTAAATATTATAATTAAAAAAGTCAATTTACATTAGTTTAATGAAACAGAGTAATAGCTGTAAAACTACAATATCACACACTACTTTGAAATATTTAATTGATGGAAGACAATGTTGAATGTGATCACTTTTAGATATAAAATAATATAAAATATCTAGGCATCATACATTGGAAATTTTTCTTGTAGTAAATTATATATACATTATAAGAGATTGTAAGGCGTAGTGGTAAACTACAGAAGGGTCACCCAAGCTTTGAAGGTCTTATAAGAAGCTTGAAATGCCAATAGTGTTTACATATAGTCTTTCAATTTATGTATTCATATTACTTCTGTATTTATTTGCAATTTCGCTGATTTTGAATTTAGCATCTTATCTTCGCAACTATGACGAAGCGTTCTCTCATTCACATCTATTAAAAAAATTATAGGCTACTTACGAAATCTCGATTAGAAGATGCATGGCTGGTCAGAGCTCGAACAAGATCTTTTAATACCAATTTGGTTTTATTTAGATTTAATCTCTGGCATACGGACCATATGCGGAGATCCTGAAACTATAGATCATATTTGACTGCCCGTAATATGAGGATCTGAGAAACTAACTGAGGAAAGGATTAGGAATAGGAGCATTATCATTTTCTTGGTTATTTGAATTATCTTGAAAACCGGAAAATAAAATTTTTGCTTGCTGCGAATTTCTGCGACTTACTAAAAGATTTTAATCTTATAGGCATAAAAAGTGAAATTTTGTAACTTTTACTTTCTTTGAACTATTCTCTATTACAGACTTTGTAAATCATTATTATCTACTTTACTTCAAGACATGTCTCTTAGTCTCCACCGATTGATTTAAAATCTTCAACTGTCTTTTCTTAAACAACGTAAATTAATTATAATTCATTTCCAGTTATCTTCTTCAATGTGAGCTACAAGCATGTTGCATAAAGCTCAAAAGTGTCCGTCATAATCTACCGACCTACCTTATTAGCAATTTTACAGATTTGAAGTTTGTTATTTATATCAAATATAAATTTGGTATTATCCTTAATTTTTTACGGTTTTGGGGTGTAATGCGTGATTCAAATATTAATCTTCAGCCATTGTAGAAAAGCCATAATTCGAACCAATATGGCCAACACTTGCTCATGAAGCTGGCCGTGTTAATACTTATTATCGATTTATTACGAGATTTTTCCTTTTTATATGTATAAATATTTAAATAACTCAAATTATATAAAATTCATTTTGTAAATTTCACTTTGTGTACTGGTTATATGTTCTACCTTTTGCTATATTTTAATAATATTATCTAATTGCTTTATTGTATTTATATTTGTTCCAAATATTAGGCAATCTTCTATAATATATATATTCCTGTTCTGCACAAACAATGTTAATATTTAAAAGAACACTTACAGATTAATGGCGTCTACATTATTTTTGATTTGAAATTAAACTAGAACTTTCTTTAAATTTTTATATATGCCTAATATATATTTTTATAATTTAGAGACTTTTTATCCAACACCAAAATTTATAATTATATTTCTTTGTACATTACCATGGGTATTTAACCATTTATCACTCTATGATAATTTTTCATACGCAAAAACTGCTTAGACCTTTACTTATGTATAAAAAGGCTTTTCGAAACTTGACAAAAATCGAATCTTATAAAATGAAGAAATGAACATTAACCATTTGACAGCCAACTTGCCTATATTATAATGGGTTTAAATATTATCACTTATTTAATAAGGTAATTGAGATATTATTTCTCTTTAAATGAAATATTAAATTAAGTTTGCATTTCCTAAATTTAAATGCTTCGTATTGTCATTTAAATTTATTGGGCATAATAATAAGTTTTAATTCATGCATTAGAGAGATAAATATAGGATTAAGAACTGGGAGTAATTTTATTTCTCAAATTATTCTACAATATTACTTTCTGCTATCAGTCACATAAATGACGAATTTGTTCTTTTTTTATGTCAGGAATCGGTCAACTCATTTCGTCCTTCACCAACTGTCAGGAAATACATATAAGGCCAGATATAAATCAGCAAAACTGAAAAAAATGATTATCGGAAAAGGTTTATATCCGCACGATAATCAGGGTGTTCAAAGATTTTTCATCAGAGCGTTACTTACTTGCTCTGCCAATTTTGCCACTTGATATTGATAACAAACATGATAACTTGCGTCATCAAGTTCAAAGTTTTACCAGTAAATGAACACTTTCGACAAATATTTTTGCTTAATTTGCAGATATTGTTGCTTATATCATTCAGAAGTTACATTTACATATGCTTTCAGTAGTCCCTAACAGAGCACCGAATTGAAATCCCAACAGAAATGCAACCAGAGTTTTATGGTATAGTTAACGTAATGTTTTTGTACTTAGATTTGGTTAGTTATAACATATTTAGTTTTCATCCTTCATCGCAATTTAGCAGATTCCTACTTGTATTAATACATTCTCATCCTTATTTTACTGGCAAAAGGAAATTGGCTCCCGTATATTTACTCCCTGAATCTTCTGCGTGTACATGGTTAGACATCGCTTATTGTAATGTTGTTTTTTTTCGGATCGAGATACATATTCACCGAATAATGTCTGTATATCCTCATTCCAATCCTTCAGTGCACTGTTTATATGTTCTTTCATTATTACAATCAAAATTATAATATTTTAAGGGTTTGAAACAACAATGATATTCCAAACCATTTCCTTTCAAGGAAAGACCTCTATGCAATCGATTCAAGAGAAAGGAGAAAGGATTTCACTTTAGACATAATAGAATTTAAAGACAAATGAATAACTTATGGTATCTTTCTTCTGTCAAATTCCATCTTTATTTTACATAGATATCCTTTTACCGTTTACTGCAATAGAAGTATTGCTTTGCAGCTTTAGGATGTTTTTAATAATTTTATGGTATTATTTATAAATATATATATTTCAATAAATTTCAGCTTAAACAGACTGTGTGATTAAGCTGAATGACATTTTATTTAAAATGTCTCATTTTCTTAAAATATTGAACGTAAAATATTCATTTTATTTCTTACTCACTTTCTTTTAAATAGTGTCACTAATTAAAAAAAATTCTGTAATAGAAATTTTTTATTTTCATCACGATATTTTCAAAATCTGTTTAATTCTGTACGATTTTTGTAACTAAAGAATTAATTAGTTATTACATTCATTTCTCTTGCATCATTCTAATCACTGAAAAATTATCTATTTACTGTTGTTTACTTTTTGTTTACATTTTGTGTAAGTTTCTTTTATATACCAGTCTCATACTTGAAAATTATTTTATCACAGTGTTTGACAAAAATTTGCAAAAATTCAAAGTGACTATCGAAAGAAATGAAATATCATATCTGTTGTCAAAAAAGGTCACGACGGCCTAGTTCTAGAATCATGTTTTACGAAATGAAAATTCGTATTTTCTATTTTGTTCAATAATGCTCATGAAAACTAGACATTTTGTTTCTTCTTTTTAAAAATGTAATTCTTGATATGTGCTTATTGGTCTTCAACTTCATCTTTTGTTCAAGTGAATGAAAACACTTCCTAATAAAGAAAAAGTAATTATAGAATTTTATAGATGGTGGTTGCTCAACTGCTTTCCAGTTAGAAACTATCTACTGCAGGAATTAAATATCATGTTCTTTTCGGTATATTGAATGAAGGAAGGAAAAATTTTTTAATTATTATATATATATATATATATATATAGAAACGAATATCAGATAATGGTTTTATTTGAAATGTTGAAGTTTAATTTTTAAATTCATTTATATATAATCATGATTCATCATAAGGTTAACCATGTTATGATAGGCACAAAATCAATGAATTTCTTTATTTGTATGTAATATGCTTATATTTTCTCACGATTGATTTCTTTTATTATCAATAGAGATCCCAAATTTCTAAATTAGGATAATTAACAATGGGTTTTGGATTTGAATACCAATTGTTTTTGAATTGACCAATTGTTGTTGAATATTTTTTGTGTTTATTTTATTTATATATTTGTTTATTAATTTATAATTTTCTAGATAATATTCAGGAATACACAAAAGAGAAAATGTCTATATTTGTTTTGCCCTTAAACTTAAGAAAAGATAAACATTCAGCAATTTTTTTTTCCTGAAACTCTTATAAGATATAAATTTACAATTAATGTAAGAGAGTAAAATTTAAATAGCAATTGTT
>JAPDSC010148353.1:0-15927 GCA_026290005.1 Latrodectus geometricus
GGCTAAAGTGTTTTAAATTTACTTCCATTAGTGTAATAAGATCTTATGTGTTCATTCAAAAGAAATAAGTTTTCATCATAATATATTTATGAGATTGTAATGTTTCAAACTAAATTATAAAAATTAATTTAAGAAAAAAAAAAAAACAAATAGATTCTTTAGAATTTTCATTCATTTTTAATTTAGAAAGATTTAAATATATTTTACCTAAATACACTAATTTATGTGTTTCAAAATATTTTGTTATTTTTTTTGTATGTGTGAATGTATGAAGTAATTTTTGAAGAATATAATTTATGCCAACAAATTAAGAATAATTCATCATAAAAACAAGAAACATATGGATTTTGTTCTGTTGAATACTTTTTCCCTATCCTAAAATCACTTTCATAAAAAAATTTTTTGTTAGCCAGTTTTGTTACTTGATTAATTAAAATATTATAATATAGATGGCATTTATTTTATTCATTTTGTGTTGCTCAAAAGTTATTCTTTTCATAGTGAGCAAAGACCTGTGATTCCTTGATTAGGTAAAAACTATAAATCTTGATTATTCATAATTTTATTGATTTTTTTGGGGGTGGGCAAAGCAAATTACTGATTTGCTTTGCTGGATTATTTTATTACAAATTATATATTTTTATTTTGTAATTTATAGGATAATTTTATGAAATGGTTGGAAAATAGATTGTTTTTTAGAATCGTAAAGCACAAAAATTTGGAAAGTTACAAATCCTCCTAAACTCTATATAGTATTCCGTATTTTATCAAAAAATTATGTAATTGAATGATTATTTAACAGATATATTGTAAAATGCTTAAACATTTATATTTTAATTTTTAATCAAACTTTCTTAAAAATAAATTTGTTTTATTTTATCACTTAATTTTTAAAATTTCTGATACAAATTTTTTTTTTTTTTTTTTTTTTTTTTTTTTTTTTTAGACAATGGATTCAGAAGTAATCGTACCTTCATCTACATTCATACAAAGTATTCCTGACCCTATTATGGAGCCTGTTTTCCCACCAAAAGTTAAAATTACTTCATGTCCTTGGGGCAAAATAAAACCTATTGAAGTTGTCCCTCTGAATGATGTTATGAGTGAACAACTAATTTCTACATTAGTTGAAAAGAATACATTGGATACAGTTTCTGATGCCACGTATGTATTAATAATATTTTGAAGTGTTATCAGTCTTAATTTTCTTTTTTATTATATTCTAAGAAAAAATCTGACTTCAAAATATTTGAAGCATTTTATTTTTTAAGTTAACAATAATCTTAATTAAATACCAGAGTTCTAACTTTTAAATGCATTTATAAATTGATTACAGTAAAAAATTATCCTATGATTGACATTTACAAAGCTCAAATGACTTACTCTGTACATCTTATTTAGTTTTAAAATTTAAAAATATGGACTTAGACTAAGTTTAGTGCTGTAGTCTGCCCTCTCAAAAAATAACATACATTAGAATTTTTTTGTTAAGAAATATATAGCCTTTTTTCCTGGAATTAAATTACATGAAGCTGTAATATTTATGCACTGTTTTTTGGTAATTGGTTCCAGCATAGAAACAGTATAAAATCAAATTTAATTTTAGTTATTTTCTACTTTTATTTTATTGTCTAGTCAACTATTTCCGATTGGTCTAAAACTACTTCTCCCAAATAATTTTTCACTTCATTGTTCTAGAAAAGAAAAAGTAAATATTCATAAAATTAAAAAAAGACTTTATTTTTTTGTTATTTTAAATTTTGTTTTAATACATCTTAAATCTTGATTTTCTATTTTCAGCTTATTTAGATTTTATTCATAAAGTATTCTTAAGACTTATGTTGAAACACAAACAGAAAAAAAACATTTTCTGTTGAAAAAAATCTAAATATCCTGAATCTTCAAATAATTATATAATTTCCAAATATGGTGGTTAAAATTAGCTGCCTTTCAATAAAAAACATATCTTTAAGAAATGTTGCCTGATATGTGGAACTGAAAAGTGAAAAGCATAAAAATTTCAATTTAGAGATTTGTTAATCAATACTGCATTGTAAGCATTTTATTTCTTCACTTGACCAACTAAGTTAGAATTCAAAGGAAAAAATTTAATAATCTTCAGCATTGCATCGTTGATTTTTCGAATATTTCATCTTGCTGTCATTGATTGTGTCACCTCTTATAGTTTGAGTATCTGAGTGTTTTTTGTTTACTTTTTAATTTTGTTACAATTAATTAAACTTGTCTATAATTCACTTTAAATACATTTAGTTTGCAACAATGTTCAAAGAGCAATATACAAACTAAACTTTATCATTTCTCAACAAAGTTTCCTTGGGTTAACTCTCAATATTTATTCTAGAAATTATGATGCAACATTTATGTCATAAATTATGAAACAAAAACTGCGTTAAAATTTCTTACTTTTCTCTAAAGTACTATAGTTGAAGAAGTAATATGAAATAGTTTTTTCACTCATTTTTGTTACTTTTCTAGTTTTATATTATCTTTTATTATCTTCATTAAAAATCCAACTATTTTTATTTTATGCACAAAATTATTATTTACTTTAGCATAAAATTTATTATATTTTTAAAAATTCAGTATTAAAATATACTTTATATGTTGCATTTTTTAACATTTAATTGTTGAGCAACATAAATTTCTTCAAGGAAAATTTTGTTTATATATAATTACATCATACAAAGTTTTATTTAAAAAGAAATGTCACATAATATATTAAGTTATAACTTTATTTTAGGATAATTGATGACTTAAAAGATTGTGGTGAGGTAACAAACTGCAGTGATGATTATTTAATTGCTAAAATGATGCAACTTGAATTTGATAAAGAACATGATGAAATGCTGAAACTCAAAGAATCAAAATATAATGGTACCAGTAAAGGTAATCATAATTTCATTTTTGTGATATAATTTAAATTATATAATTTTACATTTTATTTCAGCTATTTCTTTAAATTATCATTGGGGTCAGAAATATAAACATGCTTTAAATTTAGATCTTATATAGTAATAATTAAAATGAAAATCAAGATTATGTGAAAATATGTCTAGATAGCAGAAAATAAATATCTTAGTATAAATAATATTTGGTTAAAATATAAGAATTATAGCTAATATCATTTTTGTAAATATCCATTATCATAAGAAATATATTTCATTGAAAATATTTGTTATGTATGAATTTCTTATCAGCATTCACTCAGATATAATTGCTAAAAATATTGTAACCAAATTGTATTGATTAATAGAGAAACACAATATGCTGCAGAACATCAAGGTTTCATAATATTGTGCCAAGCATTTATTTTTATTTAGCTTTAAAAATTCAACTCAATTATTTATTTATTTATTTATTTATTTATTTTATTTTTTTTGTGTGTGTTACACTATAAAAACTTCATTCATACATAGTAAATTTTGATAATATCCAAACTTATAATGTATATGCTACACAACCTATATTTTACTGTCACTTTTTCTTTGCTATTTTAAATTGCTAAATCGCATAATTTATCATTACAAATGCTAATAATTTTCATTAACTTTACACATTCCTTTAATTTTTCATGGTGAGAATAATTAATTTTTGGGGGAACAAAAATTGTAAAAACATTTTGTTTCCAAGCAAGATTCCTATTTAATTTTTCAGGCAAATTTGATTAATTCATAAATTCAAAGGATTCCTGATTCTCCAATAAAGAAGTTGGATCAAAGTTTCTTGATCGCAAAATAAAAAATAAATAAACATCTGATAAAAATAAACAGAAATAATGAATATAGGCAGATGAGTTCATAAAAAGTAGATTTTTCAGAACATATAATCTATAAAGGGATTAAAAATATCATTTTAAAAATGGGACCATGTTCAGAACTGTCTACTAGTTTGTGAAATCATGAATATTCTTACATTAAAGTTTCATACAATGAATGTCTACTGTGGCATACATTTACTGTGGTAAAGAAGATTAAAGGTTAAACAAAGACTACTAGATTTTATTATTTATTTTGTTTTGTAGATTTTCTCATTTTGTATGATTAAAATTTAAAAATGCATATTTTATTATTCAGAATTAAATTTTTTATTGATCTTGTTTTCTGTTTATCAAAAAAAATTAAAAATAATGGTATATGTAATTTGTATTACATATTAGATTATATAAGCTATATTTGTAAATAATGATTTAGCTCAGGTAACTGATTCTATACATTCTTGTGAGAAATTATTTCCTTTTTAAAATTTTAAGTGATTTTGTAAATTTTTTTTGTAATAATTTTAATCTTTTCTACAATTTGAAATTTTCTCATTGAACTCAGATTAAAACTGCTATATGTATCTATTACTTTGCATATTATAACTGTTCCATTTAAAATTTACATAAATATTCATCATATACTATTTTCTATCATAATTCTTTCATTTTATATCTTTGCATGAAATATAATATAATTTATTAAAATATTTTGATGCTTAAGACAGATTTATATTATTTTCAGTCTTGTCCATATTACAAAACCGACATTTATAGTAGTAATAAGTGTATTGCATACTTTTTTTTAAGTACAGACTATTTGAAATATTTTGATTAATTTCTATTGTTAGATGCCCCAAATTCTATTTAAAGAGAATGACTCAGCACTTTTTACTTATCATATAAAATAATAGTTGAAGGTTTTTAATTTATTTAACCAAATGCAATTTGTTTTCTGTGTTACAGTCAGAGTCAATTATGAGAAATATCGTTGTCTTCCTGAAGCAAGTTTCTCTGATGAGGAAGAGGATATAGATTATGATCTGGAACAGAGTGCAAAGAACCACTGGAGTGCATTTGATCAAGCAGAGAAAACTTTTCAATCTGTGGGTAAAAGTGGTGTGTCGAAACAAAGTGATGTGACAACAACAAAGCATGATCCAACTATGTGTGGTCGAAGAAATGCTGGCCGATTAATGAAAGTAATAAATTTAAAAGGATATTTATCCATTATATATAATTGTGTTGACTTTAATGTTTAAAATCAAAAAGACTTATAACATATATTACTAAATATTTTTTAACATTGTTCTTAAAGTAATGACTGAATTAATAATTGAATGTTTCATTCTACCTTCCGTTTTACTCCCACCTCAGATGCAGATATTTAAAATGGTTCAAAATCCACTTTAAAATGTGAATGTAAGAAAAAGAAACAATAAAATAAGAGAATTGTTGTATATTAACCAAAAACTATTTTAGGTAATATGAATAAATTTTTCAAAAAAATTGCATTTTCTGTATTTTACCAGGTTTTATTTTGTGACATGTTATATATAAAGTAAAATACAATGTGTTGTTATAACCTTGAAACTAATTTCGTTGTTGCTATAAACTTAAAACTACCATTTTACAATACAGTAAGTTCAATGTTGCCGTAACCTAGAATCTACAATCCACATTATCCTTATTATATCATCAATTAATTTAATAAAACTTTAATGATGTTTTATATTGCTGATAATGATCAAAATGATTTGAGAAATTTGAAAATACTTTAAAATTCATTTTTAAAAAAATTTACTATTTACTTCATTTTTTAAAAATTTTAATTTTTTTCATTGATTTTATATTCTAATATTTTTTTTCTTTTCTTGCAGTTTCCACCTGGTATATTGACTGGTGATGGAGGGTTATTTGACATGAAAATCCCAAATAATGTGTATAACTCACTAAAAAGTTATTCGGCATCGGAACGAAGAAGAAATAACAGAGTACATGACAAAAAAGAAACCGCTACAGCGGTAAGTTATACATTTATTTGTTCACCCCTTTTCTTATATAAGAAATTTACAAAGTAGTTAATAACAAATTTTTTGTATTAAAAGCACTTTTTGAGATTTTAATTTTTCATTTGATAATAAATGAATCAAGAATATGAAGTACTGAAAGCTGTAAATATATTCATATCATACATTAAGTTGATGTTTTTCAATTGGATCATATTTTATCCATCCAACTACCAAAAGCAATATATCTGACAAGATATAAGCAAATTTTACTTCTCATAGTTATAACAAATCACTTAATCTTTAATTGATTTTCATTCTTTATCATGGCTTCTTTGACTTTTAGAAAAATTTAAGTATGAAACACATATTGTGTAAGAGTTGAATAAAGTGACAAATAATTTTCTAACTTACTGATATTACAGCTACTATATAGAATGCCTTTTTGTTCAAATGTCCATGCATTTTTTTTCATTCATTAAAGTAAATTATTCTAAAAATACAATTTTTATTATTGATTCAATTAAATGCATTAATTAAGTCTGTTTTCCAGCTTAGGAGCTTGCATTTAAAAGCTAATGCTATTGCATATAATTTATTTATCTGTGCTTTTATTTGGATTTATAAACTAGTTAATTAAAATGTATTTGTTACTGTTTTTCATGCTAATGATATTAGGTTGGGGAAAAAGTAATCCATTATTTTTTCGGTAGACGTCTGTAGTGATCGATATCTCGTAACGTATATATATCAAACAATTTCAGATTTATGCTCGTTCGAAAAGTGACATTTGACACTAAAATATACTCGTGCGGTTTTTTTGTTTGATTAATTCAGTTACGAGAACAAGGTTTTAAAAATGGAAGACAACAAACAGAAAATTCGATACATTTTCGTTTTTCTCTTGTAACGGCAAAAAAGATAGCCAGGTGGCTAAAATTGTGAAAGGTGTTTATCCTCCTATATAAGACTGTAACAACCAGTTACGTACAATTTTTGTTTCGTCGATTCGGTTCGGATATTTTTGATGTTAGAGATGCACCTCGCATGTGGATACAGCATCGTCGAAAATGTCTGTAAAATATCAAAAATGATCGAAGTTAACCGCATGTCAGCAGTTGTAACGCGCAAGACCTAAAAATCTACATGAAAGCTGTTTTAAACCTTTTTACAAAGCGAATCCAAAAGAAGTTACATAAAGTTCAGGTAAAAATAATGGATTTCTTTTCCCCAACCTAATATAACAGTTTTGCATATTGGTTTTGTACCAGCTTCAATTATTACATTTCTTGTTTTTGAATGCCCAGTCACATTATTCAGAATTAATTATTACATTGACATAATGTAGTTTTAATGTTTTTCTCAACAAAAGGTATAAATAAAATCTTTAAATATTGATTTTTTTTTTTTTTTTGTTGAGTTTCTGATGTTTATATTTCATTGCTGTGGTGGTTTAAAGGTCTTGACACCTGTGTACATCATAATATCACACCACTGAAATAGTGGTGTATATCACAATCATTAAGAGTAAATTTTATATTTTTGTAATTTTATTTTATAATGTGTGAAGTGAATGTCAAAAAGAATAATTTTTTTTTTATCTGTGTGAAATGTTTATATTATTTAGTATTTAGATAAATACCATGAAAAACTATTGAATTTTTATTTTGTTAAATGTGATAATATAGCTATAATTAACTGGTACATAAATGTTAATATTATTTTCAAAATTTATGAGTGTTAAAGTGTAAGTTTAAGAAGAGAAGGGATTCTATCTAGGGTATCAATGAAAATATGAAAGTGGGGAAGAAAAATGGAAGTCCATATAGAAAAATAGGGCTCTTTATTTAAAATAGTTATTTATGCATGAATAGTATATTACAAATTTCAAAGTTTTGTTCTGGATGATTAAATGTGTAGTGAAAGTGATTAAAAAGACAATAATTGATTGGCATATATTTTGTAAAAAGATCTGTATGATTGTTGTAATGAGAGAAAATAATATACAAGGTCTTGGGTAAATGTAGGTGTGAGAAAGTTTGAAAAGAAAAAAATATGATAAATATGTAATAAAGTGTTCCCCAAACAAATTGTAATAGTTTTTGTTTTTCATATTTAGGAAAGTGCTTTAGATGAAAAGACTAATTTAATTCTCTATAAGCTCCTTAATAATGCAACATTGGATAAGCTAAGTGGCTGTATAAGTACAGGAAAAGAAGCCTGTGTATATCATGCTTGGAGTATGTAAGTTGATTTCTTTAAAGAAATTCATTGAAGTTTCATTATTCTCTAAAAATATTTTGATGAATTATTTAAAAAAAATTTAATTAAATTGCTTTTAATTCTTTGACTATAGTTTCCTTACATACATTATAAAATTTCTTAACTGTGTTTAAATTAATACAAATTGACTAATAAGTATGCATAAATAACATACTAAAGTTAGAAAAAGGGTATGCAAAATATACTGCATTTCTTATAGATGATATTTTAGATAACTTCTTATCTATAAAATTATTTTTATCTTTCATGAATTCACAATTACATCCTGTTCATTCTTCTAACAATAGCTGGTAGAATTTTTTTTTCTTGTCAGTATACTTTCTGTGCATCGTTTTTGCCATCCAAAGTAAAAAAATTCAATTTAATTATATATATATATAACTTTAATCTTAATGAAACATTAAATTTATAAGTGTTGAAAATTCAACTCTATTAATTACTCCAAATTAAAATATATTATTCATGCAGAATTTCAATTATAATGTATTATGACACCTGTTATCAACTTTCCTATTTTTATAATGAAATAATAATTACAAAAAAATTACTTTGAATCTAACATAACTTTTAATTTATTTTAAAATCATAGACCTGAAGAAGAATCTCCACCGCTTGAATTTGCTTTGAAAGTTTATAAGACTACATTAAATGAATTCCAAAATCGGGACCAATATATTAAAGATGATTATCGTTTTCGAAATCGCTTTTCAAAACAGAACCCGAGGAAAATTATCCATATGTGGGCAGAAAAAGAGATGAGAAACTTACAAAGGTAATTCATAAAGCTTTCTTATCTATGCTATTAATGTCATATAATATTATTTAAATATAGTCTGTATTATGTTCAAGTTACGGTTTCTTTAATGTTATTGCATTATATCTAAAATAATTTATTTAATATTGAATTTATGTAAGAGAATACTTACTTTTCTAAACCTGTGCCATTTGTGAACCTGCAATATTGATATTACATCTATTTGAGTTAATAAAGCAGTGTAGCTTGATAATAAAATTTGAAATATGAATACAATTGGTTTATTAATACCTAAAATTTTATTGTCAAGCAAGCATCAATTGAGAATTTTTTTTCTTTTAGTTAAAGAATGTGATACTTAAATTATTGTTCTTTTTGTGCAGTGTCGTTGGTTACATTTTATGGTTCAAAAGTTTTGTGCACTATGATTTTAACATCTTTTAATATTTCGCCTAATTATAACGGAATATTTATAAATAAATATTTTGAAGAATTAATATAGAGAGTTATGTATGTTATTATGGTATAAAATTATTTATGGCTTTGATATATATTTATATCAACACTTTGAAGTAATTCTTTGATGTTAATAAAGATGTGTTTCAAAATAAATGTGTATATTCCGTAATAAAAAGGTTAAAATCATTCTGTTATGCTAAAAATTAAAAAAGTGAAAAATAATTATAGCTTTGATTTCACGCGCATGCACGTGTAAATGTTTTTTTTTTTTTTTTTTTTAAAGATTATATTATTAAAATGAAATTTTATATTCACTCAAAAATTATAGAATTTTATACTATAGACTAAATTTATTCTTGCAGGAAAATTTAAATTACCACAGCTTATATATATATTATATTTTAGAATGAAAGAAGCTGATATTCCATGTCCTGAAGTTGTCATGTTAAAGAAGCATGTGTTAGTAATGTCTTTCATTGGTAAAGATACATTACCTGCTCCGAAATTAAGAGATATTAATTTACCCTTTGAAGATATGACTATTATGTACGAGCAAACAATTGAGGTATGTTTGTTTCATTAAATTGGTTCCACATTTTTAATTTAGAGAATAAAGAAATCGATTAAAATATCTGATTTTAGACTGTATTTAAATTGTGTTTAATCACATTTAAATCAGACCTCAAGCCGTAAAATGTGACTAATTTTGTGGTTTGATTATCTTGTAGACCTATCCAGTAGATATTTTCAGTTTTCAGAAAATGGTCTATTAAATATGCTCTGACTGCATTATCATTTATTAAAATAAAATTAAGTTTGATTTAACCCTTTTAAAGGCCTTAAAAGAGCCCAAGATTCCATTAGGTTTTCTTATTCACTGTACTTCTGTTAAAGACATTAATTGGTATTGATCATTCTGTGTGATGCTTGCTGAATTACCACTTAAATAGTTTAATACTCTGTCCATCAACAGTTTCTGTTCAATTTCAACCATGGACATGACTGTTTGTAATGATTCTAAGTCTCGGGTAAACAACATAAGTTGAAGTCAAATTAGCCTTTATGTGCCAAAAGTGGCCATAGATTGGCAAACAAGCCAATGTTATCAAGTGTCGAACCTCCACTGCTATAGTAGTTAATTCCTCAAACAATGTTGGGCAAATGATTGGTCTCTGGTTCTCCCCATATTAAGTACCTCTGAGTTTGTTGGTTTCATTGTCTTGAAACTGTTACATAGGTTTTACACAATACTAAACATCACATTGAATTTTACAAATTTGAGATTGCATTGCTAACTTCCACATAGTTTGCAATCTCATTCCATTATGTAAATATTAGTGGATACTTATTTTTATTTTCTGATATACTAATTTCTGAAAAATTTAAAATAAGGATTAAAAAAAATTCAGTGAAGTGTGTGAATAAATAAATTGTAAATTATACTGGCCATAAGCCTATTTCTTTTCTGAAAATTTTAATCTTTGTTTGGATGTGATAGCTTAAAATTTTTTCCATGAAATATGACAAAATTGTTTCCTATAATTTTGAATTTTAAATATTCTAGTTTAAAATGTAAATTTTACTATATTAAATTTCAAAACAAATTATTTTTATTCTTAAATTTATTATTCTATGTATTTGTTGTTATTAAAAAATTGAAAAGTGCATCTTTATTTCTACAAATTTATGGCTTTCAAATTAATGTTTTATTTATACTTATCAATCTGCATAATAATTATATGCAGATTACTATATAATAATTAAATAATTATAAAGCATTGTATTTTGAATTGTTCAAATAAAAAATAAAATACTTGTATTCCAGTAAACTTAAATCATATGAAAGATAAGGTGGTTAAAGATGTTGAAGTATAACTTTTATCTTATTGAAAACAATTTTCTGTATATGAATTGCATGTATAAAATGCTAAAAAGTATCTGAACATCATAAAAAACATGAAACATATTGTAAAATATACAAATAATTATTAAAAATGTATTCTCAGCTGTAAATAGACAGTTTTGAAAAGGCAGACAACATTATCAACTAATTAAATCATAGCTGAATTTTTTGGGTTATTTCTTGTAAGACCTCACACATCGGATGAGCTCCAGTAGATTTTTGATCGCCGAAAAATCTAAGATAATAGGGTTGAATTTTAAGTTCCTCTTAGAAAGTCCAATGCTTCCCATAATGTGATCCAGTGAAGTTGGATAGTTGCAGCATGTTTAACAAGTGGCTGGTCCTTAAATGCTTCCAAGCAGCAATTATTAATTTCAACTCCTGTGAAATTTTACAATCCCAGAAAAATACTAATTTGATGCATTGAAGCATAAATTCATTTTTTTAACACTCCTTTTATGAACTGCTCTCTTTTCCTCAAAAAGGCTTTACTCTAGTGGCTTTTAAATGAGTTAATTAATATCATTTGGCTGTTAGGTCAAACACAAAATGTATAATATGTTATTTTAGAAAATTAATATTCAGTTGATGTATTTTCATATTTGTAAATGTGCCTGAATAGAACTCAATAGTTCTTCATATAAATTTAAGGAAACAGGAAAATTGCTATTTGTATTACATGTCTCATTTACCATCTTAATTCTAATATTTAATGCAAAATTAAAATATAGATGACTTCGAATGATGTGCATTCAATGAAAGTACTTGAAGAAATTATAAAACATGATTTTTTTTATCATCTGGCTTAAATCAACATTTATTCATAAAGGAAAAATAAATGCTTTATATAATTTCTTTCATTTGTTAATAAGCATTAACATCTAGTAAAATATACTTGGCAATTATTTTAGTAATATAAAATTTATTTTAAAAAAAAATTATTTCTTAGAAAAGAAATGCAAGTACTAAAATTGTATTCGATTCTTCATCTTTTATTGATAAATTTTTAAAATATTGTGTTGTAACATACTTAAAAATAATTATTATGATCAATGGCTATATGTATAGTATCTCTAAAAATATATGTACATTTTTTTAACAGATAATGAAGAATTTGTATACTAAATGTAAATTAGTACATGCTGATTTAAGTGAATACAATCTTCTTTGGCATGATGACAAAACTTGGGTAATTGATGTTGGTCAAGCTGTTGAACTCACTCATCCTCGAGCATTGGAATTTTTACTAAGAGATTGCACAAATATATCTAAAGTAAGTTATAACACTTGTTATATGAATTATGAATTTCTTCGACTCGTCATAATAAAAATATTATTTTGAGGAACAATATTTATATTTTGTTTGTAGGTTGCTTTTATATGTAAAAGATAGTATTTTAGTTTTTAAATTTATGTCTAGGCATTTGTTATAGGTAAAAACAGTTTTTTGATTGTTAATTTTTTTTTATCAATTCTGTTCATTACTTGATATGAATTATATATTAATTTATTCTTAAAAAAAATTTTTTTATTCTATATTAAATTTATTTGAATTCTATTCACATAATTTTTCTTTTAGTTTTTTGAAAAAAAAGGTGTAAAGGAAGTTCCTACTCCTGAAAAGTTATTTCTGGAAGTATCTGGTAAAGATCCAATTAAACAATAATGTGTATATTTATAGGTATGTACTTACAATTTTCTAAAATATAAAAACTAAAGATTTTACAGTTCCTTATTTTTAATTTCTGTAAATGAAAAGGAAATAAATATTATTTTAAAAAATATATATTCTTACGTATGTGTGAGTTTTCCTTGTTTAAGAAGCCTTTGTGATAGTAAATATCGTTTTTCTTTCAACTTTTTATATGTTGTAAAACTTTTCATTAGATAATAGCAGGAATAGAAATAAATATTTTTTATTAAAAGTATTTTAGTAAAAATAACTTTTTATTAAAATATTAAACTAAAGAAATTTATTTAACAACAATGTAAAATTTTATATTGCTGTTAATTTAATTTCTTAAGTATTATAAAGGAAATACATAGTCACAATATTTATTTTAAAATTGCATTTCTGCATGAAAACAACTTTTGCTTAAGAAATATATCTTTATATTGCATATTAAATTGTGAGCTTCTACCTTAAAATTTAAAGAAAAAGAATGACTTATAAAATCCCAATTTGCAAAATCCTTTCTTAACTTTTGTAACCAAAAGTATAAATTGTGAGTATTTGTTTGCTTGAGACATATGTATGTTATTCTTAATAGCATATTCAATGTCTTCCAAGCTTCAGTATAAAAAATTATAATTATATGCATTGTGGTTGTTCTAAATTTTCTGTCTCAAATTTTTTTAAATATGTGTACTTCTAAATAATGACTCTTTCTGAATCTACTCAAAATCTCCCAAGGAATGAGCAGAAATAATTTGCAACTAAACATAGAAGTATTCTGTCAGTATTTTTAACTTTTGAGGGATATTGGTATGACTGAATACTGAAATATATCTGGACACTCAAACCTGGTAATTTTCGATAGAATATGGAAAGAAATTTACATATAATATTTTGTCATTAAAATATACTTTTTATATATTCAAATATTTTCATGAAATTTTAGGTTTACATATGTGTACTTGTTTTTTGTTTAATATTATATCCATTTAAAAGATGTATTACTGTCATAATTTTACTTCTCTTTCCTCTTAAAATATTTATTTTGTTGATTTTGAAAACCATTGAAATTTTTTGACACATAATTATTTTATTAAATAAAAAAAAATTGTTAAATGTGTCATTGTGGGAAAATTTGTAAAATTTAATTAGAAATTAATACTTATCTTACTCAAGTTACTGCTATGAAAAATTAAGAATAGGGTTAAATAATTATTAAACTAAAAAAAATAAAATTTTTTGTCTTGGGAATTCAATTTATTTAATATCATTTTTCATTTTGTTCAGTGCTTTGACATAATTAATGGAATGTTTTAAATGCACCTACTGGGTTATTTTATGCACTTCTGGTGATATGCTTGTATTTTTCTTTTTAAGAAAATTTCAATTGATTTTTCATTTACATAATTTATTGGGGTGCTACTTTTCTGTCTTGAAAATGGATTTCTATCTTGAAATTTTTTAAATTAGGAATTCAATTCGAAATATATTTTAAGATTTTTAATAAAGTCTGATGTTTCTTTTTTTAGACTAGGTAATAATAATTTTATAGATTAAAATGACATTAATATCAGCCTGTCATATATATCTCAGCCAATATATATTTATTGTTAAATAATGATTGGCCTTTCCATTTTAGAAAAACTTCTATTACTTAATTCTTAATTTAATTACTTAATAAAATTAGTTAAGCAATATCTGTATTTACATTTAAAACCAAGATATTCCATTTTATTTTCTATCTTATTAACTCCTATTTTGTAATCTGCAAAAAAAAAAAAAGCTTATTTTTTATCATTAAATTTTTGCAATTTTGATGAGATCATTAATAATATAATAATTAGTTGGGATTATTTGCTAATTCGAATTAAAAAAGTTTAGATTTTAATTTATTTTTTAAAATTAAATTTTATCAAATTACAAGAAATATATTATTGCATTTTCCTGTTTATAATCTGCAACAATTATTGTCAACGAGGCTCCATTTATTTGGAGTGAAGAAAAGTTTGCATAATTCTGATACAATTTTTACAGTGAATAACCAAAAATACTTTATATTGTGGAAATATATATGTTTGTAATAAGTTTTATTAATAACTTTTAAAATTAGTATATACACATTTTAAAAATAAAATGTTTGCTTTGTTAATGTTTGAGTGGCTTGTTTTCAAATTGCTAATTGGATACATTTTTCTTTTAAATTATGCATGCTTTATACTTACCTTAGATTAGCAGATTTGTTGTTATTTTTGCTGTAAGCAACTGTATTATCCTCTGAGGAACCAAATTCGTTCTTGAAGGCAAATGTACAAAACTGTTTATAGCTGAAATATGTTACCCATGTCAGGGAAGCTTTCAGTACCATCTGTTATTATTATTTTTAAACATTAACAGTACTTCTTTTAAATACTTATTTTAAGCTTCTCTGACAATGAATGTTTTATCAGATTAACCTGGATGGCATTTAATATGCACAATAACATTCAAAAAAATTTTAACATGTAATAGATAGAAAAATACAGTAAACAAGAATTTCGAAATGTTTTCCAAATTTTAAAATATAGTGAAATATCTTTAGAATTGTGTTCCAAAATTATTATTAGTTAAGCCAGTTAAAAGAATGTTTTACAAGCTTTCAATTTTTCATTAAAATGATTATAAGTCTTTGAGGCCTCTTAGAATCTTAGTTATTGAAAGAATATATATTGAAAAAATTAACCAAATGTATACATTTTACAGCAATAAATAAAATTAAAAAACTAGATTAGGGGTAAAAAAATTAAAATGCTGAATTCTGGGTTGTGGAAGGCTCTGTTTCAATTTGGTCATATGTGATGTCATTTTATGGAAGATTGAGGTAAAGCTTATGAATAACCTTGTGAAAAGCTCCAGGTCATGTTTTATGTTTAAGCAGTATTGGACTTATTTGCACCTGGCCCAAATATATCATAAGACAGTTTAAGATTATGAGGCTGGTGCTCATGGAGATAGCACTTGGAATTTGATTATGCATTTATGTTGATGAACCTTGGTAAATTACGATAATATGAAATGTTAATATATTTTAAA
>JAPDSC010148370.1:23435-42371 GCA_026290005.1 Latrodectus geometricus
TTTGTGATGATTTCAGAAATTTCCTTGACAACAAACGAAATTTTTATAAAATTAGGAAGTGTGTCTCAAATCCCTCTTCCAAAATTGCATCTTACAGACGTTTATTACCATTATATTAGAGACTTCCTTGAAAGGACAATTAAAAATTAATGTCTATATTTACACCCTCTTGTAAGACTCAGATTTAATTCACGAAGCGATTTTAATGGAACTTTTATGCAATACATTAATTAGACCACGCTGAAATATTAATAATATCATTCTCACAAATCTTAGTATAATTGCTGATGACAGTAAGATTACAAAATGAGATATTCTAAATCATGTTAATTTGTTTAATTGGAAACTTTTGCGTTAAAAATGCCGCAGTATATCTTTGTTTGTATTTTTGAACAAGGAACTGCTAATTACCTTTTGTTACGTCTTGGGAACAATTCATAGAACTTATTGTGCTGTCTAAAATTTTTTTCAAACTTTTCTAACCGATATTTTGTTTTAAATGTGACTTTATAAGTTTCCTATTTCTATAATAAGAATAATGAGGAATTTTTATTATTGCTAGATATTTTCTGCAATGAAAGAATTTTATGGATTCAAAACTATATTTTTAAACAGTAGTAAATTAATTTTAGAAATAATTATGTTTCCTGCTTTGTTTCTAAGAAAATTAATAAAGAATATCTTTAAAAATGGATTTTGTTTAGAGTTTTTCATTTCCTCTTCAAAATATTCAATTTTATAAATACGAGGCTGTCATGGATATAACAATCTAAAAGTTTATTTATTTATTTATCCACAAGAAAAACTTTTCATTTAAATGTATATAATACATTTATAAATTAAATAGTCATTATTATATTATTATTTAATAATGATTTTTTTTTTAAATTATGAAAACTCAAAATCTATTTCAAGTAATTTTAAAAACTTGAATCTAAAAAGACTCTATGAAAACAAAGTGCAAATCTGACATATATGACCTATAAAATTAAATACACACTAATAAGTACATATGTATAGACAAAAATATAAGAAAGAATTTTTTTCCTCTGGCAATGCAGAAAATCAGAAATTTAATGGCAATATGTGAATCTTGTTTTGACGACAAGATCTCAGATTTTTATCATATTTAAACAAAGAAGATGTGTGTAAAGCAAACCTACTATCTTATGAATCTAATTGCTAAAATAATCAAAAAATCAGAGTGATAATGTATAATTATTATTAGAATTCAACCACTGTATGCCCACAGACATTTTTCAGCTTATTATTATTTTTTTCACACAAGTGAATTTGCCTGGGGCTTATGATTTCAAATGGATTCCAAATTCCTTCAAGTATATACGTGTGACAAGTATCCATTTCGATTAAACTCACAAACTGTTCAACTGAAAAGCTATAGCTTTGACGATGCAGTTATTAGCAGTAGACTTTTAAAAAAAATTTGCGGAATCTGAGAAAAGGATAAAAAAATTACAGAAAATTTAATTTTTAATTAATTTATTTGTATTATTTAAATTTTATAGAAAACTTTTTTATATTTTGTAAATATATTCAAATGGTATAGTTAGCATTGTCAATGAGTATAATTGGAAAATATTTTTTGAATTTTGAACAATGTATATAAAGATGCATTTTTTTCTGTATCTTTTATTTAAAAAAAATAAGATGCGTAAAATTATATAAATTTAGATATGTTAGAAATAAAAATAATGAAAAATTAATGCCAATTACTACATTAGATAATATGACATTATAGCTTAGGAAAATATATATAACATGCAAAGAACAAAATTCATATAAATTTAACTCTTGGAAAAAATTCATCAAATTTCAATATCCTTAAGTAAATTTTCAGGTCATTAATTTCGATCTCTAAAGAAACATAATTGTAAAAATTGAGTTAGATTTTCAAAAAAATAAAACATGCAACATTTTTAAAGAAATCTTTTATGTTGAGTAAATTTTTTATACTACTAGTAAAAGCAAATTATCATAAAGTTGGCTGAAACAAAATATTTTTACGTTCCTTGAGGTGAATTGTTTTTCTGAAAAAATTGTTAACACTTGTTTTGTGAAATTTCGTTAGACAGTTTTCGAATTTCTATTTTTAACATCCCACTTTTAACAAAGAAACAATTTCAATAAAAATAGTAATGTAAATTTTTGTTATTCTTAGCACGTTGTAATTGAATAGATTGTATAAATTTAAACTAAATTATGTATTTTAAATACATGCACTTCAAGATTGACATGATAAGAAGTTGTACCCAGTTGTGTTCTAATGTACCTTTATTAGGTTGGTATAGAAATTTCCCCTGGGATGTGTATTGCTCAGATAACCATTTAGTTGCCTTTCCACAGGTTAACAATTTATACATTTTTTGCTGGATTTTAGTGATTTAAGTATTTATACTTATTATCCTACCGACCAATTTTGCCAAAATAAATATATGACATCAAATGTTACAGATAATAGATAATTATTTATTTGAGAATTACGTATTATCCCACCCTATTTTACCAAAAAAAAAAAGTCACAAAATAGGTTTGATGCCAAAAATTATCATCCCACTTTAAATAACCACAATTAACAATAAACTTTTGTTTTTTTTAAAGAAGAATTAGTGACCATTGCTTAAGCTCATATTACATATTCTTTAATTTAAAACATGAATGTCTTAAATTTAATGGTTAAATTTTAGATGTGATTTTTTTTACAGAAAAAGGTTATCATAAATTTAAACTTTCGCTGCATGGTCACTAAATTTTAACATCTAGCAAAAATCACAATATTTTGCATCATATTTTTGTCGCCAAAATTTGTGATGAGATAATACTCAAATCTCGTGCTTTATAGAAAAAATTAACTAATTTACTAAACTATTGCGAATAAAATAATACATTTTACTTAATTGATTTTTGTAGAAAAACGTATCGCAAAATTCCTAACCTCCTTCTATCATATTTAAATCAAATTTTATATAAAGATATTTCATTTCCTTCATATTTAGTAATTAGACGCAATCACTGTTTTAATATAACTAGAAGGCTAACTATTCAAATGAATTGAAGGAGAACAAACAAGAAAATCACACCCTCTGCACATGTACTGCTGTCGCTTCTATGATAATTCTGTCTAGACACAATAATTGTTTTTAAAGATAAGCCTACAGGAAATCCTATCAACAACCATTTTGCTTGAATAAAAAAATACCACATCTTTAATGATAGTGTTTACAATAAAAATTTATGTTTAATTTTACAAATCATCAAACTTGTTAATGGCTATTTCCTGTTTGATGTATGCCAAAAGCGAACATGTTAAGTTTAATACTTGTTGTGAAATTACATAGATCATTTTAGAATAATTTAAATTCTTTATATGTTCTGAAGTAAAATAAAATAATAAAAAAGATTATTTCTTCATTTATAAGTTACATAGCTCTAAAAATAGAAATATATTCTAAAGGGTGCGATTTAATAATTTTTACTCAAACAATTTAAAGAAGAAGTGAATTTTGATGTCATTATCTTCATTATATTCACAATTTATGTTTCACAGTAAGATTAAAAACATTAAAAATTAACGATAAAAATTTTTTGACGTGAGAATAAGAAAAAAAAATTCGATTTATTCATTTTAATGGATTTTATTTGATACACTAGTTTTAATTATTTTTTAAGGGGGATATGTTGTTCTCCCTAAAATTCTTAGGTCTATCATGTATTATTTCAATTTCTGAAAATTCAGATCCACAATATAAGAGTTATTAAATTTTTTCTATTTAACGACATTATTTGCAAAGGAATTATAAATTCCCATTAGAAAATTGAAATTTTCTTTCACAACAACCTATCTTATTCCATAATATTATATATATTGCTTTTAAGTGTTAAAGATTATTTTCATAAAAGTACACTAAAATGTGTCTTTTTTATAAACACAGGCCTATTTGGTTAAAATATAATTAAAATTATTCCTAGAAATAAAAATCATGCGAAAAAGATGTTCTATTTTGGTTATAGAAAAATCTACAGTAAGAAAAGTTAATAAATTATTTCGTATTTGAAGAACATAGTTAGAAATTTATATTTGATATCAAGTTATGGGCACCTATAGCTGCTATAGGCATTTTAATTTCTATTTCATAATAGCGTTATGAAAGGATTTATTATAGATATTGAGGCATATTCACGTGTCACAAAGGAGGAAGCCTAGAAAAATCCTAAGCATCCACCTCGACAGTCGTGCATGCAGAAGACAGAAATGCAACATCCATTTGAAGTTTATCTTAATATTAAACTCCATTGGATCATGTTTTTGCTCGATGATCTCTTTTAGAGCACATAGGGTCTAAATCAACACTATTACAAAATCAGGCCAACTGTAAGACAGTGTTGCTTATGGTTATAATAAAGCATTTTAACCACAATGCACTTCTTCATATAAATTATTTTCTGGAAGGGTTTTCCATAAATACATGCATAGATTCACGAGTCACAAAGTTAAGAAATCAGGAAATTTTCCAAGAACCTACTCAGGCAGTCGTTCATGCAGAAAGCAGGAGTGGAGCTTTCACTTCCGATTTTCAGTAATAACTGGGATTGAACCCGAAACCTTCATCCCTGAAAGGCAATGTTCTACTACAAAACCATTTTTAGCTACATCATATTGCATTTTAAAAAGAATTCCGAGCTCTCATTTGAGAGTCGAATTCATGAATAATTGAACTGAACAATCTGTGAGACTTTGTTAGATGCCATAAAAAATTTCCTTATTAAAAATCAAGATGAACTTTAAACTGTAAATTCTTCTTCATATTAAATTCAGTAATAACACATCATTCCTTTGCATTGAAATTATTTGTAAAAGAAAAGCTGCAGGAAAAGATATCTCTTGTATTGTGTTAAAGCTGATACTTTTAACAATTCAATAAACACTATGATATTAATGTATTAAAGAAGTAATAAGTTGCACAATAACGTTTATGATTTGTATAAAGAAATATGTGTTTCTAAATATTTTATTTTATACTTTCAAAGTAAATTATTAAATATTTACTAAATTCGATATTTTTTCCTAGAAAGTTTACGTGTTCACTATCTAGTTATCAATGTTTAATAGTGATAGAGAGTTATAATTAGCAATCATTGTCTTTTGTCTAAGAAAAATATAAATTATACATATTTATATGCAATAAATATAAAATAAAAGTATCTAAATATTTTTATTTTGCATTCATATTTCATAATTAATCCTCATAATTAATTATATTTTTTTGTTATAAATTTTCTTATTTATTTGTTAAAAAATAACAAGGTGAGATTTTATTATAAATTTTTTATCCACACACTCTCAATTTTCTTTGCAAATTGTGAAGCATATTGTAAATTACATGGTGAAGCTAGACGAAAACAGTGTTTTTCTTCCAACAAATTATTAAAATGTTGATAAGTTTTGAAGGGCTTGCCTAGCTGAAAAATGTAACGCAAATGTAGTTTTACATAAACTAGAACTGAAAACCTCATACAGAATTTAGGTAAAAAAGTTATAAGATCATTAAATAATAAACTAGTATAATATAAATAATAATATGAATTATGCGTAAAAGTTTCAATAAATTTTTTAAAAGGAAAAAAAAATTGAAAAAGCTTTGAAATTTCTTTCATCAACTTTACTAATTAAGAATTTCTGATTTTTCTTAATATTTTGTCACTTTTTTTAGATAAAAATAATTTAAGACATTTAAAAAAAATGTCTAGACAAGCGTCTCGTTAATAACAGATGGTTACGACAGAAATTTCGTTTGAACTTGGATATTACACTCGAAACTTAAATTAGAAGTTAAATCTAAGACAGGAGCAATTTTAACATTAAGGTATCATCATAATAAATGAACTTATTAGGAAATATTTCAGAATCGTGTAGCTAGGAGAAAATCTAATTATTGAGTTTGAAGGGATATCAACTTCAACTAGCCGTGAAATGCGTCATATATGGATAACGCATCATTTTCTTTTACAGGAATTTAAATTTATTTTCGATTTAATCCACAAAAATTCATTTTTATTTACGAAAATTCATAATTTTTCCTCTTTTTTATTTCATTTAATTTTAAACTGTTGGAAGTATATAAGATGCATTTAATATATTATTTAATTTATAAAAAGTTAAAATATTTTTTATGTTGCAAAACTGACTTAATTTTCTTTTAAGACTTTTACTAATTTGAGTTATGAACACTAAGCCCTGAATGATGTATGAAATATTTGTAAGACAATAAAATAAAATATATAATAATTTCAGTTAATTTGTTTTTTCAAAAATCAACAGTTTTTAATGACAAAAGTCACCAAAAATGCAGCCAATTCTTTTGTGATCATATTTTCAGTGATTCCAGTAAATTCTTAACGAACTGTACAGTAACATATATAAATTTAAAACATAATAGTTTCCGTATTTCATGTTAATTAATACTAAGAGTTTGATGGCAAAAACTTGTCTAAGGAACATTATAATAGGGATAATAATTACGAATTTGAGTGAAGTGAAAAAACCCATAACTTTTAAGGAAATTTTACGAAATAAATTTCTCAAAAGCAGTAATATTTTCACAATAAGCATGTATTATTATTTGCGAAAAAATTTACTGTAGAAACTTTTTGTAGCCAAAAGTGGCAGATATCGTGAATCATAGTTTCTAGTAAAAAACATGTATCACACTTTAGAAGAAAAATTAAAATTTACAATAATGTTTATTATTAATGCCAATTACATAATATACTTTTTATTCATATTTATTTATTTACCTTTTTTGAAAACGTTTTGCAGTATAAAATGAGATTTCGCGTAAAGACTAGCTAGAATAAGGAATCTATCGAGATGTAGAACATTCGAAAATTCTTTTTAGAGAGGATGTTATTAAATTTTTAAATAAAAATCCCTTTAATCCACATTCCGATATATTTCCAACCAGGGAGTAGTGAGAAAATTGAAAACATGTTCACTGTAATAGGATAAAGCACCTATTTCAGCAAAATTGAAAAATAGTGAATATCCTCATATTTTATAAAACAAATGTTATCGAAATGTATAAACTGTAAATTTTTCCCTACTCAGCGGTTACGTATAGATGATAAATTTTTAAAATAGGGGAAAACCATGAGTTTCTAGTTTTAGGAGAGCGAAGTTTCGGAAGTGTTCATAACAGTGAAAGCAACATTACAGAGAGTTCAAATGTGTGTAATTTCGGTTATATATATATATATATATATAACGATCATAATCCATGCCTTTTACATGGGACTTAATTTTAGACAAACTTAATTGGGAACCTATGAACTAACTTTTAAATTTACATATTGAATATGATTTTGTAATTGTAATCTATAATCTGGAGAATTTTCAATTATTAATTTTTTTATCTAATTCTGTTTAAATTAACTTATAAAAGCTGTGAAACGATATCCATTTATTTTAATGTTAATCCGCAATTCAGGGAGCTTATATCGTTAATATAAATAATATTATCTCTATATTCGAACTTGATAATAAGTTTTAAATTTAACTCGATGCGATTTTATCTTATTTAAAAACTGTTAACGAATTCTGTTAACGATGCTAAAATGCATTTTATTTATATTAAAGAATAATGTTAATATTTCGAGTTATGAAGCAATTATTTTGTTATAAATTTATTTTTTAAAAACTCTATCCTTATTCTCAATGAATTAAGAGATGCAATTTTCTTTCTTTAAATGTAGCTTTATTAAGATGTGACATCTTAAGGAAAAGGAGGAAATTATTTGAGGAAGAATGAGTAGTCGCAGTGTGAAGAGGTTCCTTTTTAATTATGCATTCTTCGAAAAATATGAGCCTGTCAGACAACAACATATGAAGAACCTAAATTAGAATAGCGAATACAATAATTAAAATCATACGGGAAACAAATGCAGACATTTTCAGTGAGTGAATAATTTAAAATGAGTGAATGTTTTGAATAGAAAAAAAAATCCATTTACAGGCATTAGATATTATCAATACTAAAATATATAAATAGAAAAATTGTTAATATTATTTCTTAATTACATTTGTAAACAATTATTTTTGGAATGACTGATTAATATTGCTTTAAAATTAGTTATCAAACTTAACGAATAAATTTTAAATTCATAAATTCTATTCAGTTTTACAAAAAAAAATAAATAAAAGTAAAATAAAGAAGAATTAAGTGATTTTAAAAATAATTTATATTATACATCCCGTTAATTTATGTAGCATATTTAAGCTATTAATTTAATTAGAAAATCGTTTTAATTAAAAGCATTCATATAGTGAAAAATATTTTATTCGTAAGATAATCCTCATAATTGCATTTTAATTTATTACGTTTAAATATACCCTTTATACTTTAGTTTAATATTCATTTAATTTTCTGAAATGCTAAATTTATAATCTATCATCACTTATATAATGTAATTTGAAGAGTAATAGAATTCACAATATTATTAGATATATATATATCTGAATATATCTCAACGTTATAAAACAGGAGATAAAAATAAAAGGCATAATGTATAAAATAATATTTACTTTCAATTTCTGAATTTGAAATATCATTTTTAATGTCCAACCTAAAACTTATACAGTTCCCTAAGTATAATTTTACAATAGACTTGTATCTCTTAAAAGAGACTTTATACTTAATTATGCATAAAGATATATTTTCATATTATATTTCCATGTTACCGTATAATTATTAAAAATTCAGAATATATTATAAATCAAATAAACTTTATGAAAGTATAGTCTTATTTATATAAAAAACACCAGAATGAAAATCGGAAAACTTATAAGCATCATTTCAATAATATACATACAGAAGTGTAACTATATAAACTATTATTTAATAATGAGTAAAGTAGATCCAAATATGCAATTTTTGTTAAAATTCTTAATTGAATTTTATTAAAATTCATAAATTTTCCTCACTTAATAGTTATAGTCACAATGTTGAAATATCTTTTGCTTATTTTTAGAAGCATGTAATTGATTTACTTTGATTTACTTGATTTACTTTAGAAGCATGTAATTGACATTGATTGAGACCACTATGTTGACATCAGAATAAAGATTTGAATGAATAAGTTAATTTCCTGTTTGTTTCAATAGAAGATATCTGCATATTTTGAAGGTATATAATACAAATTATTTTGAATATCTTTTTGCTCTATTTTCAAAGATATAAAATTATTTATGCAAAAGTTGAGAAACTATTCGTATCATTTTCTTTTAATTCTTCATCTTTATTAAAGAATGTCATATAAAGCAAAAACCTATTTAAGACTTCTCCTAATTTTATTTCAAAATTTAATAATTATGTTAGGAAATGAAAGACTGCAGTGATATTAAGAAACTGGGTTTAAAATTATTATTGCATGTTTTCTTCAATAGAAGATAAAGAAACTAAATAAATCTTAAAATAATTGTAAAATATATTGCTATGAAAAACAATTTTTATTCATGATTGGGCAAAATCGCATTAAATCTGATAAATTATTTAATTGTCAAGTTCTTCAATAGCTTTCAAAAATTTTGACAACACTGGATATAAAATATTTTTTAAAAAAGTATATGCACAAAATATTTTAAAATCAATTTATAATGCAAATACTATTATATTTGTATATTTATTCTTTATTTCATTTCTTATTATGCTGCTCTTTATCTTTGTTCTTAAATAAACTTCAGAAAATTATTTATGAATTTCTTATAATAAATAATAAAAAAGTATTTTTATAGCAAGAAAAAAAAAATGTTAATACAGTATTACTTATGACTGAATGAACTCATATAATTAAGATTTTTTAGTTTATGTAAGACTTAAAATATTTAATTATCTCCACCCTTACTCATTAGACATTAAAGTTATCTAACACTTTCTTTGTGATATGAAAAAATTATTGAATAAAATTTTCTTTTGCAATCAACTCATATTACCCTATTGTAATAGAATATTCATTGATTGCTAAGAAACAGAGATATTTTAATCTAAGTTCGTGTAAAGCTATTTAAAAAAAAGAAAAGTCACGAGAGTTTTACAATGCCGCTACCATTCAGCAAAATCGAAAAGCGGGTGGCCGTGACTGGCACTAAGAAAACGACCCCCCTCCCAGGAAAACTCCACTGCGCGTGCGCCTTTCCCAAAAGCCCCGCTCCTCCGGTCACCCCTGGATTCCCAATGAGTCACTCCGGAGTCCGCCATGATGCCGCGCCGACGCAGGGGCGTCGTCTCCAGCAAGGACCAGAGCGAGTAGTCTCAGCCCCGCCCGAGGGCCCGAGTAGTGCGTTCCCTTACCTCGACCAGGAAAACAGGATTCGTTGAATTTCTCAGGAGTGTGTCACATCGCAACTCGCTTAGGTCGCCCTTCAGGGCGCTGATTGCCGTCATCATGTGGCCCCCTTGCCGGTGGCGTCCGGGCGCCGTGAAACCAGGGCGCGTACGGACCCTCTTCTGACATGGGGAATGAAGAGAGCCAACAGGGGGGTGCCGCTGCCCCCGGACAGCCACAACAAGGCACCCCTTTCGGGATGAGCGGCGGACCCCCTCAGCCCCGGTTTGGGGGCCCCACACAGCAACCGCCAGGCATGCGGCAAGTGGCCCCTACAGGTCGACCAATACTCCGGCCCGGTGGCCCGGGTCCACCGCAGCCGGTGTTGGGGGGCGCATTTCCTGGTGGTGGACCTAGACAGCAAAGTCAACCGGTTCGTCCGGTTCAGGTGGGTGTCCAGCCATGGGCCGAACCTCCAGTACAGCAGCCGCCAAGGTTTCGTGGCCCGGGGTCCGTGCAGCAGCCAACACCTCCGCAGGCCAGAGCGCCCCAGCAAATAACGCCCCTGCGACCCTTGGCACAACAACAACAGCAATTGCAACAACAGCAGCAGGCTAAACAGCAAGCTATGATGGATGAGGACTTGGGCCTGGATTTGAGCAATTTGTCAGAGGCAGAAAAAGAAAAGATATTATCTGTGATGGCCCGTGCTCAGGATTTAGATGAAGACTACGAGAGGCACAAAAGGTGAGTTGATCTGAAATTTGCAGAGAAAATGGCTTTAATAAGTACACGCATTCTTTCAAATACATGCGAATAATATGTTGATTATAGTTTATATTTGCAACAAATCTCAAATACTAATAAATTAAAATTTTAAAAATTGTACTTTTTATCTCATTAGATGTTTATAAGGATACTATTTATAAAATGTCTCATCTGAAATTAATTAAAAATTAAACACATAATAAATATGAAACTCTAATTTTATCTCTGTTATTGTTATGTAAAAATATTTATGAATATAGATATATAATTGTTGATTGCATTATTGTATTTGAAACTTATTTTTGCATGCTAATTTTTTATTAAAATATTCTACCCTAAATAATTTTTGAAGTAGTTTTTAATATCAAAATTGTCTACGAAAAGGTACACTATTTCCACGTGGCGCTTTAACCCTAGCAGCTCATATATGAAATACACTTTAGCTTTCCGTTTTAGTTTCGTAATGTTTTAGTGAAAAATAAAATAAAACTAACTAGTGTCATGAAAACTTATTTTCAATTAAAGTAATTTACATATTCAATGCTTTAGACTAAGCAAAACAAATACATCATAGAAAAAAATGAAAATAACTCATTTTTGTAAGAAATCTTTCATAAAAAAATTAAGAATATTTTACATTTAAATATCTAAGAAAAATTATGTTATTTAGTTTTAAGAAATAATTTTAAATGATTAATAAATTTTTAATTCAAATTATATCAGTTATTCAACTTAAAACAATTATTAATGTGTTAATATCCTTTTTAAATATTCTACTTTTATTTAATCTACAGGATTTATAATTTTCCTAAATGAATAGTGTTTCAACACCATATATAACGCATAAATACTACTTATTGAACATCACTTCCCAAAAATAAATTTTTTGAGTAAAATGAATTAAAATTAAACTTGAAAAAATTTACCTAAAACTTCATTCATTTAAAAAAAATCATCTATCAACATTCTTTTGTTGCACATTAACTATAAAATGAAAAATATCCTATTCGTTCTTAATATTTTATTGCATCTTAAATCTATATGATTATAATTCCTGTTTAAGATTTCAACGTATGTTAACTCTTTAAATATAACACAAAAATGAAAATATACTATAAATTAAATCAGTCCACATAAATTCAGTCTTCATAATTAGTTAATTAGTCAAAAATGAAAATTTGTTCTTCGGAATCAAATGTAATCCAAAAATGCGACATTCTTCTTTATTTCATTAAAAAAAATAATTAAAAACATTTTAATTTTTCTGGATCGTAAAGATTTAACGCTTTTTTAATTTTCTCACACATGAATAATTAATTATCCTCTTTATTTATAAAAATCCTTTTCGAAATTCATCTGACATCAAGCAGTTTCATTCGAACTTTATTATTTATAACAGTAATTCCGAAAATTTTAAACTTCGAGTCTTTTGTGATTTTTGTAGTGATTTTTGTATTGCGCATGCCTATTGAAATGTGTTCTTGGGGAATTTTTCTCTCTCTTGTTGTAACTCCTGATTATGTTATATTTTTTTATGTAATTTTTGGCTATATTATAAAACACACCAGAATGGTATGAATAAATTATAATTCGTTCTCTACTTTTAAAGTCACCGCATTTTATTGCGTTCAAAATCTAGAAATATAAGCGCCTTTATTCCTCAAGAAACTTTTCAACAAAGTTAAATAAATATGTAGCTAGTTAAAAAAGTTATATCATGATTAGTGAAAAATTATTTCTTTCAATTATTTTCCTATTAAGCATCTAATCAGTAATTTACTTTTAATAATTTTACCAGCAATTTGAAATTTAAAAATATATAAAATTAATTTATGTATTTAGATATGATAAAAGTATTTTAAATTTTTAAGTATTATAGTGTTTCCTACAGAAATATTACCATCGCATAGATCTGTAAGAAAAATAGGTTTCGAAATTATCTAGTTTTTATTTAATTGACACTATTAGTTCTTATTGTCTTATTTTAGTTGGTTAATTTAAAGTTTAGATTAAAATTTTAGATAGATTTTAAATTAAAAGTTTTGATGACTATAATTTCATTGTATAAATATTTTACATCTGATGAACCTAATAAAAGTATGAGAACATAACTTATTTTATTCAGGATAAATTAGAATCTATAATTTTTTATATTAATTAGAATTTAATATAATAGTTTTTATAAATTAATAATAATTTATCATTACTCTATTTTGTTAGAAGCATTAAAAGAAATTATTTATTATTTTTAATAATTAACTATGGATTCTACTTTTAGTGCTTTTATCTAAAATTTAAATGAGTTTTTGATGAAAGCACTCTAAAATGAGTATAAGCACATATATTTAAAATAAAATAATATAAATATTACTGGATGGTGTATTAAGATACGTAATTATATATTTTTTCGCTCAAATGTACTTGTGTTTAATTGTAATTACTATTAAACAGTTAAAAAGATAAATTAATACATAATTATATTTAACTGTTTAATAGTTTATTACTTATAAACAAAGATGGAGGAAACATTTTTACAAAACCAAAATTTCTAGAAAAAATAAATAAAATCTTATCTTGTTACCTTGATGATAAGCATTTCTATTAAGTTACTCGTATTCATGTCATTGAAAAAATATCGATTTCAAGACCAGAAAGTGAAAGTTTAATTATTAACTGACAAAAATGAATAGTAGAATTACATGTTAAACTCATAGGAAATAATTATACAGGGTCTTACACATACACATGCCCCTTCAGATGTTGACCTCATCATTTGACACATTCTCACGAGATGTTATTTTTCACATGTTTACAAATCTATAATGTAATTGTGGTGTAGTAAGAACACTTGATTACAAATATTCACTATGAATTATTTTTTAAAGTTCTAATATTGAGGAATAGTGTCCGATATATAGTAATATTACAAAAGTTTAAAAATTGCTTGTAAACAGATCCTTTTATACCAGTAATAGATAAAACATTATAAATTGTAGTTTTTTTCGTTACAACGACTACAAATTATATTTAAATTATTTTTAGAGTAAAAAGGATACTCAAGATATTTTTCTTATGTATGTTAATAGAATTGTGAAAACAAACTTTTATGACAAATTTTAAACATTCATGTTGAGCCGGCTGCTAGCCATGAATGGTGGTTAGCGCTCTGGCTAAGGTTCAACAGTTCCTGTGTTCGATTCCGACCTCAAGCTTAAATGGTTGTAGTGATTCGGAACCCCCATTAAGCAGTAGGTCACTTTCTTATTATCTCTCATGTGCAAAAAATGACCGTTAATTAACAAACCAAACCTTAAACTTTCCCAATTTCTGCATCTTCGGAATTGCACGATTTGGTAAAATTAACTATTTTATTTGTATAAGGGTAAAAACGCAGGATATAATATAGCATTCAATTTTAAGTTTTTATTGGAAATCTGAATATCGATTGCCCAAATATATAGAAATGTACGGCAATGAATGTGGCAAAATATACGTACCTCAAAACAATTTTACTACAAATAGTTTGATACTTGAGTACAATATAGTTTGATAGTAAAAAAATTTGGCAACTCAACAAGCTTTTATCTAAAATCCTACATTGATATTAAGCGAAAAAACTCTTAAAAACATTTAAAAATTTATTTGTCATTTTAAAAAAATAATTTAATACGAGCTCCTATGCAGCATTGATTGTTATTGGTAAAGTAAATGTATGCGAAGCAAGAAAGTTTCACTCAATATAGTTATACATTCATAATAAAAATCAGGATATAATATAAATTAATTTTATCATTATCATTAAATTTTAGAATTTTTTTAAAATTTTCTCTTTCAAAAATTTTAAAGAAAATTCAATTTTAAAATTATGTATTATTATATACTTACCTATAATAATCTTGAGAAAAAAATCAATTAATATTGCGATGAGGGAAATAAAATAGCTAAATAATCTTGAATTCCAAAACTAATGCTTAATAGTATAAAATGTATTACCTTGTAATTTTAAACTATTTAATCACTTTACAGCACGCATTGCAAGTTTCAAAACATTTTAAACTTGATGGTTAGTCTAGTAATGCAGAGATAATTGATTGCATCACCGCAAAAATTAAGTCAATTTTGAATAAATTTTTAGAGGAAAGCGTTTTTAGCATTGATTTAATATATTTCTTATGTTTGATTTATAATAAACAGTTTTTATATAATAACAGATAATTAAAAGATTTACAAATAATAATAAAATTTTTTCAAGGCATAAATATTGAGAATAAAGCCAATGAATATTGCAGACTTCATTCCTTATCAGATAAAATCTAGGTTGAATTAAGATCTTATAACCAAATAAAATTATAGAAATTTAAATGTTATTAAAAGTGAAAAGGTATAAAAAAATATTAATCTTTTGTGATGAAATAGTCTTAGAGAAAGGGAGACTATTATCTTAGATAAAACGTTATTTCTTTAAAAATCATTTACTATTTGTTTACTTTTCTGCAAGTCATTTGCATACAGATCTCATGTTCTAATGCTTAAATTGTGACAGAGCTGCCTTAATTTAGTATTGCATAATATTAAAAATATTACTTACTTTAGTTCGAGTTTTCTTTACCAAACCTTTGTTGCACAAGCAATCAATCAAACAATTATAAGAATGAATATTGAATGTTTTTCGCACAGTTTATTTATTTATTAAAGCAATAAATTTGCAGAAAATTTTTAAAATGTGCGAAGTAACGTTCGCATAAAAGATTTATTTGAATTTAAAACCAATTTTTGAAACACGGCTTAAAGAAAAAATCGTATTCAATAAAGGAATTTTAAAGGGAAGATTTTAATAAATATGAATTTAAATATTTCTTGAACTAAATTTGTACCTTGTGGCCAGATAATAATAATAACTATGATAAAATGCTTTGTCAAATGCTAAAATATTTTAGGCACATCGTAACGTAGCTTTAAAATTAACCTGTTTAGAGAGGAAGGTTCTGCGTTCAATCCAAAATACTGTCGAAGGAAAAGAGTGTCACATTTTTGCATACACATTGAATTTTGTGAGTGCTGTAGAGTTTTGCCAATTTTCTTCTTGTGAGACATGAATATGGTCTATGAAAACAAAATAATATGTAGTGTATATTACAAAAATCTTACAACAAATTTCAGTTAGTATCTGTCATAAACATGATGACAGCATGTATAAGACAGTTTTACGTCATAACATGTTAATTTGGACTAAAATTCACGTTTAATTCTTCACAACTGTGTTAGCGCTTAGACATTTACTGTTCTTTCTTTGCACTATAAATGGTCTAGATTATGCGACAGAAGAGAGAAACCTGTAAACATACTAAGTATTTCTGGAAGATGACATGCTATGAAAAATACACAAGATAAACAAGAAAGTTCTTGTCATTTTGGCTTTGCCATTGAATCAAGTGAGAATAAGTATTTAAATTAGTGTATGACGTGGTTGAGTTGCTAGTCAGTTGAAAGTAGGAATATCAGTTATTATAAAAACAGGTCCACCCATATATTCATCAATGGTAACTCGTACAGTAGCGAAGAGAAATGAACATATCAAAGGAGCTCGTTCAATCTTCTTCGATTTATGACAAAGTGGACTTATTAGCTGTTGCATCAAGTCACTGAATATGACTAAAGTTTGGTGATAGTGCTGTGAACGAATGTTTTGCAAGCCATTGGTTTCACAAATTCAGTTCAGGAGATTTATCCCTCTGCGATGAAGCTCTGTTGACGACCACAGACTTTGGATAACGAAGAACTTCTCAAGCCATTGAAGAGGGCAGTAATCAAACGTGTAGTAAACCTACTAAACAGTTGAACGTTTCCGGTGAAATAGTTAAACTTCATCTACATCACTTTGATAAGATGTACATGCTGAACAAGTGGGTTCTTCACAAGCTGTTAGAAGTCCATAAACAATAACGAGAAACAGCCTGTTTGCCGTTGCTTCCTCGCCACTATAGTGCATCCGTATTCTATCAAGTTCCAACCAATGGCAAAAAGCGGGTCCTGTATTACACTCTCAAGCGTTCCGAGCATTGGTTGCCACTCCAGGATACTTTCTCACACAGCACAAGAAAACCTTAGCACTTTTGCAAGATTATCCCTTGTGTCTAGTGGACTAGTCGTAAAGTGGTTCACTATGAGCTACCATTAACCAGCCAAACGGTCACTACAGATCTGTACTCGCAGCAATTTTAATGTGTGCAGCAGTAGGAGCCAAGACTGATTGATCACAAGGGTGTACTCTTTTTGGCCGATAACGTGAGGCCGCATGCTGCGCTGGTGGCCAGAAATGCCATACAATGACTTTGTTGGGAGATATTTGCGCCATCCTCCTTACCCACTTGATCTTGCACCATCAGATTACTATCACTTCCATTCTCTGGAAAATAATCATTGGTAAAAATCCTTTACCACTGAAGCATACTTTTGCCAAGCACTCATGTACTTCTTTGCGTCCAAATCACAGAAGTTTACTCACAAGGGGATTGCACAGCTAGACACGTTGGCAGAAAGTATTGGATACCAGTAGCGATTACTTCAAGGACTAACAACAGGATACACTTTCTGTAAACTATATTCTTTTTGGCCATTAAAAAGGGCCAATATCTTTCTTGTTTACCCTGTAAAACCTAAGAAATTTAAATTCAGTATTTTATAGAATAATATAAAAAATATGCAGTAGGATTTCAAAGAATGTATAATATCAAACTATTTTTCGTCTTTTGTTGCTGCTTTTTGGGCCTTGTTTTTGTTTAGTCATTCAGTATAAGATATCAGTTATTTATTTCTTATTACAAATATTATTTACTATTATATGAATTCTTAATATAAATATAATTTTAATTGGATTAAATGCATTATTTCTCGTATTTCATTTTTTACTTGTCAAGATTCTTTTGCTATCAATTTGTCACTAAATAAAATATTGCTTATCATTTTATACCAATCATAAATTGCCTAAAATTTGTTAGTTTGTTTTTTTAACAGATTCCACGACTTTTCTGTTTTGAGCAAACATTTAGTTACTATAAAAGTATTTTAAATGCTAAGTTGTTTACATACAAGCGATAATTAAAAATCTAATGTAAATGATTTTTACTGAAGTGTAAAAATATTATTTTCTGTTAGTTATATATAGGAGTTCTTGCATAAAATTATTTAAAATTTAATAGGTTTTATTAAAATGAATTTTTTGTAATATGTTCTCTTGAGAATATTTTCAAGAAATTCTTCGTACGAAATTTTTTTAAATGATAATTATTTTAAAGAAATGTATAGTATTTTCCTTTGCTTGCAATTGAAGAAGAATTTAATAAATTTCACTTTTTATGGAGTATATATTAATTATAGCATTTTTCTCACAAAGATAAGGGTGTGGTCAGAGTTACATCCTCACATTAATGGTATAATATAAGATAATTTCATGAAAAAATAGAAACATGCCTTTCATTTTTTGTTAGTCAACACATGTTTCTCATCAATTCAAATATAAATATATAACATAAAAATGAAAACAATTTTTTATTTTTATATGATGCTTTTAGGATGATTACATTATGATTGGCATGTTTCATTAAAAACGCGAGCCTCCATACAACAGAATATATATATATATTTAAAATGTTCTTTCATTTCATAAGATTACGTGATGATGAAATGCATATAGTTATGATCAATTTTCAGAATATAATGAATAAAAATTTAACTAAAAAATGCACATATTTTGCCCAATAAAATTAAAAATATTTAATATAAAAACAAGTTTTATTTACTTATTACAAATAATGTATTTAGCAAATTATTTTA
>JAPDSC010148381.1:0-24351 GCA_026290005.1 Latrodectus geometricus
TATCTATCTATCTATCTATCTATCTATCTATCTATCTATCTATCTATATATAATGCTGGTTAAAACTATTATCTTTATAGAGAGCTTTTTAAATAAATAATAAGGTTTTTATACACCTGTAGTACTTTGCATCGAAAAAAAATTGTAATTTTTCTAATTGAACTTTTTTAATTCAATATTTTGTGATATTGAATAGAATATCATCAAACAAACACCCCAGATTACACAGACAGACATATAATTAAATATTATCCAACATTTAGACATATTCAAGGATTATTACTTTTATAACTCAAACAATCTAAAAAAAATCAATTATCTCCATTAATTCTTAAATTTGATGATATTATTCAAAATCTCAAAATTAATAGCTTTAATTAAGCTATCTAAAATTTTTACTATTAATTTTATTGTTCCTAATAACGGTTTTTTATTGAGGAGTCACCAAATTTTCCTTACTGAAAATTATATTTTTACCACACAAGGCCTCTTTCTTGATACAGTAATATAAATATATGGATATGAAAAACATCACGATCTCTAAGGAGTTAGACAGCCTTTTCTGATAACTTTTAAAGACAGCAAGAGGTTGAAAGAGAGAGAAATGGACTGGATGGAAATTCCATTTTCACTTCCATTTCCTTAAATTACACGAAAATATTTATTATGATGAGATTGTTTGGTGAAGATTCGTTTTTTTTTTCAATTTACCTCCAATACGTAGTACATGTATCTTGTTTTGTTTTTATAATTTCAACGAAATGTCTTTTACCCGAAATGTGCTTTACTACTTTTTATTTATTTGATGAAAATTAATGGAGAAAAACTGACAAGTGGTAGCATTTCAAATTCATGATATTTTTTTTCGGAAAAATTTGATTTTTCTTTTATTTAGGTAGAGCGAATAATTTATAGTTTAGGAATAACGAATTTCTCCTTTCTTCTAAATTAAAATTTAGATTAAAGTTTCAATGATAAGTAGAGACCGTGAAAGATTTTTTCTCTGATATTAAGAAATTTTAGTGACTTTCCCACAGTTAATTTTTTATCAAATTTAATATTAATCATACCTTTATTGGTAATGAGACATTTTAAACAAATTATCCTCTAAAGTGAAGAATTTGAAATAAATTTATCAATAAAGGAAAGCATTTTTGATGTAAGATATTCATGTTATTTTGAATGAGAATAATATGTAATTTATAGTTTATAAGTAAAATTAGAACAATATTGAATTATGTTTGGTATTTATATCACACACACACACATGGACTGTTAAATTAAATTATAAATATGCTTATTAATTGATTTTCACTTTGATGTATCATTGTGTGCTTATATTATAAACACATAAAATGAAAATTCTGAAGTAGATAATTATTTCTTCGTAAAATAATATAATTTCAACTTCTTTAGCTTATTTACCACTCTATGCTCAAGTTCCATGAACGGATTAATTACCCACAATTTTATAAGAGGATTTTAGATCTTTATAAATATGCATGTTGAAGGTGGTAATTGAAAGCATTACCACTCGAATTACCAGGAGGCCAAGACTGAATATTTACTCATTCGCTCGTCATAGCTTCTATAGAGAAAGTTTATTTATTTAAAGAAATTTTGAAGTAAAACCTTTCTTAATGGCTTATATTTATTGAATTACGAATGACAAAAAGAAAAGCGAAAGTTGGTTGGATGAAATCGTAAGATAAATATGCGTTTTATACCAAATAAATTCTTATGAATATTCTCTTTAGTGATTTTTTTTATCTTTAATGACACCCTGTACTGAAATTTGTAACACATTTGCACAAATGTAAAAATTAAGTCTTATCACCTTTGAAGATTTATCATGTCCTTTTGTTGTCAATGTGAAGAAAATACTTGAATGTGATGTACTAAATGTAAATATTTAATTATTTGTCACACAATTTGTTTCTCAAACACCCACTTTGATTAAATTGCTTTTCTAATTGCGTGCGAGTAATTTTATAAATTTTTGTATAATGAATCATTGAATTGTCAGTAAATTTTGCTTATTCCTATTTCTATGGAATAAGCTACGATACAAGATTATAGAGATTGCAACTTTAAAAGAACTTTAATAAATAATTTAATAAGAACTTTAAAAGGATGATCTGAGTAATTAATTACAATTAAACCTCCTTTACTATATCAAAAATCACGACTTCGCTTTAAAACAAATAAGATTTGATCATTTTATGCAAATTGCGTGACTTTTATCAGAAATCTCTGGAAATCAATTATATATCCTAATACAAAAATTCATTGGAATTATGGTGATCCGTATTCAAAAATCAGTTCAAGTTTAAATAAAGAATACTTACGGAATATCAAATTTTTGCTTCTAAAAAATTTTTAGCTAGATTAAAACAAAAATTTAAAAACTACCATGTTATAATGCCAAAATATGCATTTTTTAAAAAAATATTCTAGTAAATTAGAATTTAAGTATATTTTAGAATCTTATTGTTTGTATAGTAGATTTGACTTTTCAAAATTCAATCACTGTCCATACAACCATTAGCCCCCATCTTATTATTTGTTAAATGACTCATGATCTATTTGAGGAATTCTTGTAAAAAACCATCAGGGCCCAATATACATACATACATATATATACATATAATTCTTAGTATATTTTCTGTGTTTAATATACACTTGGTTGAATGTATTCCTATATTTGATGTACGAATTTCTATATTAGTAAATTTTTTTTAATATGTTGAGTTTTTCTGAAATTTTAAGCCTGGCTTAATATTTAATAACAGTCCTGGTAAACAGATTCAATTTCTTTCACATCAGTTAATTATTGGAAGATTTTATTTACTCATGGTTTACAAAATACTACAGAATAAACTGATACATTGGAATTATTAAATTTCATCTCAAATTTAGAAAAAAAATTGTAGTTTCATGTAAATTCTTTTGAAATGAAACAAAATTTTTACGAATATTTTTAAAATGCTTAAGATAGAATATGAGAGTTTTATTTAATTTCAATAAGATTATTTGATTTTAAAATTAAAAATTCTATTTTTTAATATTACTTTTTTAGATAAAAACAGATTATAAATTTTTAATAATAGTAATATGAAAAATCTGATTATTTTATATAGATTTTGCTTTTAAAGTTATTTTGCATCTGGACTAGTAAGGAATTTTGCAACTTAAAGTAAGAATTTTAATTTATAACAAATTTTCTTCCTTTAAAAATCATACCTGAAAATAACAAAACTCTGCCTTATGATTCTGATATTTAGAAATATCACAAAATAATTGGTACACTGAGCTGTATAATCTAACTACTAAAAGATGATGTGACATCTCTAATCATCCATATGTACATGTCTTCCACTTAAACTCTTCTTAAGAAGTAGGCTTGATTCCGATTTTGTTTATTAGAAATTTCGGAAAACTCCCAAATGCCCATTTCTGATAACACGAAGGTAGAAAAATTATGCACTTAAAAAACAAACGTGAAAGAGCAATCTCGTCATTCAATATTAACAGGTATCGAACTCAAGACTTTACTTCAAACATCTAGGGTTCATCGTGAATTCGAGATAGGACACCGTTCTTAGGAGTGAAAGGTCCCAAGTTCCCTTACAGTGACTTTTAAATAAGGGAATATAGTTATTGCAATATTGTCTTCTATACATTCCCTTCACATAGAATTAAGTTTGGAAGTTTTCAAGGTATCCTTGTTTGCGAAGCGTGAATGCGTCCCACTCTATTAAAAAAATCCTTATATGAGGTTATTACACGGTAGATTTCAAAATGCTTCTGAACAGATATAAGCCAATGTGCTGTCTAAAATGCGGTGTCAAAACAGTGGTCTTACCTCTGAGTCATTTTCAAAGATTACCTTTTGAATTGTTTGGTGATAGAATATTATATTTCATATATAACAGCCTAGGAGAAAAGCTGCTATTCTCATAGCTGAAAAGTAAACATATAATTCAGGTAAATATTACCTTGCTCTGATAGACTATAAACATTAAAATGTTCATAAGTTCCAGACATCTTTATTAATTTTCTTTTACAAACGAGAGCTTTAATTCAGGGCTAGTCAGTCTTACTTATCTAATATATATGTCCAAAAGAAGAGGCGATTTTATTTAATTAGAGGTTTCAGTTGTTTGAAATAGACATCTAGAAACCAAAAGTTAAAAAGTTTATTTAAAAATTGACAGAACATAATAAAAAATTAATTTAACTTTATATAACTATGCTAAAATGAACAGCATTGGTATATTTTTATGATTCTAATTTTTATGTTCTCTGTCATTGCTTGCGAAAAAGGAGTAAGTATTTAAAAAAGAAATTGGAATTTTTAGAATTTTTTAAATTTATTTAATTGCAAGCAAATTCTAAAAATTTTAATTAAAATAAAAACAATGTAATAAATGCTACTTAGAAATATGTATGCTATATAAATTAATAATGACTTACCTCTGTCTATATGTATGCAATATAAATTAATAATGACTTACCTCTGTCTATATGTATGATATATAAATTAATAATGACTTACTTCTGAGACATCATAATTAATTTACCTAGTATTGAATTGAAATGTTCAGATATTTTCTATTTCATTAAAATTTTTATAACAGATTTTACAGTCATCTATTAAATAGTATTCACTGGAATCCTCATTCCATTCCACTGTGACGACGAGGAAATAAAATGATATGAAATTTTACACGATTTTCCCAAAGGATATAATTTCCGTTTTAGATGAGGTCTCATAAAGTAAAATCGAGCCCTCGTCGACAATCGCGTTTAAAAGTTTGTTAAAACGTCAGGTGGAATTAATGACTTTTCAGGAGATTTTCTCGATAGCAATTAAGACAAATGCGTCGGCCTCGATTGGATACAAAAAACAGCTGAATCATTGGGAGATCGAAACCGGATCGGGAAAAAGGAAACGAAATTGATTTCCCGAAAAGGTTTAGTATGAAACATTTATTACCTGATAGCAAATTAAATTCCTTCATTATTTTCTTTCAACTCCTATAGTTTTATACAATTGTTTTTATGCTCAATTGTTGATTGCAAACTTTTTAGTGATTCAGAAGATTACGATGAAATTGATTACTTTAGACGATTAATCGAAGAGGATTAAACTTTCTTGATCTACTTTTTTATTCCATTCATTTTACTTGTATTGTTCTAAATAATTTAACTGCATTGTGGAGAAGTAAAAGTGAATTTTTGGTATTTGGCTTGAAAGACTTCCTATTTTAGTATGTTATTAAAAATTCTATTTATAGCATTTGAAGAGAGTTCATATTTTAATTTAGTTTCATATTTTAAACTTTAGAATAGAATGAAAATAGAAATGTTTCATATTATTGAGAAATTTAGGCTGAAATGATAGGAATCATTTAAAGCTGCTTACTTATGGTAAAAAGGTTTATTATTTTTGACCATTTCTACTAGAATTTCTTACAAAAGGAGTTTTTAACTTTTCAAAGGAGAATGAAATAATCTTGTTAGGTTAGGAAGCATTCTCTAACACTTGAAAGTAAGTAAGCTGATGCCCGACACTGATGATGATCACCCAGCTGAGAAAGGCTCTATTCTAAACAAATAATTGCAAAATACCATGTCATTCCATTGATGTGACTCGGGATGTAGACCAGCACAAGTGTTGAATTTGTAGTTTAATCTCAATTAATGTGTTTGACTATGTTTAGCATTTGGAAAAAATTGAAAGTTAAAAAGTTATCACTATAACTTAATGGTAATCATTAGAAATGTACTAGTTCAGCTGACAATCTAGTTACTTAACATCAATTCAATTTTTTTCAATACTTTGGCTTATTTAAAATTTTTTATTGGCTAAAATAAAAACCGGAAAATGATCGCAATAATTTGTCTTATTAAGATGGTGTTAATTAGAAATTATCTAACTAAGCTTCTAAACATTAAATATTTATTTAAGAATATAAATTAATTTTCATATTTTCGGATATATAAGTTTCAAATTACCACATTCATTCGATGGGAAAAAATAGATGAAAATATGGTATAAATTGAAATAATTACATTGCTATAAATGAGTAAAAATTGAAAAGAAATGATGGGTGATATTTGTACTGGAAAAATAGGTTATTAAATTGTAGAATGACTTATTTAATCTGCAGAGAGCTGTAATACTTAAAATATTTTAAAATCTGTTCAAAGGAGATATCACTCATAGGCATAATTTAAAATATATTTTAATTAAAAAATGTTTACTAAGAAAAATGTTTGACTGTTATATATATACTATACATCAAAAATTCGATATAGAACGAAAAAAATTTTTTTTCTTGCTGCTATTCAACACCTATATTGAATTCTAAGTGTCAAAAAGCATTTTTGTATTTCATATATTTGAAATCATCTATGAATTGTTAAGGAATTTTTTGTAATATTGTGAAGGATATTTGAATTTAAATCTTATATGTGATAATTTTCTACATAGCTTGAAACTTAAGAATATTATATGTATGCAATCTTATTGATAAATTATTCTGATACATACTTTGAATATTATCTTCATTGCCAGTGTATTTGTTACAAAATTTAAAAATATTGTTTCAAACTAAGAAAAGGTAAAATATTTAGTTTTTTTTTTATCTTTTTAAAAAGTAAATAAGATTTCTTTTTTGTAATTTTGTATTCACAGATTATCGCTTGTAATTATCAATTAGGATAATTTAATCATTATGATACTTAAAAACTATTCTACTTCTAACCAAAAGAGCAGATAATTACATTTAAATATGTAATAATCCGCATTTTGAGTACTGTTAAGTATTTATGTGTGAATGTATGTCGATGTTAACAAGAATTCTTTCCGCTGTTTACAACAATATTCTTTTATAAAAATATTATAGTTTAAGTGGAAATTATTAGTATTTTTAATTTAAATTCATTTATAAACTCATTCAAATTGAATTTTTGTTTAAATTTACATAAACTTTGAGTAAAGTTATTTTTATTTTTGTACCATGTCTTATTCAATTATGTATGTTTATGTATAATTGTCATGTCATTATCTTTTAACCAGCTATTGGTTTGAGCTCATTTTTTTTAAATCTCATCTACTGAATAAGATATCTTAAAAAATTAAATGACCATGGCTATTTTTATATTTAACAAAACTATGTGTATATGTATTAGAAATATTCATTTATATTTAATAAAATGCTACCATACATTTGCACATGGGTTTGGTTTCTCAATATTGGTGGTCAATGAAAGTTCACTGTATTTCTCTTCATTTCAATAACTCATGGATTTGAATCTGTTCGCAAGAAAGTAAGATCATGAACGCAAGAACTGCTCTAAATTCATTTTGAAATTGTAAAATCTTGGTGAATCAAACTGTGCGTGATAAAAATTGTCATATATATAAGTCATCACTAGGAAAAGAGAATATCAATCTTAATCTGGATTTTCCATTTTTTGTATTTCTCAAAGAATTTGTGCAACTTATAATTAAATTATTGTCATATAATATTGGTTCCAATTAATCATTCATCAATAATCTGGTCTGAGCAAGATAAATTATCGATTCTTAACTAGTATCATAAATCTGATAAGAATGTGTGGTAATTACAAACTAATGACGCTCCTCACCTAGCGATCAGATGAAAGAAAGAACATAGTAATATCTTCCTTGATAGTTTCGGAGAAAATTTCTCTTCCGATTCTATTTGCTGCCAGAAATACGCGCTGTTGAAAGCTTTTCGCTTCCTTAATTATTTATCACTCGCTCCTATCAATCTTACAGTTCAACTTTTCAAAGAATTAGAAATCCTCAAAATCTATCAATTGAAAGAGAAGGTTATGATCCTTTAGTAGAGCAAAACTAACGATCACTGGTAATTAATTAAATTTTCTATGTCTCATTCTCAAGAAATTGAATCTACTTTAAAAGTAAATAATTCTGACCCATCTTCGCACAAAAGGAGACCAAGTTTTAGTGAACTGAGTTTGAATTTAACATTACTGGACTTTGAATTAGAGAAGTCGTATTGCGGAGGCACCTTCGAATCAGATTTATGGGATATTTATATCAGCGAAAACTGCGAAGTTATAACTGTTGCGATTGGATGATACATGATTTTGGCCACGTAATTCTGTTGGAGAAGAAAAAGGAGACTCGAACTTCTCTGGAAGTAACTATTCTTTTATAACGGAGGGCTTCTTATTGAAATTTATAAATAATTTTGTTTTAAAAACGGTTAAATTTTAGTACATTTGGTTTGGTTGATGAATAATTAAAAACCTTATTTAAAAACATTTGTTAATAATTTCATGATCTTTTATTCCGATTATATAATATTTTATGTCAATACACATAATTTCATTTTTTTAACGGAGATATATTTAGATATATAAAACATTATTTAGCAAATGAATAATCATAAGCCAAGAAATATTCCTAATACTTGCTGTACTCTCTCTTTTCCATTTCAGTTATTAGTCTCATCAAAAGTTCAAAAGTGAAAGGAACTTAGGGAAAAGATATCCAGATTCATAAATGACAATGATTACTCAACAAATTAAATATCGCAATTCCTACTAGTGAATGATACTGAAAATATTTCAGTTAAAATAGCGAACAAAGATGTTTTGGTATTTTACAACTTGTATTTTGGCGTTAAAATGGAAACTTTTTTATAGGCTTCTAGAATATGAAATATTTATGGTATTTGAAAAACAATTCAGGTTATAAAACAATTTAACATTCATGAAATAATTTCTTTAAAAATTTTTGTAATTTAATAAAAAAATATTCTGATAAATTCACTATTAGCTTTTTTAGTTTTATTATAATTCTGTTACATATCCCATTTTATTTCATTAAAGTTGAAACCAGCAAAAAATTTAAATAAATATTAACTTAAATCAATACCAAACCTTATGTGTCAAATTAAAAAAAATTAATAAGAAACCTGAAGATTTATCATAAAAAAATAAGCAATTGCTCTAAAATTAATATATACTGTCTACGATTAAGCATTTGGACACCTGTGATAGAAAAGAAAAACAAACTTTATTCAAAATCAATAGTTGGTAGAGCTTCCACGAGAGGCAATTACAGCGAGAACCTTCCAAAGCATATTTTCCACAAGTGTTTGTATTACAACTAGTGCTATTATCTTTCAATCAGCTTGGAGTAGACATACAAGTTACTTCATCGATTTTGGATGGGTAGTGCACCCCTTAATTTAGCGATCCAACTCGTCCTAAAGGTTCTCGATAGGGTTCAGGTCTGGGCTCTGGACAGGCCAGTCCATTCAATGAACTCCATTGGAACCATACCAAGCCTTGGTTAACCTCAAAACATGGCAACTGGTATTGTCATCCTTTAAGTAACAGGTGTCCAACTCGTAAAACTGCTACAACGTAGAAAGCACATTGTTATCCATAATGATGCAGTAGGCATCAGCATTGAACTTATTTTGAATAAGAAGCAAGGATCCGTGTCAATACCAGGAGAAACACCCCTAGACCATAATTCCACCTTCCGCCAAACTTGACAGTTGGCACAATGCATTCTGGCAGGAGACATTCTCCAGGCAGACCCAGACCCTGCCATTCGAACGGTAAAGGGTGAACCTTGATTCGTTGCTCCAAGGAATCCGTTTCTACTGATTTAAAGTCCAATTTCGATGCCCCCCATTAACCGAACAGCGCGGTTGGACTTTATAATCAAAGGATTATGGGCAGCAGCACGACGATGAAAATCAAGCAGATGTGCTTCCTTACGGATGTTATTCATTGAAATAATTCTTCCGGATGCCTGTTGAAACTCCCTCGCGGATGAGGGCCATCGATTGGGTGCGGTTCTTCCGAATTTCTCTGGACAGCACTCGTTGGGCTCTATCAACCAGTTTCATTGGTCTGCCGACTTGGGGCACATTTTGACAAACACCACGTATCTTCTACTTCTTAATCGCATAAGCCACTGTCAATTTTGGGTACTTCAGATATATCCCTTAAGGATCGGCCACATTTGTGATACCCGATAATTATACCTTTCTCAAAATCAGAGAGCTCTGAACTGCGTGGCATCTTGCATGTGACTAATGCCGATGCTGTTTTCTACACGATATATACCTACGGAAGCCGTGAAGTACCTCAGGACCGCTGATATCGTCATTTGTATAGGTGTCCAAATAGTTATTGATAGAGAGAGTATTTTTAAGTTTTTGTTATGTGAAAGGTTTTATTGAATTTTTTCATTTTTATTTTTCGTAAATTCTTATTTTTTTATTTCTTTCAAATTTTTCCCTTTCAAACCAAATATTCAATTTTTATAATAAAAAATATAAAAGTTGCCAAGTCATTATAAATTAAAATTAATTTAATAACATCTCGTAAAATATCCAATAATAATCTATCAGTTTTGATGAAATTCAAGGCATAGTATAATGAGGTAAGGAAATTGGAAATAATTTCAAAACTATTTGATCATATTTATGTCAAATATGTTTCCTACTTATAGCTCCTATTATTTGTATTTTTTAATTTCAATATTAATAAGAATTATAATTACAAAACATTTCCATATACATAATTTTTTGAAATGTTTTGTAAACTTTAATTGTTTTACATTTTAACCATTAAAATATTTAATTGGAATTGAATATTTAAGTTGAGAAGTTTTTAAAAAATGAAATTGAATCATCATTTTGTTTTGTTTCAGAATTTTCATTATCTTACTATTATTATTTTTACTATATTAATATATTTAAATATATTTAAGACTTAAAAGCAATTTTTTAACATTTATTATATCAACTACAAGAAAAAAGCATTTCCTTAGATTTATGAGTAGATAAATGACAGTAAGTACATATTTTTAATTTAAAGTTATTTCCAAACTTCGTTGTTTCATTTTTGTGACAGAAAATTCGCATTATTGTAAATAAAGTGTTTGGTAGGGAAATGGGTACCCCTTGGTATGGCTGTAAATAAAAAAGTACCAAATTTAATTTCAGAACCCTAGTAAATTGGCAGTAAAATTTGATTTCAGGTAACCCTAGTATTTTCAGCGTTTTTACAAACATAATTTTAGGGTTGCACTCACATCTTGGCGCCTATTAGGAGTAAAAAAATCAAGGAGTACTTGTTTGATAACACACTTTGCTAAATTGATTATACCAGTAAGTGTAAGGTAATCCCGTAAAAAGTTTCCTCGATCTCCATTTCTTTATGTAAAAAGCGAGTGGTAAGAAAAATTATGTTTTACCAGAAAACGAAAATTGAAATATTCTTTTTCCATAAAAGGCAAAAAGGATTCCGAAAATAAAAAAAAATAATAATTCTCATCTCAGTTAATAAGCATTCCACCACTTTTCACATTTTCTCAACAGCTACTATTGCCGACAGCATTTTTCCCATTTAATCACTTCATTTAAACTTGGGAAGCTATTAATGTCACTCTTTTAAATCTTTGAATAAATACTTTCGGTTTTTGACAGAGTTTTAGATTACGTGGTCTGAGTAAAAAGAAAGTCTCTTAACCACAGGAGTTGGGAAATGGGTAGCCGTTTCAAGACAGTTTTAAAAGGGTATTATACACAACTTCTTTGTTATGCAACACTTGTAAGCATCCTAAAGTGCTCAATTTTATAGGCTATCATTTTTCTTTAAGACCTCCTCTTTAAAGCTGAATACAAATTTTTAGTAGCTTTTCAAGAAATCTGCTCTTTACAATATATGTCTATCAATGTTAGAATATTGATAGACACATCTTACAAATGGTAATTCAGAAAACAATGATGTTGTTGCTGAATTTCAATCCTATGTTTATTTTACTAATTTCTATGTATATATGTTTGATATTTCTGGGCAGCATTTTATGATATGGCAAAATAACATAATATAGATTGGTATGCAACTTTGGTATTGACGCCACACAAAATCTTCACATTTTTATATTGTTTCCAATACATGGTTCATGTTACACTTGTAACACTTATGCTTTTATTTTTTTCACGATGTTCATGCTTTTATTACTTTATTTAAATGAACTTAATCATACTCCGTCATACAGAAGTATAAAAATATATATAATATAATAAATGAATTATGTATATAATATTTCTAAAACCCTAGAATATTATATATCTTTAAATTATTATAATATTTTAAATATAAAAAAAGCGTGTATTTAATATTGTAAGACAAATATATTAAAATGGTGACAGTATAAAATATAAGAATGATACAAAATTTAAGAATTAGTGATGAGTTTGAAACTTGAGAACTCATAGATCAAGAAAAGCAATTGTTTAGTCTAAAATCATTGAACAAATATCTAAATCTAATTTTCTATAATTAAGAATGGGCATTATAAAAACAGCTGTACTAATATATATGTTAAAATCTGTTATATATATGTGAAATATGTTGATGCTGTATAAATGGTCTGTTTAAATATGCATATTTTATCTTGATGATGGATAAAAATGTATCGATCTTACACTAGTATAACAACGATGTTTCAAAAATAAAAATTACCTTTTGAGAGAGAATCTGTACATATTTGAGAAGAGAAATAATATTGTTTAACGTTATAACGTCAATTTAAGTCATTCTAGAATTGTTATTTCTAAGAACGTATTTTGCAAAGTACATGCGTCTACATTAACCTACACATATGATTATCTTTAGAACGTAATTATGTTTCAAGTAATATTTTGCATGTCTATAAAGATGATAAGACTTGATGACAACGGTATCTCATCGTGTCACAAAATGCACAGATACAGAAAGTTTTACAAATTATAACTTAGATGAGCATTTTGCGTGCGCAACATTATTAAAACCACGTGTGTTGTACATCAAAGCCAGAACAAATTATTGTTCTTCAAAACAACAAAATTTAATCATTCTATTATTCGTCATTGGAAAAATTCATATTTAAGTATTAAATAATAATTGCATTATTAATTCATTTTCTCTCGTTTTGATGTTTGAAACAGGAAGTATTTTTCAAATGTTGCTGTTTTCAATCGCCATTACATCATGATTTAAAGTGAAAGCATTCTTATTAATAGATAATTTTTAAAATTAGATTCCTATCATTACAGAAAGTATGTTTAAATATTTTAAATACCTCATTTTTTCTCAAAATCACTATAATTTTATTTCGGTTAAACATCTTTGGGAATAGCAGATTTTCATGAAAAATACAATGTATTTTGTCTTCAAATGTGTTTAATTATCAAATAATCTTTATTTGAGAAATAAACGTAAAAATATTTTATGGGCGAGACAAGAGTATAAGAATTTTGCTTATTGGAAGTCTTTATTACTTCTGAAATTTTTCCAAGTGTTGTTAATAGTTAATAGTATTACTTGACAAATTTTATCATCAACTTAGCAATGTCAAGATGTCTTTAAAAAGTTCTTATTAAATAACTTTTGATTTATAAAATTGAATAATAAAAATTTTTTGAGTAAAAATAAATTATTTGTTTACATCTGGGACATTAAATGAAGTAAATGTCTTCACTCTAATTAAGAAAAAAACTTGTGCACTGAATAATTAACCTTTAGGAAATGCATTTAATTCTTCAGGTCCAATTTTACGAGTTGTCTTTTTTTCTTTGAATCTTTCAAATTTTACATTGTTTTAATTTTAATGGTCATGACAAAGAGTGAACCCACTAGTCTCAATACTTACATGAAATAGAGGTTGAAGAAATAATGCATTAATGTGTGCTTACCGATTTTGTAAAGTCATTTTATATACATTTAAACCACTGCAAAAATATTAGTATATCAGTTACATTATTTTAGAACGTTTTGAATCAAAACTATCTTCTGTATTTTGTGTCTTGATTTTTTTTTAATCATTGCTTTTGAACTTTATTTACTATTTACATGTAGAATTTTTTCTAGCTACAAATATTCTTCAAGAAAACTCGAATATGATTACCCACTCTTGGGTTCAAGGAAGTGTAGCACCAGAAAATAATTTTTAAAAACATACGAAATCATAAATTATTGAAATATTTTAAATTTATAACTAAAGCTGATGTATGAATTTTTTTTCCAAATTTCAAATTTTGAAAACATTATAAAACAAACTATATTTAAGCATTTTTTATTCCCCAAATATTTATTTATAATGCAAAAAGTACATTTTACAGTAGCTATTTTAAGAATCAGGCACTGTTGAAGTGGAAGACATCTTTTTCATCTAATCATATTCTTTATTCATTTTCCAAAGTAAAAATTCTTATGAAAAAATATGACAAGAACAAATGAGAATAAATAATTTATGCATTGAATCACTATGTATTTTCTGTAATAATGCTTTTTTGCAAATGACTAGAAATATAAATAATTCTAGTTATCTGCAAAAAAGCATTCTCCGGTTAATATTTTTGTCTTTTCTGAAATTGAAAATGTTGAAATTCCTCCTTATAATTTATTAATTTAATTTTTTTTTGCAAACAATACAGGAATACTCGTGCAAGGTTCTAAATGCAAGTATAGTTTAAAATGCAAACTATGAAAAAAATATAAATAAGTTGTGTTTTGATTAGTTTTCTGGAAGATGAGATTTAGCTTATAAAACAGTGAAAATGTAATTTAATATTTTCCTTCACTGAGGGACTTTATAGTTGAATTTGTTTTCTTTGATTGATGAAATAAATAAAAACAGAATTATCATATTCCTTTATTCTAAACTCAAAAGAATATATTCTTTTAAATTATATTATTAATATTGTTTTCTTTCATTCTTAAATTTGAGAAATTTCTTGATTTTTTTTGTAAATTCAACATCAAACTTTGAAAATGAAAAAAATCAAAAGGAAAATATATTTATCATGAGTATTTTTTTTAAGAATATTATAATTTTCATAAAACAAAACATAATTTTATTAAATTATGTTTTGTTTTATGATTCAGTTTTACTTTTGATTCTATAATAATGTAAAAACTTTATTGCGATGTAAACGATTACAATAACCATTTAATACCAACTCGTTGCCTATACTATTAGTTTACTAATAGTATTTACAACGAATTATTATAATATTTATTTTAACTAAATTTCCTATTTAAAAATAACTAGTTGAGTAAAATTAAAAAGAAAAATGTAATATAAATAGGGAAATGAAAGTATTCATGAAATGATTTAACTTTTTTACCACTATGCACTAATTTAACTCTAGTAACATAGACCCATTTTGAATCTACAATACTTTAAGTTACAAAAATCAATGGAGTTTTGTCATAATAGTTTTTCTTTCTTTCTTTTTTTTCCTTTTTTTTACAGTTTGAAATTATAACATCGAAAAGTACTTTAATTACAACAGAAGATTTTAAGCTTAAAATATTTTGCTATCATTAATGAAAGCTTATGTCGTAAAATAAAGGTTATAATACATATATAAATATAAGCCCTAGTTTTATATTAATAAAATACTTTACCTGTACTATTACTGATTATATAACTGATATTATTAGTTTCAATTTTGCTCTTTATAATTAAAATTAATAACACATAAAACTAATAATATGTTAAAATTATTGAAGTTAATCTAAAAATACATCATTTTCGGAATTTTTTTATAAATAAGAAATGTTAGTTATATTTTTTTATTAATTACAAAGTTTGCTTGTGATAGAATTTTAAGTAGCAAGGATGTATATGCAATAAACTTTTTAAAAATGTTTAACTAATCTTATGATTTTTCAATTAAAAGAGTTCCTTTTATTTTATGGAAAAATTATTTTTATACATTTATTAAAGTGTGGTAGTCTGCATCCTCAAAAAGGGAAAATCTATGGTGAGAAAATATTTATTAGTTTAGTTGCGCATATATTTTCTAAGCCACTTGGAGGAAAAAAAATTGGAGTAAAGAAAGTAAATTATTTTTTACAGTAGACAGTTTCTTAAAAATATTCTTTCTCGCTAAAAAGGTAACCATTCATTATTTAAATCAGTATTATATTATTAATTTTAAACTATGTCATTTATCCTTAGAATATATTTTATTTAAGTTATATTAAAAAATGATTGTAAATTTTTTAGATTATTTTTGTGTGAAACAAACTTTTAAGTACATTCCGTTGACATTTTCCTTAAATTAATTTTTTTTGTAGTAAAAGAAGAATTATTGGTGTTATTTTCTTAAGAAACTGTGGTAATAAAAATAACTTTCATTATTTTATGTAAATGAATTTTGTAATACTTCTGTTTGAATATTAAATTTGTGAAGTTCCTCTCAAAATAACTATGTTTAGTTTTTCTTTTTGAGATGTATATTAAAATTTACATGATAAAACCATCAAGAATAGAATATAACATTTATAAATAACTGTAATTTTAGTTAAATTAAGTATTTTGTAATGTTATTTCACACATTTGTTATAATGTGTATATGTTAATTTATTTTTCCTTTAGAAACGTAAATATAATTCCTTTTATTAATTTTAAGAAATTATTTAAGTTTCGTAAAAATAATTCAAATGCATCACTTTTGTATTTCAAATTGAGGAATCTTTTTAATCATTGCTTTTATTATGATGCTTATTTCCAATCACAAAATATCTTAATGAATTTCATAGTTTTGGGAAGGATTCATTGGAAAAAATATGCATCTGTTCTCGGACCTCTAGAATTTTATTGAAAGGAAAGTTTAATTTAAAATAAAAGGAGATACATTTTGGATACATTTTAATTTAATTTAAGAAGAGGCTAAAATATAATTTCTTTATGTTATATTAAAAATTTATTACTTTAAAAGTAGCAAATTAATTTATACAATATAATCAAATCTATTTGGGTTCATCAAAGAAGATCCTTTCGTTTATCCCAAGAGCAAAATTTGAAATAGTTTCTTCTCAATGAAAAATATATTTAAATTCCCTAATTTGAAACAGTTTTATAAAAATAGCTATTTAAATAACAAAAAATTTCAATGAATATTTAAGACTTTGAACATTGTTCAACACTTTTAACGTTAATACCTTAAAAATAAGACTATTCTTTATGTATTATTTATTAATTACTAAAAACTAAAATATAATGTAACTAAAAACTAAAATAAAAACTCCAAATGTAATGTTTTCAATAGTTATATTCAAAATCAGATATAATTACTTCTTTGCTTTATTTTTGGTCCTTCTAAAATATGGAATTTATGTAGTGTTTGACCATATCAGACATGCAATTTGAATGCATTAGTTATACAAGAGATTTCAGAAGAATATCTCAGTTAGTGGAATTAGAAATTCTGTTCAGTTCAGAAGAAAGTGTTTAAACAGAGAACTGTATAGGCTCAATGCCTTAGACTAATTTTTATATTATGAAAAATTATGAGAAAAAAATGTAACACCTACGTTAAATATTTATTAAAATATTTCTTCGTTGGTCCAATAAGTGTTGGCTGAGTATATTTCTTTGTATCAATATTTATAGTTATATAATTATAGACAAAGTAATGCGCGAAAAATATTGAATATCTATTAAATTCCGATACATCTTTGAATATTCGACGTCACTTTTCCGTAAAGTGTCTATAAAATGCTTTGTTTCCTCTGCGACAATCTGCCCATGTTTGTCCTTTTCCAGAATTATGGTTCCTAATTCTTGGTCGTAGAATGTCGGAATGTAGAGAGAAGGAGAGAAAGAAAGTTCTGGGTACTTATTGTTTCGAAAGTTTTCCGAAGATTGGGAACTTAAGCTTTCGAAGTCCCGATCTTGTTGTGAACAGGTGGCCTTTTAAGTTTTTTTTTTGAACTACTTGTAAGTAATGGAATGAAACCAAAATTTAGCTGTTTTGGCCTCGGAGAACTAAATAAAAAGAGTAGATCACTTTGCTCTACAGGTAGTATTGCAGTTTTTAAGTCCGTAATAGAAGATGAAAATGGATCCCATACTCTTCTCCTGTTTCTTTCCTCATCAAAAAAAGTTTTTTTTAAATAATTTTGGGATTTCTCAATAATATGGGATTAATGCTGACAAAAATTTCTTTTTTAGAGAAAATAATGTAATAAATTAATATTAAATTATTAGTAATATAAGGTAGGCTATTTTTGAAATCAAACATAGAATATTGAAAATAAACGCATGCTATTTTTTAAATATAGGTAGAAGAATAAATATCACCATAGATTGTTTTTATAATCATATTTCGGTCTTCAATATGCTTTTTTGTTGTAATTTTGCTTTTTGTACAATATGAAATCAGAATCCTCTTTTAAAATTTAGATCATTTTTTAATTAAAATCTCGATCTCGATATATGAAATATAATCTTGAGTAATAACAAAAAAACTTATTTTATAAAAAGAAAAAATATTTATTATTATTATATTTTTAACTTAACCAAAAAAGTGTTAAATAAAAATTAAACTGTTTTAAATAAGCTTAATTATTTATATGAAAATTTATTAATTTTTATTAAATTAAACTGTTTTAAATGAGCTTAATTATTTTTGTGAAAATTTATTAACTTTTTATTCAATTTTGTTCCATTTTTTTAAACTTTTCATGCTAAAAGCTTAAATGTGCGCATTTCTTATTATTATTGAGAATAAAGTACTCTTTTGTTCTAAAATAATGTAATATATTCCTGTAGAAACTATTTAAAAAGTTTACAAAATAAAAAATAAAAACATTAATTTTATGTATTCAAGAACTGTAAATGAGGTTTCTTTTAAACTTTACTTTAATGTTAAATGTTTGTTGATATGGGTTACATCATTAATTTGATTTTATATTGTATGTAGTAGTAATGCCCAAATTCACGTATATGCAATTTCTAACTTTAATGGAGACATTTTAATTTATTAATTTAAAAAACTGTTTTCATATTTCAATATCAAATTTATTATCATAATTTTTCTAAAATTTTAATGTTAGTAATATAATTGTGAAAAATTATAAAACTTACAGTATTTTCCGAACTTTCCCTTACAAATGTTATTTTGTTTAATATCTGCGATATTACTGAATTTGTATTCTGTTTCTTAATATCAGTTTTGAATTTTAAAATCTTTGAGTAATTGTTTTTTCTTTTATAATAAATAAATGTACTTCAATATACATATAACTGTTGAAAATTATATTTATGCGTTATAAACAGGTAAAACTTCAGAGGCAATGAGATTTTAAATCTATTTTTTAATTAATTAATAACTACCCAATCACGTAATTTATCTCTTAGTTCTTCGCTGATTTTTAGAATAAATTTTACATTTACAATTAATTAAAACTGTTGTCAATATTTCACTAGTGATTATACTTAATTAAAAGATTGCACATTTCTATAGTACGGTATTAATTTAAGAATTTAGTACTGAAATTTAAATAATAATATAATGTATAAAATATGAAAATGTATTTTAAAGTATGCTTAATTTTCAATCTTTCTACCTGTAGAATAGGATATTAAATAAATCAGTAAACTTGTTGAGGGCACTTATTAAGAAATATACTTAAATTGAAAAATTTATGCACTTAGTTTTGTTTTTGTGAATTTAAATAAAGTTATACATATTCAATTCCCGCAATAATTAAATATTTCCATTTGTTTTATCTTATCTTTTTTATATTATGGAATTATAAACCAATACATATTCCACCAAACTCTTGAAATTAAGACGATTTAAAGAAACTTTTGTTTAGCAAAAAGCTGAGTATATTACTCAGAAACAGATTACGATGCTTTCAGTATTTACAAAAGTTTATCAAGAAGATAAGAAGACAATCACGTGATAATTTACATATACTCAGTTTTCTTCCATTTCTATTAGAATTTGTTTCCAATATTGAATTGCAGCCAATTTCAGTGGAAATACAATCATTGTTTATTGAAATAGTGATTGAAAGATCTTTGCCCAAAACTGAAATTCAGCTATTCCTGGAATAAATTCCCGATTCGGGCATAGCTGTTTACAAAGTTTCAGAATCTACCTAAACCGTAGATCTTCATCAATTAACCATCATTAAAAAAAGTTTAATATAGTTACTGTTTTATACAAAAACGTGCTGCGAGACATTTATATATTCGTAACATAGTTGCCTAACAATAGAATTTTAATAATCAGTCAAAGAAGAAATTTTGAAAGACTTCACGTTGAATGACTTGCAAGCAGAAAACATAAATGAAATATCCATATCTTATAGAACAAAAATCTGGTTCGAGACTAGTATATTTCATGTGCAAAATTACTGTCTTACCACTAAAAAAAAAAAAAAAAAAAAAAAAAAAAACACGCCAATTTTTTATAAAATATAATTAAATAGGATAGTGAAAACATTGAACTTTTGATTTGAAAGTCTTAAGTATTCATTCAATTACATTTTAATGTCCTCCAACAAAGGCGCTTATTACATAAATCTATTCACAATAGAATTCAAAATGTGTGTTTACCACTCTAAGGATATACTGTTCTTTTTAACTTCAATAGAGCTACTGAGTACCTATGATAAATTTTGTTGAATATTCATACACGTGTACACAAATATTTAGTAAAGTAACTTTGTAAATAGTTTATAAATTTCTGAAAAATACTGAGTAATAGACAAATAAAAATAAATAAATGGAGAATTCTTTAAATTCAGGCAAGATTTGCAATTTAATCATCAGGTTTGTAAAATATATTAATAAACTTCTGAGCTATAATATTATTTCTCCAGAATAGAAAACTTTATCATTCGAGTGTAAATATAATCCAATACAGTATACTTTCGTAATTCGCTTAATTATTGCGTAACATATATATGCGAATAAATCTCATTCTAATAAAGTGTTGATAAATTTAGTGTTTTGACTGAAATGTTTCGTTAAAGCATTATTAAGAATTATGTACTAAAATAAAAATTATTCCTTCTTATACTTCATAAATCTAAATAATTGTTATTTACTCTTAAGAGCTTCGGCGCGATTCAATGTCAAATAAACATTTAAAGCTCAATGTTGATGATAAACGGAAATAACTGTCGACGTATATTCTAAAAGATGCTTTTCAATTGTAAAATGCACAAAGTGCTTTGCTATAGTCACAATCTTATTTGACGAAAATTATGTTTTTATTAGAATTTTCAATTTCTCGTCACTTTTGAAAACTGCTGACAATACTAATGATCTTGAAAAATTTGCAAAATCCACGAAAATATATAAATTAATTCTTTAAAACATTAAATAACTTTTATGCCTCTGAAGGTCTGCAATTCAAGATTAAAGTAGAAAAGTAAAAAAAAGTATCTTTCTATTTAATGGAGTTGGCATCAATCACAAATATATTTAATTTAATTATGAAAACAACATGTTATTGAAACCATGTCACTGGGTAGTAATAATTATAAATTCAATTTAAAGTTTCTATTAAGCATTACTAAATATATATATATATATATATATATATATATATATATATATACTGTCTACAAATAAGTATTTGGACACCTATGCAAATGACGATATCTACCTTCCTGAGATACGTCATGGTGTATGCCGGTATATAACGTGTAGGAAACAACATGGGCATGGCATTAGTCGCATGCAAGATGCCGCGTAGTTCGGAGGTCTCTAATTTCGAGAAAGGTATAATTATCGGGTATCACAAATGTGGCTTAAGGGACATATCTAGCAATCTGAAGTATCCAAAATCGAAAGTGGCCTATGTGATTAAGTAATGGAAGATGAGCGGTGATTGTCGGAATGTGCCCCGAGTCGGCAGAATAACATAACTGGGAGATAGAGACTGATGAGTGTTGTCCAGAGAAATTCGGAAGAAACGCATCCAACCTATGGCCCTCGTCCACGAGGAATTTCAACAGCCATTCGGGAGTATTTTTTCAATGAATACCATCCGTAAGGAAGCACATCTGTTTGGTTTTCATGGTCATGCTGTTGCCTATAAGCCTTTGATCACAAAGCTCAACCGCTCTGTTCGGTTGACAATGGGGGGGGGGCATCGAAATTGGACCGTAGATCAGTGGAAAAGGGTTTCCTTGGAGCAACTAATCAAGACTCACTTTTTACCCTTCAAATGGCAGGGTCTATGTCTGACGTCTGCCTGGAGAACGTGTCCTACCAGAATGCATTGTGGTAACAGTCAAATTCGGCAGAGCTGGAATTATGGTCTGGGGGTATTTCTTCTGGTATGGACTGGGACCCTTGGTCTCCATTCATAGTAAGCTCAACGCCGATGCCTACTGCATCATTTTTATGACAACATGCTTCTTACGATGTGCAATTTTTACGGGTTGGATTCCTGTTACTTTCAGGATGACAATGCCACTTGTCATGCTCCGAGGTTAACCAAGGCTTGGTATGGTACCAGTGGAGTTCATCGAATGGGCTGGCCTGGAATGGACTCGCCGAATTAAGGGGTGCACTACCCGTCCAAAATCGGTGAAGGAACTTGTATGTCTACTCCAGCTTTTTGTTATACTACTAGCTCTTTGGTATTATCTATGTATAATTGTGATTATAAAAATAATATGCCATATCCTATTTATATATATTAACATGAAAACCAAATTTCAAGCATCCTCTTAATGAAAGTTATCAATATAATTAAAATATTCGTCGTAAATTTATTTGAAATATATGTTTAATTAAAATCAGTAAAACGAGTCTCAATATTAGAAAATTGTGTTTATAAAATCATTTAAAGAATGTTAATAGAAAAAAATAAAGGATTCAGTAAGTGAAAAAGATGAGTATCTTTAACAAAAAAACATCATTATAGTTTTTTTCGAGATGAAGGAATTTAATTTAATATGAAAAATATTTTCTTAGATCCAATAATTTTAAATCTGCTTCCAGCTACTAATTTTTGGTTTCCTCTCTTCATTATCATGAAATTGACTCTTCATGTAATTAATAAATTCAACACACATTTTTAAATAAATGTTTATTAAGAGTTAAAAAAGTAAAGTTGTTCCACACAAGAAGCAACTTTTTCAAATTCATATAATTTAACTTCCAAAAATAAAATGTAGCCATATTTGAATGCTAAGATTTTTAAAATTTATGAATAAATGCAACAGTTGAAAGCATGAATATACAGGAATAATAATATAGAAATAATTGGTAGTCGAAAAAACAATGCAACAATACTGAACATGAATGCACTTAGTTTAAAAATAATCATAATTCACATGACAAATTTTTACTGATTTTTAAAAAAGACATAGTAACTTACAGTATTTTTTTAAAACCTCTTAGCTAATCTAAATGTGATAAATATTTTCGAAAAGTTGCAAATAATAAAACATAAAACCTGCAAAATCATATCAACATGTGAGAAAGTATTGAAAAGAAGTAATTCTTGATAGAATCAATTATTTTTTATCATAACGATAGAAATATTCAAAATTCTTTAACATATATGAGTACCTATAAAATCTTGTTTTGATAATTATATTTATTTATTTCTATTTCTATTTTGCTTTTTCTTATTATACTCAGAATACTTACAAATAAGCAATTTATTTCAGTAGTACAGAACAAACTGTAAAATATGTAAAAAATAACCATACTTTTCTTGTAATATATGACCAGAAAATAAAATCAATCTAAAAAATATATAACTTAATATATTATTTCTAAGAAAGGATTTCTGATAGAAATGAAATTAAACTAGAAATTTATTTTATGCCAAATTTTAATTTGTTGTAAAAATCACTAAATATATAATGAAGATTGACATGCAAATAATAAATACAGAGTAAAAACAAAATTTATTATGTTGCCAAACTTTTAAATGCTAATGATCTTTAAATATACCTAAATGTGTTACTTTAACTTGTGTTTATATTTGACATGATCATTACTTTGAAGCATTCAGTTTTTGCACATTATGATCTAAATAGTAACTAAAACTTGCTTATGAATTTATTTCGATAATAAATTATGATATTAAGCTTAAAACATGGCATAAGAGTAACAAATATTTAAAATATGTCAAGAAAATTATTAAAATTACTTATGTTTTTGAAACAGTTAAGAAAATTAAGCTTTAAATGAAAAAACCACATTGTGCGCAGTTTTCATGCTTAAAAATATTAAATAGGTTTCATAAGGCTGATTATAGAGAGCATATATAGGTATAATATATAAATATAAAACTTTAAGGAAAATATACATTACAAACTTGAAAGACCATTTATCATCAATGTACTTATGTTTTTATAATATATATATATTATAAAATATATATATAAATTGTATAATATATACTTACAGTATATACAATTATATATATTATAATATATATAATTGTATATATTGTAAGTCTTGCTTAAATTACGTAATAGATTAATTTCTCTTTAATT
>JAPDSC010148407.1:18578-31461 GCA_026290005.1 Latrodectus geometricus
CTTTATTAAGTTATTATGATTAATACGCCTTCTAAAATAAACTTCTTAAATCATTTTTGTTAAAATTCATTGCATTTATGATTGCAATGTTCTATGATTAATATTTTATTTTACTTTTTACAGTCCAAGATTTTTAAAGATCATGAAAGAGCAGTTTTATCGATAACAAATTTCACAATGTTTTAAGATATCTTGGAAGTAAAATATAACGAAAGAAAATTTATTATGATAATATTTAAAATATCGATAAAAAACATTTAAAAAACTTAAAGATATTACTAGATAGTAGATTTTTAACAATGTAGAATAATTTTAGTTTGCCCAGTTATTTAATTCTGTTTGTATACAATGAATTATTTTTTTAAGAAATATTAAAATGAATAAATCTTTAAAAAATGATAGTTTTTAAATTATATCTAAAACACATTAGCGTTTTAAAAAATTATTGAAAAATTAAATGTACATTTTTTTTCACTCTAATGAATATTTTTTACTAAAAATATAGTTTCCTTCATTAGTATTAAAAAAGCAATGATTGTTTTAAATGTTTTGAGAATTTTATCTGCTATTTTATTTTTATTGTTTGTGGTTAATATAACACTAAAAATGAAAAATTTCATATTATATAATATTTTATGCTATAAATTGTGAAATATTTGGTAAAAAAAGAAATATTTGTATACTTCGATTATCTACTACTATTCACCACTTGCTGTGATGAAAATACAAAATATTTCAGTGTTAATAAAGTATTTGGTAACTTTATTTATCTACTAATATTCAAAAAATTGTTAACATACGTTATAAGATATTTGAGAATATTTGAAAGATGAAGAGCATGAATTGTTAATTTATAATTACTTGATACAAGATCACAAGTTACTTTAAACATGAAAATGTGACCACAGTTAGAGAAAAACATCTTTCCCGTCTAGACAAGTAGTTTAATTGCTTTAGTGGCTAATTTTTACTTAATTATTTGAAGTGTTGGTTTTCTACCAAGTTACCATTTAAATTAGCACTGTGTTATAAAGCCTATGTACAAAATTGAAGCCACTCTCATTGTTTGATAACAACGATAAACGATGTCAGGATTACCTGTGGGGTCAATTTTATGCATTTGATGCAATTACCATCATAGATATCCATCACTTAATACAAATATTTAGGTGGCCGAGGTGACGTGGTTGGTTAAGGTGTCGTTCTCGTTACCAAAAGATGATGAGTTCGAATCTAGCCTTAGCCGAAGATCCATCGTGTTCACTAATGGCGACTGGGGCACGTAAAATATGTCGGGTCTCAATGCCCTCCATGTTCCCATAAAAAATTAATACCTCTGGGGGTGGTTGGAGCCAGGCTTTGGATCTTCAGTGGTTTCAATTACTAAATTGGAAGATTCAGATGTTGCTGCCATCTATGAGCTAAAAGTCGTACTTCCACCTTCATATGAGGGGCCTCTATTCGAAAAACGGAAGAAGCTCTCGCTCTAACTTCATTCGCTTAGTCTCTGACGGGTGGGCTTCGCGTTGCCAAGTGTCATCAGAAACAATAACACATTTTTTGTTCAACTGCCATTTAACATTATTGGTGTACATCTCTATAAGTAATATATCTTTTTATAGTTTGATAGCTTAAAGTAACTCATCATTTTTTAATCATATCATAATACTTTATGATAATAATTGATATTCCCATTCATAGTGCAGAAAGCTTATAATATGTAAGCCATTAAATATTTTCAGAAATCAAAACTCAATTCTTATTCAGCTACTTAAGAATTCAAGTGTGTTATTGGTTTTCCTAATTTTGACCAAACCGAAAACAGGAAAACATAATAAGAAATACACTTTGTAAATTGTGCTTCTTTGAATCTTCTATTTATTAGAAAACTGCATGAAAATATGAGCTCCAAACAAACTTTTTCCATTGTAACTGAACAATGGAGAAAAACTCAAGAATTTAAGAAAATATTCTGAATGGAGTACGTTTTTTCCTCAATATTTAGATAACAATCTAAAATTGTGTTGCGTGGGAGGAGGATAAGACCTTGTCATCTTTTCAAATTCTAGTTTGGTAGTAACAAGACTCCTTTATGAACCATCATTCAATCATGAAAAAATTCTCATGAAAAAATGAATTATGAAAAAAATCAGCATGGTTTATTAATTTTTTTCGTTACGATCACTAAGGCGTATGTAACAAAATAAGATGGTTATTTTTTAATGTCGAACACTGAAATAATGTAAAAAGAATATTAGTTGTATAAAAGAATTCTTCTTCTCTTTGCAATTTTCTGAAGGAAATGGATGTAAAGAATTTTAATTTGTCGTTGCATAACATCAAACAAGATATTAAATAAAAACGGAAATGAAATATCATATTTTACAAAGTTTATGTTGCATTAGAAGGAATAATAAATGAATAAGTGGTTTAAAAATAATTTTATAATTTTCTAAAAATATTTAATATATATTTCGTGTTATTAATAAAAAAAATCCTTTAAGCCTCAAACTAGCATGAAAAATTTTTAATTTAGTAAACTAAATACAGTTTACATTTCAATCACTGCAATGCATAAATTATATTAAAAATTAATTTGTTATAACATTGATTCCTAGCTAAACAAATTACATTTAAAAATTTAATGGAAAAGTTGAATATTTTCTTTTATAAAACATTTAATACCAATATAAATATTTTTTAATAAATGTATTACTTAAGATGCCGTTAACAATAAACAAATATCGTAGAATGTTTTATTGCATGGAGGAAATTTGGGGGTAAAAATGAAATAAATGCAAACTGTATTTCTCAGATAGGCCATTTTAAAAGTTTAGAATTTTTACATATGAAACAGTAATCACATTTGAATTGAAAGTTTATAACATATGATATCAAATTTCTCCCATCAATTAGAATTGCAGTCATTATTATACGCATTAAGAAATTAATATTTAAAATATTTTAAATTGTAGCATTTCTTTTAAATAAAGATAAATTTCTTTAAATTAAAATTTTTATAAAAAAGTGTTTTTGAGAAATACTAGTTTTGTTTTAGCAATAATATTATTCTTGGTTTGATAATATATTAAAAGATGACTTACTCCATTTATAACACATTACTTATTAATTTTTTTTTTTGTTACTAAGTTATATTGATTTGTAAATTAACTTGAACTTTATTGCACTGGTTTTAACTTATCAGTGAATCAAATTTGACGAGATATTTTAAAACGTCTTTTATGTTTATTTGAAACTAAGGGCATTAAATATGCATAAATTATGCATTCTTGAAGAAATAATTTATTTTTTCATAAACAAATGTGTAAATTAATATTAGAAACTATTTACTTTATATAATTAAAACACCAGAAAGTAATTAAATTAAAAGACCTATATTTGCTTAAAAAATATAATGAATCTAGTTATAACAATAGATTATGTAGATTATGTAGAATTTAAATATGTAGATTTGCTCAGAAATCAGTACTCAGAATAATCCTCTCCAGCAATAATATCAATTTGCTGCAGTGTATTGACTGAAAAAGAGATTGTACAGTACATAAAGCAGAGATGTAATTGAAACTTAAGCACTATACAATAATTTACCAATTGAATTGATTGGAATATGTTGATGACCCAGTCTCTCAACAATCACTGTTTGTTATTGTTCCTCTTGGACAGATGATCTTATGCAGAGATACTGTGAGTTCAATAAAGCCTATATTTGTTTGATTTCATATTTTATGCATTTTATTCATTTTTGTGCAACTGTGCTTTCGTCATACTTTAAGTACAAAATGATGGGTCTCATGCGGAGTTATAGCAGAAAAACCACCTATTCCTTACGTTTTGCACACCAGTGTAGTTTACGACTTATTAATATAAATGTAATTCAAGTTTTCACATTCGTTTAAAGAGAAAACAATGTCTGTTTAAATGAATGTTTATAATCTACAAAAAACATAATTTAAAAAAACTCCCATGTGAAAATCTTAAAAATACTAATAAAAACAATCAACATTTGGAATATAATTTTTGTACTGAATAATGTTTACATGATAAAATAATTTTAACTATTTATTTCACAATTTAATTTAAAAAATGTGAAATTAATTTATGGTGATATAAAATTTTGCTATATTTCAAATTTTTATGAAATAAATATTATTTTTGCTATCTATATATTTTAAGTATAAAATTTATAATCTGCTTGATATATTCTTTATAAAATCAATTTTAAATGTAAAATATATAAAATCTCTTTTAAAAGCTTAAAATATAAAGAAGAATAAGAGAAAAGTTTATAAGATGTATTTAATCACAGAATTGAACTTATATATTTTTGAATTTAATCTTATATAATTTAATATCCTATAATTTTAAATATAAGATATCTAAATTTTACATTATTATTATATTTTGGTAGTGAAACTTACTAAAATTAAAATTAATATAACTAGAGTTGTGTTACTAATTAATAACTTTAATTAATATAATTGTATTATTTATCTAAATTATAAGTCAAATCGATAACTGAAAATAAATATTTAAGGGTAAGAAAATTTTTAATTTTCACTTTGTTTTACGGCATAGTTTCATCTAAAATGTGAAAAAACGAGTTCCATCTGGGAAAACAGTTTATAGTTTAAGATTTATTCTAGCACTTTCTTTCCTAGAATTTTCGGAAGGAATTCTGCCAAAAGATACGCTGAAATCTTCGCCAGCAGAAATAGATGATTATTGAGTTCTTGAAATTTTCGCCTGTAGTTTGACCAATAGAAGTTTATCAAGATTAATCGTTTCAAACTCTCAATTTAGTTACCTAGATAAGAGAATTACAGTAAATCTGTGTTACCAAAGACAATTTATCAGAGGAGAGCACAAGTTTAAAACGCCTGATCTCAAAAGTTTCTGCTTAAATCTCAGTCAATTAAATTGAATGTACATCCTTTGATGATGTTTGTAGAAGAGATTATTTAATTATAATTAAATATTAATTGATAGTTGAGGACTTCAAATGACTATCCATTTTCCATTTGATTTTGAAATGAATTTTGGAAAAATGTGAGGAAATTAAAGAAAAATTTAATTTTTTTTTCCCTTTTCATGAGAGTTAAAAAAATACTACTTATTGTAGAAAAATATATTAGATCTTTTGAACTAAAGGATTCGTTTTATTTAAAGAAATATTTTGCTTCAGAAAACATATATTTTATAGCATTTTATATTTTATGAGAAATATTTTTTTCTAAGATACAACATAAAAAGTACAACTATATTTTATAAATCTATATTATTCAATGAAACTATTACATATTTTGTACATAAATGTCCAGCTTGCACTGCAATTTGAAGAAATTCTCAAATGCATATCATATAATGATTTTAAATATTACTATTATATTTATTAAAATAGTATATTTGATAAGTTTAACTTATCAAATATACTATATTACTTTAATAAATTAAAAATGTACTCTGCTAAAATAATATTTATTTAGAAATATATAAATTGAAAATCAATTCAATATATTCCATATTTTAAGCAACATTAATTTGTATTCATTTCTTATAAAAACAGATGTAATTACTTTTGCAAAATATTAAAACAATATATTTCAAGATCATTTTTCTAATGTTAAGTTAACATTTTTATTGAGAAACCTCAGGAGACAATCGCTTATTTTTATATTATACACATAAATATCTTTCTATTGCCTCTATTTGTAGTATTTAATATTTGTATAAGAAGTTATTTTAAACGCTTTTCATTTATACATAACCAGGTTTTCAACCTATTTGATAGAATTTGATTTTTACTATAAAATTATTTCAAGGTATGCAGATTTTTGTTGAATAAATATTGTAATTTTCCTAATATTTTTTAACACATCAATAGAAGAATTTTGTTTTAAGGTAAATCAAATAAGAAGAAACTAGGGTTGTTTATGTTATTAAAATTTTAGCAGTATTGTAAATAGCAAGACTTAATTTTTTCTGTTTTTTTCCAATTCTCAAGAACAAAAAAGGAGCAAGCTTTTATGTTTGCACATATATTCTCCGATCAAGGTGAAATATTTTTAAATTCTTCTTTGCTAACTTATCTTTGTAATGTAAATTATTTCCAAGTTTAAGGCTAAAATAAACAACTGATTACGATGCAAATTTGTACTTTTAAACATTTATTTATTATTTCTATTTGTAAATAACTGAAACTTAAATCTACTAAAACATCGTATGGAAAAAAATTATACTAATTAATATACAAACATATTTTGATGTATTCATATTAATATTATCAATTTCAAACTGAAATAATACACATTATAGTCAAGAAAGTATTTATATACTTATATTTTTTTCAATAATGCAAACTATTTATGGAAAATATGGTTTTGTAAATACATTATGCATGAAAATAAATATTTTATTAAATAATGATAATATAAATTGATGTAAATTAATTGAAATTTATTATAGATGATATTCTTAAAAATCTCGTGGTGACAAGAATATGATAGTACAGAAATAAATTAGATTAGCTTTATTCTAAACGAAAACTTTATTTACAGTTTTTCAATTTGAAGATCTTACATGGGATTAAAATAATTCCCCATACAGTTGCTGTAATACAATATTTAAACACTGCAACTTTCTGATCTAAAAGCTCAAACATCTGAATTTGACTAATTTTCAACTAGCTCATTTCTCGTCTGACGCCGATAATTAGATCTCTTCTGTAAGAACTCGCGAAAATTCCAGAACAGCCCTATCGTAAGCCTACTGACTCAATTGACTCGACTTTAAAATAGTTCACTTGTTTCAAATCAAGTCGCAAAATGCAATCGCCAGATGTCGCCAAGTTGTCTTAAACCTCACACCACTATATTTATAGAAACGCTTTGTTTAGACTTTAATTTCTCAAATACACACTAGTTTTAAAAATCAACAAAAAATTATAAATCAAAATTATTTATAAGTTGTAATAAGTAAATTAAACTAATTAAAATTAAACTCGGTGGCTTGACAGCCTAAATGTCTAGCTTTTTGCCAAGATTTTCGGTACCCATATCTGTTTTCATGCCAAACATCTCTACGGTGCGAAGTGTATGTCCAGGTTCGGTGGTCAGCCTGACACAAAAACCTAATGTTTGATTCCCAAACATGCTTGGTACTCAGTTTTATATAACAATTGAAGGGATAAAAGTCTGAGTTGATTTCTTCAGTCTGTGTCATCAATGCTGGAAGGATGGACCTGAGATACATTTAAAAACTCTCTTCGATATTTGCTGCTTCAAAGCTGGTAATCTAGTATTCGAAACACATGTAGCTGATAATATTCGTAACTTAAAACACAATACTGCTGGCTTTTATGCCTACAAATATGTTTGAGCAAAGAAACAATTATTTTTAAAACAAGACAAATTACATTTTCTGATAAAGATGTGTCTTTGAATTTTAAATATTGTGTTGATTCATTGACTCTTCTTAAGGCTAGTAAGTTTTAACTTTCATTTGCCCAACCCTGAACATGGCGTTTGTGCTTTACTATCCATTATGGAACACTTTGCTGAGTAGTCCAAATAACAGGAATAACAAATGAAAAAGATTTGGTTTCGTAGATCCGAAATTCATTCTCTTTCCTCAGATGTTAAATATTAATATTTAAATCACTTATGTCTGCGAACCTATTACTAAGCATATTGATGAAAAAACAATATTGTAAAATAATAAAATTACTATAAATTTTTTAAAATAATTAGTATTCATCTATTAATTTGGCGTGAAGTAACTGTCTATGAGTAGTTTAAGCAATGCAAACTTTATAAATTAAGTTTATTCAATTGCAAACCCTTTACAGGTAAAAGTTTATTATATTATATACAAGATACACCAGAAAGTCCTTGTCGTTTTCGAGTTGCCTTTGAATGGAGTAAAAATAAGTATGCAAATTATTATATGGTATGGTTGAGACACCGATCAGTCGAGAAAAGTAAAGAATATTACTCGTTATAAAAGTAGATCCACTGCGCACATTCAACAATTTTAACTCTTATAGTACGAAGAGAAATGGAGCTCGTTTGGCGTTGTTTTTTACGATTTCAATATGGGCTTATTAGCAGCTACATCATAGAATATGATATTTGATGTAGTTTGAGGATAGTGCTGTAAATGAAGGTAAGGCAAACACATTGATTTCACAAATTAAGGTTCAGAGATCTGTCTCTGTGTGATGAAGCTTGCTGTGCGCTGTGGACAAATCTTGGATGAAGAAGACCCTCAGGCGGACATACAGAAGAAAAGCAGTCAAAAGTGGAATGAACTTGCCAGAAAAATTTAACACTTCCGATGAAATCGTTAGATTTCGTCTGCACATCTTAAGTAAGACATAAAGGCTAAGCAAATGGGTTCCACACAAACTGTTGGAAATCCATAAGTAATAACGAGTGGCAGCTTGTTTATCGTTGCTTGCTCGTCACCGTAGAATATCCATATTGAATTGAGTGCTGAACAGTGATGAAAAAGAAGTCTTGTATTACACTCTCAAACGTTCCAAACATTAGTTGTAGCCCTAACATACTGTCCTTCAAGACCACCTATGTACCCATGCAAGATTTTGCTTTGTGTCTGGTGGACTAGTTGTCAAGTGGTTCACAATGAGCGGCTACCAAAGGCCAAACGGTCACTGCAGACCTGTGCCTGCAGCAGTTGGAGCGTGTGCAGTACGCATTGCAACAAAAGGAGACAGAACTGGTTAACAGCAAGGTTTTACAATTCTTGGCCGATAACACAAAACCGTCTGTCTTGCGAGTAATCAGGAATACCATACAGCATCTTGATTGGAAGTTTTTGTGCCATCCTCGTTTTTCACTTGACTTTGTAGGACCAGATTATAACCTCTTCCATTTCTTGGGCAATCATTATAACTGAAAATCCTTCAGCTATGAAGCAGACATGAGCCAAACACTTATGGACTTATTTGCATCTAAAACTAAGTTTTACAGCAAAGAAATTGTACAGACACGTTGGCAGATGGTACAAGATGCCTATGGTGATTACTTCGAGAACATCACTATTGGCTACACTTTCTATAAATCATGTTTTTTTTCGGGGGGAAATTAAAAATGGCAAGAACTGTCTTGTTTATCCTGTATAAGCAGATTAAAATAATTTAACTCATTATTTAAAATAAAAGAAATTCAACAATATATATATTTTTTAAATTGAAATTACTTTAACATAGGAGATTTCTATTTGTATTGTGAACTTGAATATTACATAAGGTTTTTTTCCTCACCCCAAATAAATCTACAGATAAAAATTTCATTTTCTAAAGTAATTAGAATAAAATTCATTTTACTTAAATTAGTTACCTAATTTATTAAATATTTAATATTAGCACTTATTATTGCAACTTCTGTATTATAGAAATAGTTGAAATTCAACAATGACAAATGTGGAAAGTATAATTTAAAATTTAAGGCATTTTTATGCAATGAAATATATTCAAAGAAATAGAAATTTCTTTAAATTTTAAGATTTTATCTTACAAAGATTGATATATAAGAGCACTGATAAAATCAAATTTATTAATAATATATTAACAATACTGCATTCATTTCTCTTTGAAATTTTATTCTGTTGAGGAATAGTGGGAATTTATGTAAATGGAAATGTTCCATTTTTTGACATTAATAACTTTTTATGTAAAGCTTTGTATGGATAAATAATTTGGCAATCATTTTATCAATATTATGATATTTGACAAAATGTAAAAAAAATTTTTTCGTATTTGCTTTAAGCACTCAAAGTTTTAAAATTGGCATGATATATATTATCTTTTTAACTTATTATTTCATTTATGATACATTAATATTGTATGTTATAAAAAAATAAATAATTTCAAAACTATAAATCTCATAAAATATACTTTAAAATGAATTTTATTGTGTTCGAAGAAAAAACAATACTTAATGTTACTTTTAATAGCTTAAATTTAGAAATAAACTAGTTTTTAAGTAAATTTTGAATAAGTTTTAAATTAAACTTTTTGCAACGTTTTAGAATATTATTACATATTTTCAACTTGAAAAGCAGACGTGGAAACATAAAACTATACAAACTAAAAATAACATTCAGTCAAAAGTATCTCAAAAAGAGCTTATAATATTTTTCATTGATATTATTTTATCGTAAAATAATGTGTAATATGAAGTGTTGAAAAGACGATTAAGTATAAAAAAAAATGAAAATTGTTCTTAACTTATAAGTGTCTATTTATAAACCCATATTAATGCAAATCAAATAACAACATTTTCATTTTTTGTATCGTCACACCTAATGTTTTACACTATATTTTGATTCCTTTAATAAACAAAATAGCTTTTCTACTTAACAATAATAAAGCAAGTATTTCAGTAATATCAACATGCATGCAATTATTTAATTTAAATGAATGCCTAAACTTTATCCATACAAAAAGAAAATGATCATTCTAGGAAATTTTAAAGCGTTTTCTTACTCTGTATTGACATATTTAAGAAACTTTTTATTTAGTAATTTAAATTTAAATAATGTTTGCTTTAATTATAATATATATTTCAATAGTTATTCAGAAATAAGAAGTATTTTACTTGAATGTATTTTATTCCACTTACCTTGCAAACTTTTCTGTCAAGATACTTCATTTTATTGTGGTTTTATGGTTGCTTCAGCTTAATTGAGCCATTAGATAAATGTTATGGTCTTTACCGTATTATGGTTATATACATCAAGTGAACGCAATTAAATAATGATTTCCTTTATTTGTTTAACAAGCCTTATACACTTTTCAATTATAAACTAATATATTTTACCAATTTACGGAATCTGATTTTTGTATCACTTCTGAATGTACATGCATTGCATTCATTCTTTTGGTAATAAATGTTTTCAAAATGATGCTAATATATTTCTTACAAAACACATATATGCTTAAAGTGTTGAATCAGAACATGTTTTTAAATAAATATAATTTTTCCTCCTGTGAATTTTTATTTTGCTATTTTCATGATAAATAACTGATATTTCATTAACTGTGATTACTTCTTTACAAAATGTTATATAATATTTATTTATAGATAATTATATACACTACTGGCCATTAAAATTGCTACACCAAGAAGGCGACATGCTACAGACGTGAAATTTATACGAAAGGAAGAAGGTGCTGTGATATGCAAATGATTAGCTTTTCAGCGCATTCAGACAAAGCAGGCGCCGGTAGCGACACCTACATTGTGTTTAAATGAGGAAATTGTTCAGCCGGTTCCTCACACACAAATTGTATTTGAACGTTGTTGCCTGGTGAAAAGTTGTTGTGATGCCTCGTGTAAGAAGGAGAAATGCGTACCAGCACGTTTCTGACTATGATAAAGGTCGAATTGTAGCGTACCGGGATTGCGGTTTATCTTATCGAAGTATTGCTGCTCGCGTCGGTCGAGATCCAATGACTGTTAGTAGAATATGGAATCGATCACTACAGACGTCTACCAAAAAAATAATGGATAACTTTTTCCCCAAACTAATATATATATATATATATATATATATATATAATATTTTAAGGTATGATGTATTTTCGCTTAAAATAAAATAAATTTTATTTGCATTTAAAATTATAAAAATTAAAGTAAATTTTTTGCTTTAAAACATTACTTATTTATCTGCTTACAAAGTTTGGTGAAATTAAAAGTATTTAGCACAGTTAAATTAATTTTAAATTCCATTTTAAAATATATAACATTAAATAAATACCAGTAAAAAATTTTATTCATTTCACGCTTAAAAAATAAATAAAACTACTTCACTAAAATAAATATTAGAAAAACATTCGAATGCATTAGATTATTCTGCTGGGAGTTTATTTAGCACAATATTTAACGCGGAATAAATTAAATCTTAAAAGAAAAATGTTATGACCTTTTATTAATTGCTTTTCATTATTACAATAATTATTTAATGTAATATGTAATACTAAAACTATATTTACTATTGATTATAAAGAATAACCATTAAGATAACAATAGATTTCTTAAATGCAGTAATTATACTTTATTTCCACACAATTGATGATATTAAACATATTTGATTAATTAGTTTTCTTTAAAAGATATTCCTTCCTCCAACTGATTAAACTAGTTAGCGCAAACTTCTGGAATATTACGTAAATATACTAATTTGAATTACAAATTAAGTTTTCTTAACACTTGGAGAAAATTCCCTCACTTGAAATTAGGATGCATAAGTAGATTGAAATTATCTTTAATCAAATCTTTCCCTTTAAGTTTGATTCGAAAGCTTTACAATGCCGACACCGCGATGAGTACTTAGAACATAAGTGCAGAAACTCAGACATTTAATTAGAAAATAATAAGATACCACCAGACATACTTGTGTCTAGCATATGAGAGTACTTTGAAATTGATGAGTATATTTTATAGACATATTGTTTTGTGCGTTCTGAGGAAAAGTTATTCATCTCAAAGTAATTAATAGGAAACTTTTTAATAAATTCCCATCAATACACTTATAAAAAATTTCTAATATTGGAATTGTAAGAAAATATATTCTTTTCAATACTGTTTTCATTAAAACAAAAAATTAGTCACTATTCATAATAATAATTATTTTAACTAAAATTAAAAAAATAATATTAACTAAAATTAATAAAATAATAATTATTATTTTTATGAAATTAAATTTTAATATAATTCAATCGGTAATAAAAATCTAGGAACATAACTAACGTCTTGTATATATAAAATTTTATGCAAATAGTATTAAAATTACTTTATAAACAGATATTATTCATCTAAAATAAGATAATAGTAAGTATACT
>JAPDSC010148428.1:0-12576 GCA_026290005.1 Latrodectus geometricus
CAAAATTACTATAACATTTATATAAAAATTTGACAAATATTAATTTTTGGGAAAATCAGTTTTTGCCACATTCTTTTTTTGCATTTTGTTTTTCTGTCCCTCAACATTTTTTTGTGTTACTATTATTTTGATTTTTCGATTAATTTTCTCATAATCATTACTATAAATTTATGATATGTATAGTAGATGAAATATCTCCAGAATAAAATTTGTGTATTTAGATTATGTGTCTACTGTAATGTATGTTTATACTATATATATATACACACATATACAGGATGCCTAACACTAGCATTATCTAATGGCTGTTTTGTTAATGGTTAGTCTCTTATTTATCTAAATCTTAACTTCATTTGTAAAAGTGTTCAAAATGATTTAGATAATGTAGGAAAAATTGTGTAGAAATAAATGTAACTGAATAATATATCACTGCAAATTTATTAATGTATGTGCAATGTGCATAATAATAAATGTTAAATTTACTTATATTAAAAGCATACTTTTTCTGAATGGACAGAAATTTATTTCCTCTCTTTTTTTTAAGGTGATCCTTTGATTATCATCTGATATAATGTATTTTTAAGTATTATCCCTTTTTTTTTTTTTTTTTGATGAATATAAAATAAAAAAAAAAAAGAAAGGCAGTGTTTCTCAATTTAATCATTTTTAGTCATTCACAGAAGTTTTAATCATTCATTTTTAGTAAACATTATGGCCCAGCATCAGTGAACTCAATTGATTTCCATGTGAATGTGTATAGAATCTTCTTGTTGGGAGAAGGACACTTTTCTCAATCAAACTATCTCAGCTTCACTATATACTATAGTATATTTTGTACTTTTCATTAGAATTCATTAATTGTTTTTAACAGTTTGTATGGAATAGGGTGTATCTATTTTTAAATATGTTTGCAGTTGAAATTATATATTAGCTGGTCATACAATTGAGAAAATCATCATTAAACTACATCATTAAACACCTTCAATACTTTTTCATTGTAGTAAACTTGATTACCACATAACCAAATAAAGTCGATGTTCATCATTGTAAACTGACTCAATTACAGTTATCTACATTTAATAATTGTCATTTCACTGTGGTTAATATTTCTCTGTAGCATGTGTAAAAATTTATTGAATGCATTTTAAGAAAAAGCAAAAATGTAATCTTTAAATATAATGTAACTTTATGCAATGAAAGCTGACTATAGATCAGATATCAACTCTTGATTTTCTTCGGATGACAATTTAAAGTACCTGTGGATATGCTCCATTCAAGACAAAACATGAAAATCTGAGTAAGTATATTTTATTTATTGCTCACCTTAAATTATTTTCTATTTTAAAATTCTTCTGATGTCATTTAAGGAAAAATAACATGTAATGTTTTTAATTAAAATCTTTGAAAGTTAATAAAATAGCATTATTTAATATTTATATAGTTTCTTTAAAATATGTTATATTTTTAATGTGTTATTACTGTATTCTTTTGATTTAATTATTTTTTTCTATGTAATTATATGACAAGCTTCATTTAATTAGATATTCATTACATTGTATTCTGTATATACAATCAATACATATATACTAAAATAAAGTACAAATTTGAAAAAATTAACCTTTTTGAAATAATAGAAAATGTTAATTTTCATTTTAGTAATAGGTTAAAAATTGTTTTAAAATTATAATTTAATTTTCACAATTTCTTGTTTTTATGAAAAGATTTTAATAATGACTTACTCATAGAATTATCGAATTCATTATCTTTTAGAATATAAATTCAGAATTAATCTGAATGTGATTTAATAAGATAAAAACTATATTAAATAATTGGTAAATTTTAACAGTTAATTATTGTTAGCTCTTTTAATTTATGATAGAGTGTTGTATGTATATTAGTTTTCTCATATTTCAATTTTATCCATAGGTTTCAAGATGCATTTTTGTTATAGTGATGTTTTAAGGACTAGTGAAAAAATAGCCATCAGTCTACAAAATTAGGAACTTCATCCCAAAGCATCTTCTTCTATCTGTAATTGTTGTCCTTAATATTTAATAACTGAAATATTTGGGACAACAGTACTCAACAGAGAAAACATTCATGAATCCAAAAAAGAAAAACTAGTCACTAAATTCACTCAGATTGAAAACAGTGATTTTGAATTTGAAGAGAAATATTGATCTCTCCAAATATAGTTGTATTATCAGATTGCTTTTAAAATGTAATCATTTCATATTTTTAGACTGATCATTGGCCAAAAGCATTTTTTCTAAATATTAATTGTAATCTAATTTATTAAAGAAAATGAATTAAAAACTAAATATTTTAACAACATTTTAATATGCAGGACAAAATAAAACTGGACAGTCTTGGTGGCCTGCCTGGTTACGGCATCACTCTTGTTACAGGAATGTGGTGAGTTCGAATCCCGTCTTATCCAAAGATCTATCATGTTCACTAATGACGACTGGGGCACGTAAATTATGTTGTGGTCGCAATGTCCTAAATGTTGCCATTCTAAATTAATACCTCTATGGATGTTAAAAGCTAGTCTTGGATCTTTGCTGGTTTCCAATCTCTAAATTGGAAGGCACAGATGGGGTGCTGCCTTGTATGAGCCGAAATCGTATTTCCACCCTCATTGGAGAGTGCTCTGTTCAAAAACAGAAGACGCTCTTTCTAACTTCATTTGCCCAGTCCCTGGCATGCAAGCTTGGCTTCACCAAGTGTCATATGTAACAATAACAATAAAGGAAACTGGAAAAGTGTACAAACACATCAAAGGGTGTAGACCATGTTGGTACAAAGTATGGCCTTTCTGCAATTGTACAAGACAAAGCTCTAAACTAAAGCATTACTCTCCAAGACCATACTAAATTATAAAACAGCAAAAACCTATGCAAGATTAATTGTAATTTACATTCATGTACTTCAGCATCATGCTTTTCTTACTGAAACTCATTAAATATAAATGAAAAGTTTAAAAATATAACTGGTATTGATAATAGTATACTAAATTTAAAATATAAAAAAAAAATTATCTAAATAATATTAATTTAATTTAGCTAATATTTTATTTTACCTTTCTGATGTTTGATGTTTATAATGTAACTAATATTTTTTTGTTGAAAGATTGCATGTAAATATAAATATACAATGGGAAAATTCAAAACTAAATCTCTAAAAAAAATTTAGATAACTTTTTCGGCAGATAGCAGGTATGAGATGTAAAACTGGGAGAATATGTTTATAAGTATCATATAATATCAAATAACTAGCTAAATTTCTGTTACATCATAAATTTGTTGACTTTCTTTATATAAAATCATTCCTTAATTTTACTGGGCATATTTTTTCCTCGAAATATTTTAAATGTGTTTATTATAAAAATAATTTTATTTCAAAAAAATTTAAAAATCTTTTTTAGTCATTTAATATAGGAATAAAAGGCTAATCCCTGATTTAAGTGATTAATTTTTTTTTCAATCAAAAAATCAATATTTTTAAACATAAATTTTAGCTGCAAAAAATTTTTTTTATTTAATTACATTTAAACTATTATCCAAGAATTAATGAAGTTTATTTAAATATAAAGTATTTATATAATTAAAACTGTTAAAATAATTTTAATTTATATCTAAAAAATATCTACCCTTTAAAATTTATAAAAATGAACATGCTTCTAAGATAGTTTGTCTATAAATTTAGTTTTCAAAGATTGTTTTAAAAAAGAAAGATATTGTATGGAAGAATTTTTTAAATATAATTTGAAATAATAGATTTTTATTTATTCTTAAAATTGAAAATATAGTAACTGTCAAAATAAAATATTAATAATATGTATTTAAACAAATTTGATTCTTTTAAGTTGTAAAAGCATTTCTTAATTGCTGGATGATAATAATATATTTAATAATTCTGAATGAAACAATTTAGTTTTAAACTTCAATTTTTTAAAATTTACACTTTGATTTCTAATAATTTTACTATGTATATTTCATTGAAAGTAAAAAAAAAAAAAAAAAAAAAACTTTTTGATTTTATAATGAAATGTATACTTAAAAATATTTAGCAAAATTCAAAATATCTATATTGTTTTTTCTCATTTCATGATAAAATTGATTATGAAAAATACTTTGAAACTTATCAATGCAATATGTTACATTAGTTTTAATTCTAAATACTGATTTTGATAAAATTTGAAGGTAACACAAGAAAAATGCATAACAAAATAAGAATTCCTATAAATAGATTTTAGTACCGACACACACACACATATATATATATATATATATATATATATATATATATATATATATATACTTGTGTAAAAAATCTATTATTTATAAATGAAGAATAATTTAATAGAATTATTAAGAACTTAATGCATTTATAGAACAACATAAATTAATTTTTTCAATGTTTTCCATGTGAGAGAAATTTAATTTCTAACAAATTGTGTCTGTTTCTTAACAATGTGCAGCATAGCTTCAACAACTTACTTCTTCTAGTATAATAACTGAGAATAACTTAGTTTACCTTCATAGTGTATGAAAAAAAATTGTACTTCGTCCTCTAAATTAATTATAAATTTCTGTTCTTATTTTTAATTTATGTTTTTAAGGCATTGAATATTTCACTTTTTACTTTGTGAATGTTGTTTCTTCATTGTAAAAATGCCAAATGGCATCTTTATTTCTACCTTGTCATTTTATAATTGTCATCATTTAGTAGATAGTTTAGTAGCCAAAACATTTATAGCAATTAAACATGCAATTCACATTTATCCAATAGCTAGAATCAAAGGTTGATGCTTTTACTCTGAAGATCTTAATGTTACTTCTAGTTCTTGGTAAACCCAACTAAGACTCGTTATAAAAATATTAAATTTTAGTACTATTCATTTGATAGAGAATAAGGAAAAAGATCTTACCCTGATAAGAAAAAAATAGCCCAATTGTATTGTTATATTCTCTATTATTATTATGCTCTTATATATATATATATATGTGTGTGTGTGTGTATGTATATATTAGATCGAACTTCAAGAACACGTTATCTCTTTAGTTGTACAAAGTTATGTGTATTTAACCAGAAAACTTTTTACCTATGTTGATTATTTTATCTTATTTATTTACAGAAATCATCCTTGTAACAAATGTATATAAACTTTTTTATTTAATTTCCAAGTGGAATTCTTTAATTATAAATGGATTCTTTTGCCTATCACATTTTTATTATATAATCATCCTTATGATAAAATATAAATGTGTTCTTGTAACAAATTTATAAGTGTGATATTTCTGGAAAAAAAAATTATCTCTACAAATAAAATTATGCTGAATCTGTGGCTGAATGATGGTTGCTTTGACTTTTAGTTTAACAGTTGCTGATTTAAATTTCCATTTTAAGAATTGATGTTTTTTGTGGTTCTGAATTTGCTCTTTTATGCAAAAAGTGGCCATACAATGATAAACAGAAGAATCTTAATAATGCTCAAAACTCAATGTTATCCAATCATTATTTGAAATTTCAAATCTAATCGAAATTAATATTTTTGATGTAATATATAATATTATAAATCGATTATGATATTGCTATTAAATGGTTATTTTTACAAAAAAATACAGAATTCGTAAAACAAGTAACCTTAAATTGTATTTAAAATAAGAATTTGTAAGGAAATAATTAGATGTAACAAAAAGTGATGATATAATTCTCTTCCTTTATTAAAAAAATTGCATTTTTTTATAGATGTTGGTTTGTGCACCTTTATTTTTTTTCAAATTATATTTTGATTATTTACAAAATTAATTGTTGTTAATTCAAAATAAATACTAAAATATTGTTTTAATATTGATCTTTAATATGAAAATGTTTTTACAATGCAGCTTCATGATAAATTTTGGATGATCAAGATGGGACTTGAGAGTTTTATATTCAGTTCATGGTTTTTTGAAACTATAAAATTTTAATACTTTTTAAAAAAAGTTGTTTTTTGTAACATTTTAAGTTTTTAAGGAAATTTAGTAAAAATATTTTTTCCATTTTGTTACCTTTTTTTGTTAGATCAAACAATTTCATCGATTCTATATCGATGCGTGATTAAAAAAACTGCAATTTTTATATTTCGCCAAAAAAAAAATTTTTTTTTTCTTCACATGAATAGTTTTTAGGTGCTAAACTAGATGGCGCTGAATCATTACTTTGATTCAAATTATCTTCTAAAAGCATTTATTTCTTGTGCTTATTTGACTATATTGAATAACAACTAATTTTAATGAGATGAATGATTAAGAAGTAAACTTTCATTGTATTTATGTTAATTTATTTCTTAATATATGTTTTTATTTTCTTTAACCCAATATCACATCCTTCCAATGATATTTTAAATTTCTCCCAATTCTAAAATATTTTATAAATATTATAGTGAAAACACTTAAATTATGACACATTAAATATGGGGGATGCCATTTTTTATCCCCCATATTTAAATTCATAATTTATTTTTTTCTCTTAAAGACTTCCTATATATACCCTTAAGACCTATTTTTTACTTCCCTCTCTAAAGCCTTACTATTAACATATACTGTTAAGTGATGATTTCCTGGTATAAAATTTTTTCATGTTGCATATAAACTAGCAATTCTTTGATATCTTATACACTTCTTCATCTAACTTAACTGTACTTATTTTTAACCACAATGCAATGGAATTTACGAAAATACAGTACGAATAAGAGGTTTATTGATTTTAGAGTTTCATTAATCGTGACAAATGAAATATTAAAAGTCCTGAGCTATTACAAAGTAAAATGATGTTTTAAAATTTGATATTTCTCAAACTATAAATTTTAATTTCAACTAAGAACTACACATCGTAGTATTTGACTATTACACAATGTTAGTGTAAACTTCGATATGTATGACTTATTGAAAGATACATTTAGTCCGAACGAGAATTTAACTTTTCTTATAGGATTTTTCATGTTCAAAGTTTTTTCTTATTTAAAAAAAAAAAAAAAAACTTATTTGGAGATTGCTGATTTCTTTTCCCTGATATCAATGAGGGTAATGCAAAATTTGACTATTGTAAAAATAATTTCTTAAAGTATTAAACATGTCTATATATTTAATTAACAATTTTTTCAATTCATTTAATGTGCAATTTATGTCGCTACATAAGTTTTCCCAAAAAAATGAAATTTCTTTAGAAACAATGAAATGTTAAATCTTCCTATTTAATATTAAAGTTATAGTGTGTGATCAGAGTGCCAGACTTGTCCCAGTTTTCAGACAAAATCCCCTGCTGTGCTTGTTAAGGAGTACTTAACAAGCACAGCTTCATATTGCTGATCAAGGAGTACTTGCAGTCAAACTGGGAACAGTAGAAGCACTACCAGAGATGTGATTATATTTCAAATTAAGAAAGATTGCTCAAGAGTAGTTTGGTCAGTAGCACATATAAGTCCCCAATTTGATAAAGATTGTTAAGTATGTCTTCTGCTTACCTGAGCACCAGTTGAGTATTTGCTTTGATCAACATTGCATGAAGATTGGTGATAGGAGTTTGAGGAAAGAAGCATAAGGACACGTAAAGTTAATATCGGATTAGCTTGTGAAGATTTAAAAGATTAAAACCAAAAAAAGAGTTTCTAAAATAGTCCTAGCCAGTGAAAAATACTAGTAAATATTGTTCACATTTTTATTTCTCCTTCCAAGTGTTTCTCCTTACTTAAATAAATTTAATAAGTATTGACATATTAGAAACAAAATGGTTTTATATTCTTATGTCATTTATTATTACCCCCCGTTTAAGTTATCAGTAACAATCTATTTATAACATTTCGAATAAATTACCCTCTAAAACTCCCTGATAACCCACAATGGGCTGTACCTTTGATTACCCGAAACATTGGGAGAATTCTGGTGTCTTACGCTTCTTGTTCTTTTTTGAATGTGCGTCATTAAACCAACTAACACAGGACATTGATAAGCTCTCCATTTACCCTATTTTATAAATAGCTTGAACAACTTCTTTTTAATCAGTGACAACCATATTAATTATTTAATTCCATTTTACTGTCATTCAGCTCACCTTTTTTGCATATATCACCGGGACTCACTCTTTAAAATGGACTACAAACATTCGCATCTAAGGTGGGAATCGAACCCACAAAAATTGAGTAGAAGGTCAAAATATTAACTTTTCAGCTGCCAACCTGGCATTGACATGGGGAAAATTACTAGTAACATTGTATATTCAATTGCTTTAAAATCAAAAAAATGTTAAAAAAAAATTTTTTTTTGAAGTTTAGTGAAATTATATTATCTATATTAAATAAAATTGTGCGAAAGTTTCTGATGAATTATAAACTAATTACTATAGTCGAAACATAATATCGCATGGTTAGGTCATTATTGCTTATTGTATTGATTTGCATATTATGAGTTTATTTATATGAATTGCTTAAGTAACATTTAAATCAAAAATAAAAATGCAGTATTAAAAAATTAATGCTGCAAAATAAAAATTCTAAGAATCAAATGTTCAATTTGTTCTTAAAAGAGATTGATGATGTATTTTATCTAAGTATAAGTTAAGTGATGTGTATTCTTATGAATCATATGTATTTAATAAAATTCCTTGCCAAATACATACTTATACACAGATGATGTTTATTATTTGCTAATATGGGGTATAGATTAGAAAATTTAAGTCAAGCCATGAACTCTTGCTGATAATGTGTCCTTAATTTTTGGAGAAAAATACCCATATTGAGAAAAAAGACTATTTGTTACTTTTTTTTAACAATATATTTAGTATTTACTTAATTTCTTCAAGAACTGTTTTGCATAACGAAATGAGGTCTCATGTAAATCATAAAACTTAAATCGAATGAAATATTGAACGCTTGAAAATTTTTTTTGATTACAAAGTTATGAAATTTTAAAATCGGGTTTCCTTATTTTCAATGGGTGGTGTATCGAGAGAAACCCGAAAACGAATTCGCCATAGTGGAGAAAATATTTTAAGGGAATGTAAAAGCAAAAGGAGGATCCGATGCTGCATTTTTTTATGTTTTTGTAATCCTAGCAGTTATGTATAAATGAAAATCAAAGGGTGAGAAAGTTTGTTATCTTAAAGCGGTGTAATATCTTTTAAATACATTACATAGTGAAAATAGTAACTTTATTTTGAGTTAAAAGTAGCTTATATTATGATTTAACTTAATTCCAGCACTCTGTAACCAAAACTTTCAAATAAAACAGCCGATGTTTTAGGTTACCTAGAGACCCAACACTTTCAAATGAGTTTCACTCAACTGTTCTAAATTCAATTCCAGACAAAATTCGATGAACAAACAGAATAAGGGTTTTAGGGATTGTTTTAATTAATATAATGTATGATCAATAAACTTCTAAGTCTGTAATGTAAACACATTGGCTCGAATTATTGATTAGAATACATCGTGCTGAAATACGTAAACAGTGATGATATTTCTGTTTAAAAGAAATTTAAATTTTTTTTTATTGAATACTAAAAGAAATTATAACTTTTAAAGAACTGTTTGTTGTTTTTTGATGACACTTGGCAACGCCAAGCCCTCCCGTTAGAGTCTAGGCGAATGAAGTCAGAGAGAGCGTATTCCGTTTTTCAATAGAGCACCCTCATATAAAGGTGGAATTACGACTTTTGGCTCAGAGATGGCAGCACCATCTGAATTTTTCAATTTAGAGATTGAAACCAGTGAAAACCCAAAGTCAGGCTCCAACACAGGCGGCTAGATCCTGCACCCTTAGAAATACGCGTTCGTTCTCTAATTGGTTGTTCACATTATTCTTTATTAGTGCTGTCGTCTATACGAAAAGATCTAAACTATAAACGAAAATTATATTTTGATTATAAAAGTATAAATTATTTCAGCTACATGATTTTCTAATATATTTATTTACATAAATATTTATTATAAATTCATTAAGTTTGTTTATTAACTAATATAAACATACTGTTTCAGTAAAGTATTTTTATTATTTCGAAAGAATATCTTGTAAAAAGTGTTTTTTATTTTTATTGAAAATTTGAGTATGTATCTTCAAAAATTATTAAAAATTTTAAAGAAATCATATATGAAAACTATTTAACTTATATTTCTTACTTATTTTTTTTATAATATTTTCCTACAATTTTACACTGATTTTTTTACCATGTGTATATTTAATAAAGGAAAAAATTAAATTTAACTTATATTTCTTACTTATTTTTTATAATATTTTTTTAAGATTTTACACTAATTTTTTTATTTTGTGTATATTCAATGAAGGAAAAAAATTGATTAGAAATTTATTTAGAAAATACTGTCAATTGAAATAGTCAATTTTCAATTTAGAATATAATTTAAAGCATCAAGTATTATTTGTTTGTTTTTTTTCACAATTATTTAGCTTTAAATGATTTCATATTATATATATATATATATATATATATATATATATATATATTGTTATAAGACTTGCCAGCTATTTTTTATTTCACTTCTTTAGACACAGACAGATGGCTCAACAAAAAATCATGCTTATAGTGTATTTTGAAATATTTCATAACTAAGTGATCTTTGAATTCTTTCAAAATAATTTGAGCAGTACAGTGACAGACAGCTTTCTTACTTCCTTGGGCTTTCTCCTGTGGACTTGCTGTTATAATGCCCACTTCTGCTACACATATAATGATACACTGAATGAGATTTTAATTTTTTCACATCTCGAGCCAAAACAAAATTAGACTTTGTTTGCTCTTCTTCAAAAGCAAGCCATTTACTAAAATCTGAAATATATGCATATAAAAAATATTATACATTAACATAATAAAATAGATATCACAAGAAAATAATATATATATATATATATTACAAAAATTAATCATGATTTGCTGTTTTTCTATGTTTTGTATTTTAATATATATTTAGATTATAAGTTAACAAGCATTTATTTCAATAATAATATCCCTAACAATATTTTAAAATATAATTTATTCAGTGATTTTACAGCCATATGAGTAATGGCTGTAAAATAGCAAGATTTAATACATTAATATTACATACCTTCGTGTGATTCAAAAGTCTTTTCTTCATATTTATCTTGATTTTCGAATTTATGGCTATATCTTAAATGCCTTCTTAACTTTTCCAAATTTTCAAATCTTTCAACACAATTTTCTTCACCACAGTGAATGGTAAAATGAATTTTACGGTGTTCCTTTTCGTTGCTGCAAGAATCAAACAGAATATCACATTTATTGCACTTAAATATTTTTTTTAGTTTTTGAAGCCGTTAAATTTTTTTGATGAATTCCGACGTTATGTTGACTCAAATATCTTTTTTGATAAAATACTTTATTGCACTTATCACATTTATGATCACCCATTTTAATGAAAGACAACGTGATCGGGAACGTACCGTAATTTTGAAAATGACTTTAAAAATTTCTTAATCACTGATAGATGACAGCACTAGTAACAAATAATGTGACCAATCAGAGAACGAACGCGTATTTGCAAGGGTGCAGGATCTAGCCGCCTGTCAGATTTTACGTGCTCCAGTCGCCATTAGTGAACACGACGGATCTTCGGCTAAGCCGGGATTCGAACTCACCACCCTACCAACCAGACCACCGCGGCCTTCTTTTAAAGAACAAAAAATTATGTTGCAAAAAAAATAATAATAAGTATTTTAATTTATTGTTCTGTTTTTATTTTTTTCTTTATCATGTGTTACGCAAGTTATAGTAAGTCAGCTTAGCGTAAAAAGAAAAATTCACTGATAGAAATTTTAAATACAGTTAATATGTAGACGAATTCTTGTGATAATTTTCCTAGATAAAGAAGTGAATTAAGATAGTGCATTATACGAATGTAATTGTTATAATGCTTTTTATATGTAGACTTAATAAAAAAAAAATCCTGATCTCCTATTTTAACACATACACGCATATATATTCGAATTGCTTTCCCCTATTCCCCTGATAAAATAGAGAGAAGTTTTATTTCTATCGTTTCTTAATATTTTTTTGTTTTCTTTCTTTGCTATTCTAAATGTTCCATCTTGATCTTATTTGAGACTATTTTTCTAATTTTTTTAAAAAGTCTGTTTTTGATTTGAGCACTTAAAGTTACACTTTATTTTTTCATTTATTGTGCAAAAAATTTCTAAAAGATGTTTTGTTTTTTTAAATATAGTTTAACCAAACTATATATTTGAGTAATTTATTTACCTTTAAAAAAATTTTTTTATCCTCTTTATATTAGATAATTGTGCACTTGTATTTAAGTTATATCATATTTTCATTTAATACAACGAAAATGATGTAAGTTGGAGATTTAGAAAAATAATGTATTTAAAAAATATATCGGACTGCAATACTTGCAAGGGAACTATTTGATGAGTTAAGTTTGATAATTTCATTCCAATTAAGGTTTGTACACGAATATGTCTAGCACGCTTAAAATACTTACAAAGTATAAATGTGTGACAAATCTATAATAATAAAAGCAAGTGTAATGTGTCTGTCCGTTTGTCT
>JAPDSC010148428.1:12976-41673 GCA_026290005.1 Latrodectus geometricus
ACTTCTTCTCGAGATCGCTGCTCGCCGATAGCTGATTCCGGGGTTATGGATAGATAATAAAAGCAACTGTAATGTGTCTGTCTGTCTGTCCATTTGAAATTTGTTCGTTACCAATGTCAAATTATGGTAAAACTATACTTTAAGTTGTCCCATTGGCAAACATGGCGATTTTTGTTTGGCTATCGTTTTTATTGGCGATTTTTGTTGGCACAGACAATGAATTCCCCTGTTGCTATCGGAATATGATTGGGGTTTGCCCGGCTTGGCGATCAATCGCGATTACAACTTTGCGAGAATCAAAGAGGCACCATAAAGTATATTCCTAATTTGAATGTTGTTAGCTTGGTTGTTTAAAAATGCCGCCATTTCCCCTATTTTTACATGATTGTTATTAACTGGAAAAAAAGAAATAAAAGTTTCATTCATTTAATGTCGCTGAATTCGGATAACTATTCCCTTTTTGACTAAAAATTTAGTTAAAGGCAACCTCTATGATTATAATGATTTCTTTTACTGAAATTCGGAAAGTTTTCATCATTCGCACTTACAATATGAAATAACTTTAATTTGAATCGAAGTTGATCTATAACGTAGTAAGTTTCATTGAATATAAATTAATGTTTTGATTGCTATCAATATTAAATCCGACATCAATTTTGAAACATGGAATATTATTGTATTAGTCTGCAATAATATAAACATGTAAGAAGTACAACAGCGGTAAGTTATGATAGGAACCATTTTCCTATTAACTGAGAAACTAGCGCCCTCTATTCCAAACTTTACAGAAATTTCTAGACGTTTCCAGAAGTAAAAATTGTTACAGTTATTTAAAACTGTAAAGGCTGGTTTGAACATCCACGTGAGAAGGTGCTACGTGGATATGATACACAAGTGAAGTGAGACAATTTGCAGAATTTCACATTCTAATTTTGATTTAATAAGCTGCGTTACTGCATAGTTTACTTAAAGCAAAAAATTCATCACATATTTTCATTTGAGTATTTAATTCCCGTGGGAGAAGAAATGGATCCTAAAAAGCCTGAAGAAAAACCTGGTGAGAAAAAACCCGGACAGCCTGATGATAAAGGAGGAAAACCAGGAGAAAAGAAACCTGGGGAAGAAAAAACTCCACCTACAAAGTAGAGGATCAGCTTTTATGGAAGAATAAAAAAAAAAAAAAAATGAAGCCAAAATTATGAGTGAGTGATAAAATGTTATTATTTATGTTTTAGAGAATAACTTATAATAATCAAGATGAAATCTTAATTTTGCATTTTAAAATTTGGACTTTACTTGCCCTTATAATTTTTTCCGCCTTTAATAATTTCGGTTAATTCCCAGTGAACGGTACGCTCCTTATACGGTACGCATATATACAACGGTAATCTATAATAATAAAAGCAAGTGTAATGTGTCTGTCTGTCCATTTGTCTGACCGAGCTCTCCAACCAAATCTATCGCACGCAGGGACCTGGAATTTTTTACACGGAAGCACTATGGGGCTGGCCACCAGACCTCGAAGCCCGATTTTCGATTTTTGAATTAGAAAAATTTTAAAAAAATTATTTATAAAACTTCTTCTCGAGATCGCTGCTCGCCGATAGCTGATTCCGGGGTTATAGATAGATAATAAAATCAAGTGTAATGTGTCTGTGTAATGTGCAAGTGTAATGTGTCCGGATTATTATAGTTATAGATCTATAATAATAAAAGCAAGTGTAATGTGTCTGTCTGCCTGTCTGTCCATTTGTCTGACCGAGCTCTCCGGCCAAATCTATCGCACGCAGGGACCTGGAATTTTTTACACGGAAGCACAAAGGGGCTGGCCACCAGACCTCGAAGCCCGATTTTCGATTTTTGAATTAGAAAAATTTTTTAAAAATTATTTATAAAACTTCTCGAGATCGCTGCTCGCCGATAGCTGATTCCTGGGTTGTACCAGCTCCTTTTGAGAAACAATTCTGGCGACCATCTTTTGGAAAATTTTCCGCTTAAAATATTTAGGATATATTGTTCCTTTTTATCGACGGGGAATGTTGTGTGTGGGGGGAGGGGGAGAGAGACAGTCTACGTGTCCTACACTACTATTCCTGCGCTATTCACTTATCTGCATTTTCTAAATGCACGGGCAACGCCGGCGGGTACAGCTAGTATAAAATAAAAACAAGTTATTAAAAAGGAAAGAATCAAGTAACATACGCTTTGATGGCTATTGTTTGTGCTTACATTTCTCTGTGCGGATAATTTAAGTTGCAAACTGGCTTGAAAACAGACGTTTGTTTTTACGAACATCTATTTTACCAAGTAAAATTTCGTGTCTGTGTAAAATGAGAGAGTAAATCCTTTTTTATACTCTCGTTTTTATGTATCTTTTGTTTGTTTATTTTCTTTTTATTATGTTAAAAACTTCATGGCTTGGAATCGCCTAATGCAGTGATGATTCTCAATCACTGTGCCTCGCCACACTTTTGTGTACCGCTAAATTTTAGAAGTGTGTATAGTAAAAATCCTAATATTCTTTTTCACTATAAGTAAAGTTTGTCTAAATTAATGAAAATATACTGTAAAAGAAAAGCATTGTTTTAACAGTAAAATACCATATTTTTTATAGTTAAAATCTGTTTTCATCTTCGATAACTGTGATCTTTCATAAAGTGAAATATTTGTCTCAAGTGCAGAAATTTACAAATGTTATTACAATTTTCGTAATTTTATTCGTGCGAATTCGGATTTTCAATAACCAACATAAAAACGAAAAAAAAAAAAAGTCGAAACTGTTAAATGTAGAAGACTATGAGAATGGCATAGTGTCATTTTTACGACCAAATATAAATAAAATCATCAACAAACATCAAGTTTAAATATCTCATTAAAATTATCTTTATTTTACATTTAGAAATATTATCACGAACTGTTTTAAAGTGTATGATAGGTAAGTAAATAACATTTATTTTGTGTGCCGCCAAATTTTGAAATCGTTAAAAGTGTACGCGTGGCTAAAAAAAGGTTGAGAATCACTACCCAAATGAAATAGACATTTTAAGTTCAATGCACGTGCAAATCTCTGTTTGGAATGATGTTTCAGGCTAAGCGATATCTATGTTATTTAGACATACAGTACCACCTTAAAAGAAAAAAAAAAGTCCAGAACATTTGAATTGCTCATCTATGGACTTTTTGACAGAGCCACTGTTGTGCCCGAAATACCATTTCAAAACTTCTTGAATGCGGACTCTTATAATTTGTTCAGTATAAGAAGTATTGGATGTTTAAATACCTGAGTACATAATTAATTGGAATGATAAAGAATTTTTCAGATATTAAATAAGAAGACAATTCTTGAAAAAGAAGCAGATGACTGGTTAACAAGACTAAGATACATTTTTAAGATAAATACCTGTAAATGATTTCCTGCATCAAAAAAATTGGAAAAATGGTTTTTGACTACGAATTTTATTTTGTATGTGTTTCTGATACACTGCATATACTATTCCTTAATAAATCTTTATTGATGAGAAGACACTGATTTGGTATAAAACAAATTTAGATTTAAGAACACGAATTTTTTGATTTTAACAACAACTGGTGTTCAATAAACCGTGCGTCTATTGTACAATTTTCTGTGTTTAGTTTCTATTAGAATTCAAAATGTACGAAACGTATGTATTATAGTGTTTATACAACAGAAAAAAGGAAATCATTTGACTGAAATTTTAGGACCAATTATCTGCTTTACATTTGATTTTACCAGCTCGTAATTTTATTCTTTGTTGACAAAAACCATTGAACAAACGTTACACATTTATTATGATTGTTTAGAAAGTGCCATTTGGAAACAGCTTTGTATACATTTATATACATTTAAAATATAACTTTTAGAATTCATGAAGCACTTTATATTCGGTATTTAGTGATTTATTCAGCAATTTAACTGTGTGTGATCATTTTTTTTTATACTAATATGCGGTACTATTTTTGAAGTTTTTTTTTGCTATTGATATCGGAGAAATATACAAATGTGTGTGTATCTTTTTAAAATCTTCAAGTTCTTATGAAGTCATCATCCTTCCTTGCTTAACTAAGGATTTGGAAATTTGTTTCACTGAATTGTGGGAATATGAAATTAAGTATTAAGTGAAATTATCCAATTAAATATTTCGGAGATTATTTTGTACTTCGAGTTCTCTAACAAATGCTCAGATTTTTGCAGTATACGAATCCAGTCTGGATAACAGGACCTTGCGCCATAAAACCCAACCAACCAGTCTGGATAACAAACCATTTTTTCATATTGTAATGTAATTCTTTTAGAATTTTCTGTTCCTTGTTTGTGTAATAATTCTTGCTTATCAAATATTTAAGCATAAATAATTATAGAAAAAAAATTATTGCATTAAACTGAATTTTAATGAAGAAAGTAGAATATTTTTTAGAGATACATCTGCTAAATCAATTATGAGCGAAGTGATTCAAAACCGATTCTTTCATCGGAATCAATCTTTCCTTAATTTTTTTTTTCTTTCCATTCCAATCATTTTTATAAAATGCAGTTGGAGTATTTCCTGTACATACTTTCAAAATTCATTAACACTCTTTTTAAAAATGAAAGTAATTGACTGAAAAATTATTATTTTTTAAAATTTTAATTTTTAAAATTAAATTCCAAAAGTCTTACAATTTGATAATAATCAAAATTGTAAAATAATGCATATTATAAACAAGCTTATATAACTCTAAATTCTTAAATCGTGATGTTTAATATTGCTTTCTGTTTACTTTAATCTACCAATAAATTTAGAATAAAAGCAAATTTTAAAATTCATTTGCAATTCGTATTTTCGAAATACTTCCAAGTCGTCTGTATTAACGCGATTATTGTTGTTGTCAAATTTGAAATCTTTAATTTTTTTTATCCAAAATAATGTTAGATCTATACTATTTAAATCTTATAAATACATAAGATTAAAGGAAGTGTATTCGTTTGCTTTTTGTTCTACCTAACATTTTCTATTATTCTAAGTTTGATTACCTCTTTGAAACGAATAAATATTACTTGCCTTAACAAATTAAAGGAAATTTTGCACTTATGAACGACTGCCAATGAAGTATTTCTAAGCTTTGAGTGACAGTTTATTGGTTTATCGTATTTAATCATAAATAGTGTAGGTGCCTGAAGAGTAGGTATAATCGAACTATGCTGAATATATCCAATATGTTAGAACATATTTTTATTTACTAGTTTTCTTCTGCAAAATAAAACAAAATCGTCAAAATAATTTTATATATATAAAAAGTTATTTTAATTTTAGACTTGCTTGCATTATCTTAATAAGCTAATATAATAAAATGTAGTATTAGCATAAGTAAGTAGAATTGTAACTTATTTATATCCTTTGATTTTCATCATATGTAAATAAAAAGTATTCAATTCTGAAATAACACTACAGATTGTTTAAATAATACGATTTTTGAATTGAAAACTCCTTATATATATAAACTTTATATATCAAATTTCTCTTCAAAGTTGACACTTTATACTATTTTATAGTTTATTTTTAATAAAATAAGATGTAGTTATATGATTTTAACAGGATTTTTAAATGATAATAAATAGTAAATTTTCCGTAAGTCACGAAATGTTTTCTTTTAAATTTAATTACACTTGTTTATAAAAATAATTTTTAGACTTATCGAAATACTTATTCCTTGATTTCAGAGCCTGATAAGTCCCTAAAATAAAAAAAAATTACTCAAACTTCCTGACTTTAATGCTAAGGTTTTGATTAGTAAATCGGTGATTATACAGAATTCTTAAAATTCAGTATTAGGAACCCCTCATTTTATAAAATCATTATCATTGCATGGTACATGTAATGAAACATAGGATTGACTTACCATTGCCTGCTCTGGCCGGAGGATGCTGCACGTGCGAGGTCTACGAACCACTCGTGCCACGTCTGATGCCCTGCACGTGCCTCTGACGTTTTAGCAGTTCAGTATGAGAGAGTATGGGAACCACGGTTCTCTCCTCTGCACCCCTTTTATTGTTGCATTATTTGTTCCATTGTTGAAAAAGCTTTCATATTCCTTCCCCTATTTTTTACTAAATCTTTTCATATTCCTAACCCCCCCCCCTTTTTTGTTGGTTCTCACGCCATAGTTTCTGATCAGGTGGCGACCAATTTTGGTTTGCCGCCAAGTTTGTTTATTGTCGGAAAGCAGAGACGGCATCTTGATTTTAATTATTAGAATTTTTAGACATTTGTCTATAGCTGAAAATCTTAAAGAAAATGATGATTTGTCGAGATTATAATTTATTCCATACATAGAATGTTATTTTGCATGAATTTAATATCCCTGACTAGAGCTTGTAAGGCTCATTGCCATTACATTAGGTGATCTAAAATTCAGAGTGATTTTTCAGTACTAATGGATATTAGACTGAGTAGGGGGATGGATTAGCATACTTACTTTCAACATAGCATTAAAAAGGTCACTCGCGATTCAAAAATCTATACCAAAGGAAAAATGTTTTATAAAAAATCTGCAAACTTAATTTTACCAATGATATTGCCATTTTCGCAAAAGTAGCTCCTGATTTCAAACAGGCTTTTCTAATGATTATCGTATCAGAATAAATTATAGTTACGTTAGGTTATAGCTGGCTATTTTGGAACCCTAAATATGCTTACAGCTCACATTGATGAGTGGAAACTAACAAATGCTTAGTTGATATAAAAATGATACCAAATAAATTATATTCAAAATATAATTTGAATAAAATCTGACCAATAAATTATTCCCATATGTTTCCGGTTTATTTCTGCTGATCGAAAGCTTGTAATTTGAATCGTTCAAATGATGAGGTCGATACCTGAGTTGCCTTCATGACCAGCAAAGAGACACTTAGCTTTATAAACAATTTAATGCTCATCGATCTTCATCAGCCCCTGACCCTGAGCTTTTTTTTAACTGTGATAAATATTTCTGAAAAAATGTGAAGAATGAAAAAATACTGAGAGGTGATTTCAAGGTGTTATAAAATGATTAATCTCTTTTTACAGCAGATATCACAAAATTTAAATGTTAAGTTATTATTTATTCGTGTATTACTCCATCTTGTCGATGTTTTATGTTACTTATATTTACTGTGCAGTTGATTGGTCATATCTCTGCCCTTCAGTTCGTAAATGGACTTGCACCCCGAGTGTGGACGTTTTGACATAGCGTAATTAACAGCCGAAGGATAAAGCCCAGAATGCGTAAATTGCATTCTGGGAGGTCTTTTCAAGGATCGGGATTCACAAATTTCTAAGCACCCATACCCGCAGACGTGTATGCAAAAAGAAGTGCAATCACCAGTTTTTCCACTGCGTTTGGGATAGAACCCGGGACCTTATGCACTGTGGTACCCTAAACTACGGTGCAAGTGTATGTTGTGGTTCACAAAATGCACTTTCAACTATTTATTCCATTCGAATAATTCTCGTATCCAAAAAGTGATCCATTATTCATTTATCACTTTTTGGTTAGTCCATCATTTTTTAGGTTAATTTAACGGTTATGATAATTTTCATTAAATGTTTTTATAAATTACTGTTAGTCTTGTTTTGATTACATTAGTTATCTAAAATCTCTAAGTTTGAAAATTGTCAAAAGCTACTAAAATCCTCATACAATTTTTTTATTAAGGGTGTAGTGTTGGAAATTTTAAATTACATTTGCTACAAATTTGAAAAAAAATAATAATAATTTCAAAATATGCTATAATTGAACAGATAATTTCTCAAATACTTCTTATGTCCCAGCACAATGCCTGAAAAATATCTTTCATAAATTATCAGCTTTTGTTGTCAATTCGTAGCTAATTTGATAATTAGGAATAGTTTTCTGCTATATTGGTTCTCCACATAAAAGCAAGAATCCACTTTCCTATTTCTAAAAATATTTTAAATTTCTTATGATTTAACTTCCCCGTAGTTTTGAACTGTCTTTTTAATTTAATTATCTGCGCCATTGTTTATTAGCAATAAAAAAAAACTCTTAAGATCTTCAAAAAAAAAAAAAAAGATACTAATTTTTCACTCAGTGTTTCTTTCTATTACTGTTGCAATTGTAGGAAAAGATGTCATACTCGTATTAAAAAAAGTTACCAGTTTGATACCTGCGATAATATAGATCTTCGTAATGAAATAACATATTATATTTCAAGCTTCTTAAGCTCTTTCATTATGCTTATTAGAAGTACCACAGGTTTCAATGTCTTCACTAATTTTGTCGTGATGGAGAAAATGTCGCAGCTAAGATGTCGACCAATTTAATTAAACGTGGGTGAAAACTACGAGGTGTTAAACTGTATTTACACTTTTGATCAGTAAAAATTAGCTGACTAACAGTAAGAAACTTATCCCAATGGCCTAATCCAACTTTTCACAGCTTGAAGATTTAAATCGGCAAACCTAAAGGTTTTAAATTAGTTTAAGTCATTTGTAATCTGAATTTTTTTGCTTAGACACTACTTGTTTGAAATTAGTTGCAAACTATAAAAAAACCAATCTTCTTTCTAGAAGTAATCTTTGGGGGAACATTTTAACAAAGAAAACATTTATTTTTGTCTCTGAATATCCAATAAAGGAATCAAATTTCGTAACTTGCATAATGTCATGAACATAAACAATTTTTAATACAATTTGGTATGTCCAGATTTCTCAGAAGAAGTTAGTAGTTTTTAAGGCCTCGATTATAAATTTAATGAAGATGATTTTTTTTTTACACTTATTAAAAGGCAATATAATATTTATTATCTATCCAAATTACCAATTTCTGAGAATATATCAGTTCATATTAGCATTCCCTGTAAAAGGTCATAGAACCTGGCGATGTTTTTTGCTTTTTGTTCCTTCTTATCTTGGCTAGACCCCCTCTGGTACAGGTGGACTTAATTTTTTTTGCATTCTTTGGAGGGAAGTACACGCGTCGACTGTTTTTGGTGAAAAAAACCAAGCGATTTCAGTGCCAATCTGACACCCCTGCTGGCTTCCCTTGGAGTGTGAGCAAGCGTGAGAACGCTCTTTGGAACACGTGCCCTGCTCGCTTCTGTGACAGATGCAGCGCGTGCGTGGGACTCCAGTTTGTGAGAACTTTCCCATCAAAGTGTTGCACATTGCCTTTTCCCCGCCATTTGACCCCCGAAATTCTCCCATTAGGTTGTTTGCTATTTCTCTCCCTCCCTACACCTGCGTCCCCTTTTTATAGCTTTATCACCTGTACTTTCGAATGGGAATCTTGCTCGATTGTTCTTAAACTTCATTTCGTTGCATTATTGTCAAGATTTCAATCATAATTTGTCATACACAAATATATAGCCTTGGCAGCATAGAGAGCTAAACTATCCGGGACGTGTGGGTTCAAAATCTGTACAAGCTGAAGAAGACTGCCAAGGTTATAAACAAAATAGGTCATGATTGTAATGTCCTCTTAGTGAAATAATACTTGTAATATTGACAAGCCAAATCTCTCTCTCTCTCTCTTTTTTTTTTTTTTTTTTTTTTTTTTTTTTTAACTTTTGCTTTTAATTTAAGGGGACCTACCCTACCTACTATGTTCTTCGCTACTTAAGTTGACAACGATTCTGGCTTTTTAGTGTGTCGGGAAAAATGAACTGTAAACAAGAGTAGTCAGACATTGGAAAAGTTTATATATATTGATAAATTTTAATATTTTTATGTTAAATTATTTTAGTTCTTAAAAGGACTGTTTTGTTGCAGATTTTATCCTTTTTAAAAGGATTCCACATACTTTTTTGATCAAATTGAAAGCATAAAAACCAATTTATTATAAAACATTGATTATCCTAATTTTTTGTTCTTTGCCTCTATGGCTTCTGAGGATTCGGATTTCCATAGTATACTGTTGATCTTGAAAAGAGTAAAGATTGAGTAATGAACAATGTGCACATTTTAATAAAATAAATAAAAATTTTATTCAAAAAATAAGTGAAGTGGAAAAAAAATTTGAAAAATCAGCAATGTATTCTAAAAAAAAAAAAAAATGTGAGAAAGAGAGAAACTATACACAAAAGAATGTTGACCTTTCTTAAAGAAATTATTTAACTGCTTCGCTCACAATAATTGATGCTCGTATACGCATTTTAGTTTGGTTCTTAAATTAATTCACGGATGCATCTAAGTTTCCTAGGAAGTAATTGTAATACTCGTAATTATTATAATTTCCAAGAAACAAATATTGCAAAATTTTCGTAGCCCAGAAAAAAAAATCGGCAATTTTTTTTTAATGCTTTGTTAGTAAAAAATGCTGTTGAATTGTTATTGGAAACATTCTTATTCAGTTGATTATGTATGAGTTTTATTGCAAGCAGGTCATCATTTTCTCGTGTTAGTTTTCATCCTGGTATATGGCCGTTCGATCAGTATCAGAAGCGTTAATCACTTTGCCAAATAAACGGAAATCTTATTAAATCATTGATGATTTCCTGTCTGTTTTTGTACAATTGCTGTAGCAAGTGATCCATTATGTAATACTTTCCTATGTTTTTCACTACCTTAACTCTATTTTTGTTTATCGTGAAACAAAAGTTGGTTTTTTTTAAGTGATAAGTATAATAGTAATTATAAATAGAATGAGCTACATAAATAATTATTGTGTATGTTTTCACAGTGTTATGAATTTATCTCTTTTATTTTATTCTTGCTCTTTTAAGTGTTTCCCTTTTCAAGTTTGAAAATTTTGAGAAGTCAATACAGCTATTCTTAATCTTTTTGCTTTCAATTAATACTTATAAAAAGCATCCCTTTAAATATGTATTTTTTTTTCTTTAAATAGTTTCTCAAATATATCATGCTGTTTATTTACTTTAATGCAGCTTATGTCCTTTTTATTTTTTAATTAGAAAAAATGATTCTCACATGGAGTTGTATATTAAATTTTTTTTGAATGAAAAGTATCTTATATAAAAAGAACATTTAAAACTAAAGAAGATTTTTCCTTGAGTAGCTTTTTTTTTTACTTACTTATTTTGAAGTTCAAAATAAAAATGAGATATAATTTATATTACAGATAATGTAATCGTGTTTAATAATTAATAAGTTCTGACGTCCTTTTCTGGGCTGCCTCTCAATTAAGTGGTGCAAGAGCATGGAATTTATAAAATTTTTGTATTTCGTAATTGCATTTTAAATATGTTCTATCAAGAAATAGAGGCGCACAAAAATTTGTTAAGCTTGTTTTTTTTAATTTTGTTTCTAGACTGCGATTTTTATACATACTTTTTTAAGTTTCCTTAATTTTATTGTTATCATTGGAATGCTTTTATGCAGCGTACTATTTAGAAAATGTTTTAATTAGTATGTTGCAAAAATCAGTCAAGAAATTAATTTTTTAAGTACGTCTTGCTTGAAAAATCTTTCTCTCTCTCTCTCTCTTTTTTTTTTAACAGAAACGTTTTTTTTTTTTTTTAAAAAAAGAAAAAAATTAGTTTTTGATTTCTCACTTCTCTAAATATCTCAAAACTTGTGTTTATATGCATATTTTATCCCAACACGTATTAGTTTACTAAATTTATCAAACATGGTGACGAGGAAAAAAAAAGACTTGCGGAATAATGTGTCGTGATATTAGATGTGGATGAGCGACTGATGATTTTATTATAAATTAAGATTGTTAATTTTTTTGAAATGTTAGAATAGAATATCATTCCACTTAAGTCGCATTGCATTATAATGAATTATGTTTATTAAAATAAATTTACGTTTATAATATTAGGTGAAGAACATGGTCACATTTACTTAATATACTAAATTATTTCGAATTCTATAATTAGCAAATTTTATTAATAGTTGTCTTTGAGATGTAAATTAACTAATATGAATTATTGGAGAATTTTAAGTGTCGTTAACCTTGAAAACTCTAACTTTTTGCTTTCACAAAATGATGTTCGTTAAAAAATCGTGATCGTTAATTATGAATAAAATTACTACTAAATAAATTAATGAAACTAAGCTCATCAATTTTTTATTCTTCTGTAATTTATGTGTTTGTTTCCAAGACAAGAACTTTTCTTTGCACGATATGATAGTTTCGGATTTGTCCAGGTCTATAGGGCAAGGAGGGGGGAGAAGAGGCATGTAATTGAACCTTAACATACGGTGAAAGCTTGAACCGCAGTTGGCGTGAAGAAAGGATAAAAAAAAAATCACGCTGGGAAGTTGAAAGGAACGTGGGAAAAATCTTCCAATCTCCTCCTCTTTCCCACAGTCCGCAACCACCGGGTGCCGCAGTACAACAAGTCTTTGCCTTCCCCCTTCTCCCCTTTGCAATATTTTCCCATCGCAGGCCTCCATCTGCGATCATCGCTACACGCGTCGTGGTTCCGTTTTGGCGATTATTTGCATTTCGAAAACGTGTGAAACGAATGTCCGATTCCGTTTCATTGGCGACCATTTCTATTTGTTGGCGCTTATAAATATGGCAAAATTTGGCGATAATTCTAATTCTTTGCTTGCAACCTTTGCTTTATGTATTTCTGGGAAGTTTCGTTTGAACTTTACCATTCCTGTATTGGAGCTTGATGAATTAACATTAATTTTCACTTCTCTTGTTAAATCGAGTATTTAAATGTTTTGGAATACTTTTACCTTTATTTACATTTAAGGTATTTTCAAAAGTAAGAATAATTTTTGGATATTGAATAATTTATTGTATATTATTAAATGATAATATTTTTCTAAAAAAATAATCTGAACCACATTTATTTACTGTTTTACCTGGTGTATGAATATTTAAAGAAATTTAATTTATTATATTTTTTTATTTTTTTTTTATCTTTAATTAAATTTATTCTCACATTTTTTTGTTTATTATTTCAGATTATTGCATTCTGGGAGGCATTTGATAAAATTCCAACTGTTGAACCCATATTTGATTCTTGACACCATGTCTTCCTCGATTGACATCTCTAGCCTCTTCATGATCTTCACTTTCTTTATTATCACTGTGTCTTCTGCTCCCATCTGCACTGGCAACTGCAATGGACAGTCCTCTGTGACAAGCTACCCTGGACAGTGGCCATCCAGTTATTGCAAAATTAAAAATGTCATCTTCAGCACAGGCGACCAAGTCTTGAGAATTGATGGAGACTTGTCAGAACTGGATGCCTGCCATCAATTGCGAGACATCTGGAAATTTGACTCTGCCAAATCTGCACACCACCAATCTTTGAACAATATTGTGTGTGACCAAGTTTTTAGTCAAGGACATTTTTTCACACCATACTATTACCATGGTAGCAACTACTTCCATCTCCACTATGACACTCTTCTACCTTTGTATGTTGCTCTTCACCACGAATCTGTTAAATCTTCTTCAGGTGGTGTAAAAGACATAGCCTTGCTTCCTGGGGTTGAAAAATCTAGGGGAGAGGTAAGGACTATTTTATCACATGAATTTGCTTTCATTATCCTAATCAGTCATTATTCAATCCTATAATATCTTATTCAATAAATCTATAATATCTTTCATGGATTTGATTCTCAGGTCTGCATATTTATAATGATTCAAAATCCATATTAAACTAATCTCTAATCTAGTTAGTCCTTGTGTGCAATTGTAACTATTGTCTGTGTAGCAAGCTAAATAATAATGTCATTTTAATTATTCTTTAATTAAATATTTAAAATTAATTTCTTCATTTTGAGAGGATTTATAATTTTTTAACATTATATTAATAACATCAGTTTATAGTATGAAAATAAATTGAGAATTTGTTTAACTGATTAATGTTTCTTTTTATTTCTAGGGGATTGATTGGAATACTGATGCGTTTAATGATATGAGTTCCTATTGGATGCAACTGCTTTCTGTAAGTATTTCCAATATTTTTACTTGTTATGTTATAAGGAATATAAAAAACTATGCTGTCTAACTTATTACATTTGCAAGTTTCATGAAAAAATTCTGAACAATTATGCTTGTTTACAGACTTTGTCTAAACCTCATCGTTTACTTCCTTTGGATCGCAGACTGGCTGGCATCAATAAAACTGTCTGTTTTCAAGAAGCTTATTTTGGGGTAAATATTTATTTATCTTTAACTAGTAAGATAAATTTATGAATATGTATCAGTTAAAAATTATGCTATCTGTCTTTTAAAATCTATGGTAGAAATCTCATTAAATAAACTTAATTGATCTTACATTCCAATGCATCTGCAGAAATTTAAAAAATTTCTATAAAAATTCTTTGAGACTGATGTAATCAAGTTTGAATTCTGTGATAACACTCATTATTCTTATGTTAATTGAATTAAAAATTTCATTTTTCTTTCAGACTCCAAAGATTAATTTTTCTAATCCAGAACTTCTGCATTCCTATGCTGATTTCATTAAGAAAGCCTATGGAATTAAACCTTCTACATATAATTCAGATACCAAGAAACCCAAAATTGGACTTATTCACAGGTATTTATTTGTTACATTTATAAAAACTAGTAATTTTCAGTATTGTGATCTTAGTGATTATTTTAATTCTTTTAAAAAATAGTGTGCAAAACTATACGCATATTACAATAATTGTTACCTATGTCAAACTATTTATGAAGAAAAGTGGAAAAATTCCAGTCAAATGATCATCTTTTAATTATTCCACAGCTTTGCTTTAAATGCATTGAATTTCATAATTACTATTTAAATTTGTAATATATTGGATGCTTCTAGTAATGCTAAAAGTAATTTTCATGTTTAAAATTATTTCTAGGAATTTTAGTAACGTAATTATTAAACATAATATTTATTCAGATGACTACTACAAATAATATTTTTTTTAAATGTTTGATATTTATTATATTTTATGCATAATTTTCAATGTAGTATTTTTATTTTCAGAGAGGGACGCAGGAAAATATTAAATGAAGCTGAATTAGTGAAAAGTATGTCATCTGTTGCAAAAATAGAAATAGTTGATTTCTCCTTCTTATCTGTTAAAGAACAGGTAATTTCTTCCTTTCTTTATTTCAGTACATAAATTATTTTGTTTATAATTTCAGAATATTCTTGATGAAAAATATATATTTATTAAATTATATAACTTATAGTATTTTATATTATTTGATTCCATTTTAATGAAATTTTCATAGTATTTTATTGAGATATCTAAATAACATTCTATTGATATTTTCTATTTGCCCTGAAAAACATAAATTCATTTAATTATCATTATATATGTAACATAAGTCATAATCTTTTTATTTTAGATTGAAAAAGTACAGCAGTATAATGTGCTGATTGGTATGAATGGAGCTGGATTAGTGAATGCTCTTTATTTACCGAAATCCAGTGTAGCAGTCCAGTTAGTGCCTTATAAGGTAATTTTTATTTTTTATTACAATACAATTTTTTTGTGTGTAAATTTTTTTACTCTTTGTAATTAATTTATGAAATTAAATTATTTGGCATTTTCTTTAAATAAATTCTAAATTCTAAGCTAAGAAATTTTTTAATACTTTGAATAATTTGCTATGTTAGGGGTTAAAATTACTTTTGTTTACTATTTGTTTAATATTTTTTTAATTGTTTAAAGGATTACTTTTGATTTTAAATTTAAAATCCTATAATACATTTCAAGAATCTTACTGTAATATCCTTTGTTATCAACATACAATTTTGATAGTGAAATTTATTGAACTATTTCCATTTCAGGCTCAATTAAATGTTGCAGAGTTTGCAGCTTTGCTGAAAAATAGAGGTCCATATTTAGAATGGCACAACAACCATCCAGAGTTAGACCGTCAGATTCCTGAGGACATATTCCGTAATGGAGCTGACACTATTGTTGATGTTAAAGAATTTGTACAAATAGCAAGTAGAGCTCTCCAAACATATCAAGAAAACCTGTAAAGCTAGAAACATAAAACTGAGATTCATAACCTCAGTTGTATTATTTGTGATAAGAAAAAAGTTATCTCTGGTGCCATGATGCTAATACTCTTTGACGATGGAACAGATATTTAAAGGATTGTTTGTGATTAAAACATTACAGTCCTGAAATTATGAATCACAAGATGGAAAGCATCTAGCATGAGTGGACTTGGGATGGAATTATGAATGCATTTGGTTCCAACTAACAAAAATGATTCCATACTTGCTTATATATGTTAAGTGCCATTTTTGGCTTTGTTAAAATACTCTTCCATTTTCTAAATATTTTGATACTAAAAGTTTATTAAACTATTAAAAGTTTATTTGTTAACAAAATCCATTCCTGTTTCTCAAAACTGAATGATATATACATTTGTTAACTTAGAAAATGTAGGTGGTTTGTTATTGTAATGAAATATGATGTTGCTAATCCATTTGATTGTGATGGTTTTTGTTAATTTGATGCTAAGGATTTTTAAAATTAGCATCAAATAAAAATAAGGACTTGTAAACATTTACACAAAACTTTGAAAAAGATGACAAATTATAAAACTTAAATAATAATTTTAATTTTTTTAAAAAAAGAATAAAATTGAAAATATTGCTGTTTTAATTAAAAGAATACTAGAATTTTAAAGTATTTTCATTAATAGTGCTGTGTTGCTATTATGATAGCAATTAATATTAACTAAAAAAGTTATTACTATTGTTTGATTTGCATTACATTCAATATTTTTTAAATATAGTTAACATGTTAACACCATCCTATTTCTTTATATGATAAATTTTATGTATACTTAATTCTATTAACATTATTTATTAAGAACGATTATAAAATGCATTTCATTTAAAATATATCAAGAATCATTTACTTTTGTTTGCTTCTAAAAAAGTGGCCACTTTGTCACATAGAAAATATTGTTAATTATTTCATTTTCAAAAAAAATCCAGTGAATTGTAATGATTTTAGATTCTTTTTATCAAATTTTTCTTATAAGTATCAGATAAGTAAATCATCTTTCTTATTAACTTAAATTATGATGTTATCTTTAAATATTACTGAAAATTTGGTAGCTTATTCAAAGCTCTCTTTTAAGCAATTATAAAATATTTACATTAATTTAGATTAGATGCCATTATTTATTTAATTTTTTCTAATCAAGAATTTTAATGGTTTCCTAGATTATCATAATAATTTTCATTTGTTCATTTTTAAATATTTATTTCCTTAAAATTTTAAATTTTCATCATTAAGTTAGAAAATGCATTTCATTTGTTTTATTATATTAAGCATACAAATGTGCTGAAGTGAATTTTTCTAATCAAACGCATTTAATAATGATGGAAAATTTTATTATTTAAGTTGAAAAAACGCACAATCAATCCAGTTATGCATTATTGCATGTTAATTATTAATTAAATTTTTTATCAATTACTGATAAGACATTGCTGCTTGGACAAAGGAAGAATTAATGATGAAATATTCGAGTAATAGACTCATAAGAGGGAATTTGGTTTTTATGAAGTTTTTTATATGTGATAATTATATGTATTTAATATTTTTATGTAAATATTTGTACAGTATTACATTTGCCATAAGAAAAAGAAGTTAGTAAATAATTTTAAAAATGAAAAGAAATCACAGAGCTTGTCTAAATTTTAAAATATAAGGATTAGTGCCAAGTTTAAATATTTGTACTACTCTATGTTAATAAGTTTTCTGTAAAAGTATCTCTCTCATGGAGATTTGTATGTATGTATATATATATATTTTCTTTTCTTCATTATATCTACTAACTTGCTTTTGATCAAATTATCAGTATTTGCAATTGTATGTTAAAATATACAAATTTGTTTCCTAACTCATGTTATGATTTAATATTTCAAATTTTATTGAAAAATGATGGAAAAATATTGTCAATCTGATTAATTGTTGAAAACTTCTTTTATCATATACATTCCTATTTGTTACAAAACTGTGTTTTGAATATAATGAATTTTTAAATAAATGTTTCTTTTAATGAAATAGTCTTGTCTGTTTGTACTTAATTTTTTTTTTTTTTTTTTTTTTTTTTGAAAGAATCAAATTTTAAAAAATTTTGCAAAAATAAGTTGCTTTAATTCATTTTAGATATTAATCATAATTAATTAGTCAAATTTTGTTTTTACAAGCCTTATAATTATTCAATTAAAAATTTTGATTTACAATAATGTGTTAAATTGTTTATTTAACAACATAATGAAATAAAACAGCTCCAAATTACATATTAATCACTTGCAAAGGCTTGTCAGATGTACCAATAAAAATTAAAATTTGATTTTATATACATATATATATAATTTGTCATTAATTTCTTTGCTCTGTGAAAAATGAAAACTATTGCAGACTGATATCAGTGAGGAAGCAAGAGGAGACTTCCAGTATGCTTATTTTTCAATTGAAGAAAAATGGCTCAGGTTGCTTAGTTACTTTGTTGAAGGCAGGACACATCATATATTATCGCCAGAAAATATCTCTGAAAACTTGACGTCACATTTGCAAGTCAATGTTATGAATTTATGGTTCCTAATCAGTAACCTTTTATTTATAGCATTGAGAATATAAACTCACCAAGAATGACCTTTGAATACCTGTGACACAGGGAAATTACATTGTTCTGATTGAACATTTCAAATATCTAGCAAATCTACCAAGCAATATTTTTATTTGTTGGTTTACTTTCCTAATACTTCCGCGGTTTGCTAGTTATATTTCTCTTCAATTATTGCTGAATATTTATTGTGTATTTTAATTTTTCTGACCAAATATTTAGTTTCATGTGTTTATACGTGCACATACATTATTAATAAAAAGTTCAAAACTTCAATAATGCTTCTTAATTCTGGGTCTTAAATTCATAATAGGCTGATAGTTAAAATATTTGTGAAATGATAATTTTTATGAGTCTTGTATATACTTCATCTAAGTAGGTACATATGTTTGCTTACTTCAGTGAACTCTATAATGTGAAACTCAAATTAGTGATGATAATTTTAAAACTGGTCGTTTAAATTTTCAAAAAGTAAATTCCAAAACTTTTCCAGGTCACATGTTTAATCAATAATATACTAATTTTTTTTTTAGATAAATATATTTAACATATAATATTTTTCAATTATACTTTCAAATGAGAGTAAAACCCAACCCAATTAACTATTCGGCTCACTATTTTCAACCAGTTTAAAATTGCAATTGTACGAGCACTTAAAAATGAAGTTTCCAAATTTGAAAAACTTTACTAAGTTTCTTTAAATCAATATATTTTAGACTTTTATGCCATTGTTACAATTACTTTTAATTGTTCTACTTTGATGTTTTTAGAATATGAAAACAAGCCCAAACTATAAAAATCTGATTAATTTTTAAAAAATGGACAACTTTTAATCTTAACAAGTTAAGCATAATGAAGTTCAATTAATATGAAAATACATGTTTTTACATCTTCCATTTGTTAGTTCATAATAATGTGAGCCTACTACCTAAGCATGTTTATCAATAAATTTTATAAATCACGCAATTCCTTCATAATAATATTTTTATTAAATAAGCATAATTATTTTTTAGCAAATACATATGCTCATGAACCTGGGGATTTGTTAGCTTTTCTGCATAAACTTCTTGCAGTAAAAAATCTAACTATAGAAAATTATTTACTGATGGAAAAGTTCTATTAACAGAATTAAATGCTTGAATATTCCATAAATATATACAAGCATAGCTTTTACTAATAAAAATAAATGAAAATATAATAAATACATCAATAGAATTTATATAGAAAATTAAAATTGTTGGCACATAATACTGTTTTTATAATATTTAATGAATTTTGTTTCACAACTGAATAATTTTATAAGAAATTTTAATTTGAAATTAACAGAAACTGCATTTTTACAACTCAATCACTTAATAATTTGAAGAATAAAAAATATATAATTATATTAAAATACACAAACAAAGCAGAGAAAATTCAATTTATCAGTTTTTCTACAATTTAATTTTTAAAATCTGATGCTTTTATAAAGAAATATGTGTACATTTAAAGTTGTATTAAGGAAAATTTTCCTTTCAAAGATTTAATTACTTCTAATAAAATTGCTAATAAATATATTTGTTATTCATTTGATCAAATTACTAGATCCAAGTATCTAGAAATATATTTTAAAATATAAATTAAACATTTAAAATTATTAAAAAAATTAAACTAACTTTATAGTTAACTCATAATACAATTAAAATTTTTATAGTGCGAAAAATGATAAATCTATAAAAATTTAAAACTCTGTTATACAGAACATCAATTTTTAAACTTTTCCATCCATTGTTTTCATCAATAACAATTTTGATCAGTTTTATATTAAAATGATATTTTGCCATTAGTTTATTGTATTTAACAATGTATAATAATTCATTTGAAAAATCATTTGTTAGAAACTTTGTTTTTTACTTATGACAAATTTAATACAACTAAGATTTCTAAAGTTTACATTGACAATCTAAGACATTTTTTTTTTTTTTATTATACAAAATTAAGATTAAAATACATAGATCTTTTTTAACATTTTAAAATTCATGCAAACCAATCATTAATTAAACAAGAATTAAAATAATAGATTTTTTTTTTTAAAGAAATTAATAGTAAATAGACTTTGTACAATAAGAAAAACTTTTCAAATAAATTAACCTATATAATTTTTATACATCTGGACTGCTAATTTTAAAGAAACATGAACAACGAAAGACAGTAGATGCTTGTTTTTACAAACCACTAATTTACGAACACTTGCGTTTTTACAAACTAGTGGCTACCATAGACACAATAATGTTAACTTGCATTTATGAACTAAAATTTTTAAAAATCTCTTCTTTGTGAACTTCTGTAAATAAAATTTAATTGTTTGCTTCTGACAAATAGTTATCTTTTATGTTTTTATTTTTCATGATCCGATATTTCTTTAAAAAATTTTATTTGATTTCTTTTTATACAAAACTTGAGAACTTGATTTATTCTCATACAATCATGTGACACATGCAAGCATTCTAGAGTTGTGGATGCAATTGTTGAAGACACACATGGATATCAGACATTTGATGGGAAAGAACTGTGGTACCGAATTCAACATCTGCATTTCCCGTACATAAAGATACAGAAAGTGGACAAAATTCTCTCCCTCTCCCAAACATCAGAACAAAGAAAGAGGGAAAACTTTTCAAAACTTTGCGCTTTTCCCCCACTTTAAAAGTTTGTGCGCTCAGTAGTAGGTTTTATTTCCCTTAAACATCTCAATTTATGAAGTTTCATTTATCAAAAGAGATTGAACTGATTTCATAGAGGATTTACTGTATTTGAAGAACATGTTTATCAGTTGAAATAAAAAAGAAAATTATAAATGTAGCTGAAAAAAATATCAAAAGAACTAAATTGTTAAAAAAAAATATGGAATTTCAAATAACAGCCTCTCGAGAATTTTAAAAGCTTGGAAAAAAAAATCTGTGAAAGGAAATGGTACAGGCGAAAGTACTCCCTCTTGAAAATATCATTAAGAAGGAAAACGTTCTAAACTGGAAAAAGCTTCATTTGCTTGTCTGAGAAAAATGAGAGAAATTGATGGTAATGTTATTAAACCGAAATTCAATTGCTCTGTTATGAAGCTGAACATAAAAGATTTAAAGCCAGCTTCAAAAATTTAAAGCCAGACATGGTTTGGGCTCTAGAAAATTATGTGGTGAAGTGCAATCAATAAAATGAAATAAAAAAAAAATGAAGTGTCACTTTTAAGTATGAATCTTATTTTGTGTTTCTTAAAGTGCATGTTAAATAAGTTTTTTGAATAGTATTTTATACATAGAGCAGAAAAATCAGATAAATAAAAAAATCAGATCTTAATAACATATTTTTCTATTTTACGAATGAGTTATCAGTCCTTATGAGTATGTAAAGATGAACATCTATGATTAATTTTTTTCTTGTTAATTTTAAAAAATATGTGCCAATTTGAAATATTAGTCACTTTTTAAATATAAAGATGCATTTAACAGAGAGCTACAAGTATTTATAAAGTTAACAAAGAAGTAAAAAATGCTGAAATAATTTATTTCATCATACAACACACACAATAAATATCACATCATTAATACTCTTCCACAAATTTATTTACAATGAACATTTAGTGATTGCCAGAAGTCATTCTTAAAATGCTTGCAAAGTTAATATCTGGATAGTATTGGAGAATTAGGAACAGTTATAAAGTAATCTACAATATTCATCGCTGATTCAGGGGATTTTCAGGAGACTTCATCCAGTCCTTTTTCAACATTTGTTTCAATTGTGACAATCTCAAATTTGGATTTTCTGCTTTTAGTTGAGGTAGATACTTCTCTTCAAATGCCTGGTATGCAGCTTTCACTCTTTTCTCAGGATGAAGATCGACTTTTTCACCAGATATACTGCACAAATGAAATTATATTACATTACATAACATTTTATCTAAATTATATAAAATAAAAATGTATACCTCTCAAACAATATTAAGAAACTCTATACTTATTTGTTCACATATTTAAAAAAAATCTTTTGACAAAACAAACAAATATCAATTCTACTTAATTACTTAACAATGAAAAAGCAGTTTATTACTACTTTAATGGTTCATTATTAAAAGTAATGAAAGAATATATTTAATAAAAATTATGCAGAGAAAAAATATAACTACATGGGAATATTTGATAAATGGTAAAAATTTATATGTATGACAATTTGATAACATTCTACTTAAGAAATCCATTCAAATTTTCAGAAATTAATTTATCAAAAATTCTTTATTAAATTTGCTGTTTAATGAATGGAATCTTTTCATGATTTTAAAATGAAAAAGTTTTGGAATTAAATCAATATTTTACATATAAATAGGAAAGTAATGACAAGCCATATCACTTGAGGCATTTTACTCAAAAACTTAAAACAAGATTAATATAATATGAATATATTTCACATTTTAAATTTATAATATTTCCTCTTTTAATGCAAATTATTTCTAACCAGGAACAAATGTCATTAATTATCCAGTTTAAAATTAACAAAAAAAATTTAAATTACAACTGAGTAAAATAAAAATTAATAAACTTTTTAATCAAAAATATATAAATATTTTTTATAATATAAATAATGTTAGCTCTAAATGAGTCATATCAAGTTACAAAGGCAGGAATATTACAAAAGATAAATACCTTAAAATTGCAATTGCATCATCTACACTACGAGCAACATCACCTTCCACTTGAAGTCTATTCACATTTTCTTCTAAAGGTTTTTCATCATGCAATAATTCTTTTTGAGGTTTAATAGCTAAAATTTCAAATTCATAAATTAAGCACATACACATGATCATGAAATAAAATAAAGTCCATGAAATTTTAAAAAGTTTGTGAAAATGATGCATTAGTAGGTCAAATGAGAATAAGTGAGAAAACAATTAGCAGAAAAATATTTAAAAACAAAAACTTCATACTTGATAATACAAAGTTAAATTTAAAAACATTAATGTGCATAAATAAAGAATTCAAGAAACCAAGAATTCCTTATTTATTTTAGGCTGAAAAAATATAAAGAAATATTTAAAAATATAAAAGTTAGAAAAACATTCAATATAAAAAATTTTAAATTCATTGATTTTTTTTCTCAATCAAACTTTTTGCACATCCATTTTGAAATGCCAATAACTATTTTGATTAAATAAATATTCTTAATTAACAAATCATTTCAATGTTAATCTTGCATTGTTTGTGAACCTTATAAAAAATTATAAATTCAATAATTGGCTGGTAAATTTACAATAGCTAAGAAAGTAAAATGAACTATATAGACTTATAGTACCTAATTCCACATGATCGTGTTAGGTAAAATCTTATTGCATATTATTTGCATAAACTTACTTGTATTCAATATCTACATTTTTTCAAGGCAAACTTAATTCAAGAATCTTTTAGCCCTAATTAACATAACAGATTTAATTCAATAACATCAATGGATAAAAAATTGTTTAAGCTACTTAACTTTAGTTTAATTAATTAATGTTATAATTATGGGATTGTGGTTAATTATATTTGGTATTAAATAACTTGTAATAACATATTCAACTTTAAATACTATAATATTTTTTTAATAAATTGTAGATGAAATATATTCAAAAACAATATTCTTATATTTATTTTGCACATCTTTTGTTGGACAAAATTTTTTATATTATTTTCCAAAAATTTTATTTTTATTTCACATATTAAGCATATATTTAATATTTTAATTAAAAAAAAATTTTCTGAAAACTTTAGCAATTTATTTTTAATTTAAATATTTTGACAGTATTATAATAATCTTAATAATTTATGCAAACTTTTATTTTATTTATTTATTTTTCCCAGAATAGTTTAGATTGTGTTTTTAATTTTCTTACATTTATTACATCTTTGACAACTTGGTGACTAAAGTATTGTAAGTGAAAATTTTAAATAATTGAAACATTTTAGTAAGTTTGTTAAAAAAAAAAAAAAAACATACAATTTTATTCAATTCCATCACTATGAAATCTATATTATCATTGATAATTTTATTTCCCTTAAACTTCATGAATTTTATAACTAATCAGCAGTTTTGAGTGTAAAAAGTAAAATAAACATCTCTATTGATAGTTACTGAAAGGAAGGTTTGATGCTGTAGTTATTGTTTAATGATTCATGTATTATTAACAATGAAACCTAGTGGTGTAGTGGCGCTGTGTCTTACAAGTCTAAAATTCAATCCTTGGTTTGGGCAAGGTTGACCCAGCCTTTCATCCCTTCAGTGGGTCAATAAAACCAAGTACGAAGCTTGCTTGGTAACTAAAGATAGGGAGTTTAATATTAGATTGACCACCTGACTAAGACATATATTTCTAGGGCTATCAATCAAAACAACTGACATGGACACTGTAGTCCCAAATCAGTTGTTTTGATTTGGGTGTATCTCATGGTTGCTGTACATTTAATTTATTATAAACAAAGATATTGTCTATTGAAATATATTAAAGTATGTTTTAAACTCATAAATATATCATTTTTATATTCTGATCTAAATTTTACTATGCTATCCTATTTTTCACAAGTGAAAAATTAAAAAAAAAAAAAAAAAAAAAATTATAGAGGATACTTTTTTTTTTTTTAATGTATTAATAACAATTTCTAATATTTTAAAAAATGTAACGTGTAAAAAATTAAAAGATGCCGTAATCAATGAACTTTCCATTGAAATAAATTTGCCTAACCTTCACAAATTACTAATTTAAAAAAAAAAATTCGGAATCTCCTCAGGAATATTTTTTAATGAAAGGATTTTGTCATTCAGGAAAAATTGATGACACTGCCTTAACACATTATGTGATTAAAGGGCTTAATGATAAAAAAGAAAATAAAATTATTTCATACAGATGCAAAAACTTAATAGAATTTAAAAATAAACTTAAAGCACATGAAGTAGTGAAAAGTAAGTCAGCAATGAGTTAATACTCTTTTGATAAAATGAAAACAAAACATGACTTTAATTTTAGATCTTATTCTTTTGATAAAAGTAAATCAAAATATGATAGTAATGATAAATATAGTTCAAGGTATGAATAGAATGATAAATTTAATTCTAAGCATAAAAATATGTATAAAATAAAAGTTGATGGCAATTTTGATTCAAGAAATAGTGTGTTATAACTGTGGTTCATGTTCACATATTTCTAAATATTGTGTTCATAAAGCTAATGGTTTAAAGTGTAGTTTGTGTCAATCTTTTAGTCATAAAGCTTCAGAATGTCCAAAACTAAAAGAGACAAGCTCTTTTGATGATCGACCATATAATAAATGCGATCAGTTCTCAAAATTCAATTCATAAGAATATTAAATTGGTACTCTGAATATAACTTCATTAATTGATACTGAAAGTCAGAAAACCATTTTGAAATGAGTTTATTTAATAAAATTAAAAACACTGTTAATTTACAATCGTCTCATATTTTGTGAACTGGTTTAGGAATGATATCAATTAAACTGCTAGGTTATTTTAATGCAGAAGCTGAAATTAATTGTTCAAAAGTTAACACAAATATTTTTGCCATAAATGATGACTCCACAAGTTTTGATTTAATTGTAGGAACTGACATTATTAATCAAGGTACTTTAATAGTTTCAAGTAATGGAGTATCGTTTCACATTAGACAGAATGAAACAGATAATTTTTTGATTAATTTTGTAAATCTTATTGATGAATCAGAAATTGATTTAAGTCACATTAAGGATAAATCATGTGTTTTGAAATACATTCAATAATAAAAAATTACATTTCTAATAAAATTAAAACTGTTGATGTTAAAATGAAAATTAATTTAACAGATGAAATACCAATTTGTTCTTCCCTCCAACGACTAACATTTTTTGAGAAAAAAAAAAAATAGTTGAAGCTCAAATTGAAGAATGGTTACCTAAGGGAATAATTCGTAATAGTTCTTGCGATTTCTCTTCACTTGTTGTATTAGTTAAGAAAAAAGATAATTCATATAGACTTTGCTATGATTACAGACGTATTAATGAATTCTTAAAAAACTGTTTCTTTCATGTTGACGCTGAGAAAAGTTCTTGTAAATATTCTTCATTCCTTATACACGATGGTCAATATAAGTTTTTGAAATGTCCATTTGGATTGACTAATTCTCCAAGTACTTTTCAAAAATACATCTACAATGTGTTTTGACAATTATTGAAAGAAGGTGTTGTAATGACTTATATGGATGACTTAATTATTCCTGCCAAGAATGAAACCGAAGGTGTTAAAAAACTTAAACTTGTCCTACAAACTGTGTAAGAGTATGGACTTGAATTGAACTTATATAATAAATTATAAATTTTATTGAGAATTACAGTATTATTGCTAAACCTTTAAGTGATTTGATAAGAAAAAGAGTCTTAATTAAAATTTGGTGAAAATGAAAGAAATTCCTTTAACCAACTGAAATATATTTTATCTATGGAACCCTTTCCTAGTTTTTAACCCTCAAAGTGAAACTGAAATTCAGTGTGATGATTTTTGAATGAGGTTGTGAGACTTTTGAATAAGAGGGACACCATAACCATCAATGGTTAGGTACCACTCTTATTCAAAAGTCTTTAGTAGATAATCAATTCTACCCTGTAATACATGAGTAAGAAGACGACAGAAGCTAAGAGAAAATATTTGAGTTATGAATTAGAAGTTATGGCTGTTATAGAAGCTTTAAAAATTTATGGTATAAGTGTTGGGAATTCCTTTTAAAATAGTTACTGACTGTAATTTTACTTCTCTGCTTCTCTCAATTTTATTTCTCAATTTGAACTTCATCTGCCATTTATTTCTAATAATGAAGAAATCGAACCCATATAATTATATATTAAGTATTTAAATAAATCACATTAGCTTTAGATAATATATAGTAATGATATATAATAGCTGGAAAATAGGCCATTTGATTTGATTGATTAGTTCGTTTTTTTTATTTATTTATTAATTTTTTTAGAACAGAGGGCTAATTGATAGATTTATTGTTTAAAGTGGATTCCATTCATACATGCCAATGTAAAAATCAGAACACCAAATTATTAAATAATGAACAAGTTCTGATCACTGAACATTTAGCTTTCATTTTGAATACCAAATAAGCTAAATAAAAAGCCTATATTTTTAAGTTCAAATACTAAAATATCCATTTTAAAATTGACAGTAAATGTAGCTCATTTATCTGTCTCAGGAAGATTTTGATTAGCAACAATCCTTCATGTTTCTATAACATTATATATTATTAATTGTTAAATGTAGCTGAAACAGCAATTATGCAGATTCTGTTCAAAGAGGACTAGACTTGGACAGAATCAGGGCTTTAAAAACAGAAAAACAATCACACAGGATTCTAAAATTATCTCTTATTCTCTTGAAGTTTCCAGCACCTCATCCAACCATCTAGAAAATAAGGCTGTTCTTGGTGAAATTCTAATATACATTGAAATACAGTGGTAGAAATCTTGTGGGAAATGTCTTTTGCTATAGGAATTCAGCATTTTAATATTTAAAAATATACCAAAGTTCAGAAACTTACAATGGATAATGTCTGATATTTAGTTCATACCACTATTATGAAAGACATGTCAAAAATATGTCAAATCTTATAGATATATCTTACATAAACTTAAAGATATATCTTCAACAATTTTCCCCAATGGAAAAAAAAGACTATCATAAATTTATATTATTGTTTTGTCTTATTAGCACATGCCTTTCTGCTCAACTGGAAAATAAGCTTTTTGTAGGTCCAATATTTCAGACATTATATTTTAGCAGCACACCACTTTTATGCACATTTTCAGCAGAAATTATTAATTAACATATCCTCCTACGAAAACAATTTATTTATGAAGTCTTGGAAAAATTAATCACACTTTATTTCTACAATGCTACTCTGCAACACAGTTAAAATTGCTCAACTAACAGTTACAAATATTACTAAACAAAATAAAATAATAATAATACAAGCAATAATAGCATATGTTTTTTAAAATATTGTTTAGAATTAATGACACAATTATATACATTTTAATTCTCAAAATATTATTCCTATTTTATGATACTATCTTTAAGACATTATATATATATATATATATATATATATATATATATATATATATATA
>JAPDSC010148428.1:41683-53369 GCA_026290005.1 Latrodectus geometricus
TATATATATATATATATATATATATATATATATATATATATATATAGAGAGAGAGAGAGAGAGAGAGAGAGAGAGATTAATGAATTACAGATAATATAAAAAAATTACTCATGGTCACATTTTGTTTTTCATATTCTCTAAGTTAAATCCCCCATTTAAGATTTTATTTTTATACATATTTCACTGACAACAAATGAATCTCATTGCAGTAATTATCTTTTCCAATGAAGTGACTTTTTAACATTATAGGTTATTAAAAATTGTAATATGATATTGTTTGAGATTTTGAGACGAGGTGAATGTATTCACTCAATTTTGAAACTTATACATATTATATTTTGATGAAATTTTTAATTCATAATTACATAAATTTTAATATTAATTAATAGGCTTTCTATAAAAAGTAAATTACAAATTTTAACCATTTTACTGTATATTTGAAACTATGGGAAAAGAATAATGTGAAAAAGATTTAGTTAAACAAACCATGATCGAAGTCAAAGCATTTATAATAGCATATGACAAATATATAATCCATATTAATGTTAAAATTTAAAAAAATGCAATAATTACAAGTATTAGACTTCTCTAAATGGCTTGCTATTTCAGCTCTTGTCACTTTTGTAGGTCCAGCCGGTTTGGCAGATTTTATTGAATTCATTTCTTCTTCATAAGCTATTTTACTCGCAAGTTTTTTTTGTTGTACTTCAAGCTTTTTCTTTTCTTTTTCTTCCTTTGAAAAAATAAACATAAATTGCATAATCATATTGATATAATAACAGAAAACCTTTATTTTTAAAGCTAAAATGCAATTTTAATATCTCAGATTATTTAATTTAACCTACAAACTAATGTTCAGATGATTAAAAAACAAAATATGATAAAAATCAATATAGATTCAATCAATCAATATAGGTATTCATTTAGTTCTATACCAGACAATATTGCTAAATGAATATTTTCATTAATTTAGTTCTAATGTCTAGTTGTTGACTAGTCCCAAACACAACATCAGTTGTACTTCATGATACAAGCTTTGTTTTATTTAAACAAAATATTTGTGTAAATTTATTACTCATAGATAAATAAGTGTATTTTTAAAGTTATTTTACAGTTTGTCTGATTATATTTTCTTCATATATTCTCATAAATTGTGATATTATGAATTATATGTGTGTGTGTGTGTGTGAATTTTAACTACACTTTAGTATTTTATTATAATAATAAACTGCTCCAGGTAAATTAAAGAAAAGAATCTTGATATTCTTAGTTTAAAAATGCACAAAACCACATTATTTTGGTAGACAAGAAAATTGGTGATCAGACCAAGGGGTAGGGTAAAAAATTAACAAAATTCTGCAGTTAACATATTTTATAGTAAAATTATTCAGATTGTTTTACATTGTAATAAATTAAAACATAATTCTTTAAGATTTGATTCAAATTTTAATGCACTGTCTTAATAAGTTATAGTACCTCTGGGAGTGGTAGGTCAAGTTTAGGTGGTATTTTATTTAACTCCTGCATCTAAAATATGAAGACCATCACTCAGCTGTTCCCATCTAACTGGTAGAGCCCAACTCTGGATTAAGTAGAGATACTAGGTAAATATGGGTTAAGCAGATCAATTCTAACTGTTCATTGACATGAAGACCTTTATAAGATGATTGAATTTATTCTCACACCGTTTCTATTCCTCTACATTCTTTCCAGAGTGACAATTCATTTTAATTATACAATTAACTCCTTTATAATAAACTGACTTTTTAGTTTTGTCTTGATTTATACTTGGCCATTGTTTTCTCTTTTATGTTTCCTAATATTTTACATTAAGAGCAGCAATTATCTTTAACATTAGTACTCAGAAAAACAACAATGTTAATAATTGCAATAACATATTCCTTAACCACACAAATTGCGAAAAATATTTAAATTTTAAAAATGTGTGAGACTTGCATTTGCATTATTAAAATGAAGTCATTTTACAACTTTGTAAAAGCCAGTTGAAACTAATATAATACATACTTTATACTCTTTAAAATTACACTTTAAGTTTAATAACATTAACTTTTTAAAGCAAAGAAATCGAACCATATTTGCAGCTGAAATTCTAAAAGAAATTATTACTACATATCTCATTTATTTTTGTTTTAAAAACCAATGAAGTATGACTATGAGAAGATACTTTTAAATAAATTAAATATAATATGTCATTAAACTTTAATATAAACAATAAATATTAAACTATTTTTATTTATGAACTAATATCTTTTTTCTTACAAAAATGGAAAAATAATTATCTATTATGTCAGACTTAAATAAAAGACAAAACTGACACAAATGCTAGAGTTTGTGTCTACTAACATTATCATATACCTATTGTTATTATAATTTACTTTAAATTAATCAAAGAACCTACTTACATTATAATTGCTAAAGTTGTAAATAGCTATTAATGAATTACTTAACAAAAAATATCAAGAAAGATCCTAATAAGTCTAAAAACCTTCAATGTGAGAGCTATAAATAATACATGTTTTTAAGTAAAAATACTGAATTCATATTTTGTAATATTTTAATTAAAGTGCAATTTTTTAGTTTGACAAAATATTTTGATATATCAATTACAATATCAAAAAGTTATAAAACTTTTCAATAAATGTACTTTAAGATAAAAAAAAATTATGATTAATTAGAAAATGAGGAAAAATTCTATTCATTTTGTTAGTTTTTTATTACTGTAATGCAAATTTTTTTTAATAAATCTTACACAAATGAATTCTAAACCTATTTAAATAAAAATTCTTTATTTTCCTTAAAAATCATATTAATGTATTCAGTAGAAAAAAATTTCATACAAATGTCATTACGATTTCAACTTGGACTTCTAACTCCTACAGAAAAATTTATAACTTAAAATAATTTTAAAGCAATATAAACATAAAATAAAAATTTGTCAAAATCCAATTGTATAAAAATCTAAAACAATTAAATATAGAACATAGTACTTTTCTTTGCTGTTTTCTCGCAATATGTTTGTCATCGTCTCTCCATAATTCATCTTCTTGTTCTCGTTCCTTCTTTTCACGTTCTGCAACTTTCAAAGCTTCTCGTCTTCCACGTGCTTCAGCAGCTTTGGTATTCGTTCCAAATTTCTTTGGCATGATTAAGTATTGCAGAAAAATTTCTAATAAAAAAATTAATTTAAAATGAATTAAAAACTGAGTTAATCTAAATTAAATATGTAAGAAAATTTATTTCAATTAGAAATTATTCATATTCTTTAGTTCAGTAACAAAAAAAGTCAATTTAATAAAGAAATTGTAAATGAGAAAAGTTCACAACCACTGAATAAAATTATAAAAATTCCATTAGGGGTGATTGTGAACATTTATGTAATTTATGTGAATATATTCACCATTTCATGTAATTAAACAAATATTTTTAAAAAAATTATTATGTATGCATTCTATTGTTCCTGAATTTTGACATCCCATTTACTTACCAACAAGAGAAATTCATAAAACACATACATCAATTATAAAAATAAATAAACATCACTGCAACTCGAGTTGAGAGGTTGAATGAAAATAAAAACGAAACAACTATGGTTGCAGTTAAAAGTAACACAAAGATAATAATAATAATTCAGAATAAAATGTATTAAATTAATGAAAAAACCAAACTTATGTACAAAATGTATTCAAAAAATAAAAATTTAATTTAAAACTCTCCTACTTCTTTGAAAAAAACTCTTTTGGGATTTTGTTTTTATCTGTACAGATAAATCACCAATCACATCGCGAGTAACAATTTGGCTTTCTTATTGGTTATTTTTATTTTTATTACTCTATTAAATTTTTGTTTACATGTCAAGAAGATTCGCGACGAGTGACGTGAATATGTTTTAGTGTATTATCTATATAGTTTTAGTATTTATTGAAATATCATAGTAGCAATAAACGCATTTGAAGTGCACGTAAAATAATATTTATTGACATTTGAAAAACTAATTTCGCTGAACTTCTATTGTTGGCATATTATTAAAAGTAAGGTACGTATTAAATTATTTTGAATTGTAAAATTTGTTGACCAATAATTTTATTGCCAATTGTGAAAAAAGATTTTCTGATGTAGTTAAAAGTTAATTAGTATAAATGTCAATAAAACTAGTTCATTTATAAAATATTACTGACTATGTAATTTCATTAGGTTTTGATTGTACTTGTTATTGCTCAATGTAAAAATATTTTTTTAAGTATGGTTACATAATTGAAAGCAAGAAACTTCCAAATATTTTAGCCGTTCTTTTTATTTTATTTATTTATTTATCTTTTAATTTTTTGCTATAGTGGATTAAATGTGTCGAATTTGTTTTGCCTGCGTGCTTGACACAATATATTTAATTCTTGCTTATGAGATTTTATTTTTAGTTTAAGAGGATATGTTAATCCACTTAAGTTAATGCTTGATTTATAAAAAAGCTTAGCAAGTTATAACTTCGAACTCCGCTCACTAAAAAAGCCCTCTTTTAAATTCCGCATTTAATAAAAATAATTCACTTTATATAAGTGCTTTTATAATACAAGCGGTAACATATATTTTATTAACCAGGCTTAGACATTTACACTACAAGGTGTTTATTATTTTACAATATTTCTTTTTCAAGTCATTGCTATCTTTCTACATTAAAATATTCTTAAAATTCCAGAAAACTTTTGTTCAATTTAATTGTTTGCCAGAAAATTTATTCATATATTTGTAATACATTTGTAATTTCTAATGTAAATGCCTACTGTTTAAGGCATTTTTAAAGTTATTTTTAAAAAACTTGTTAACAATCAGTAATGTTAAATTGACAACACAAATTTGAGAAAATATATTCCTTTTTTAATTTTCCATTGCTACTTGCTAAAAGAAAATTCTTTCTTGCTACAAAAACTCATACAATAAAACTTACAATTTTCAAATTACTTAAAATAATTTCGAATTTTTTTATTTATTATAATCTAATATTTAAATATTTTTTATAAACCAATATTCCTTATTCAAAATTTATAAATTGGAATAATATTTCTATGTATTTGAAAGACAATCAAATTAAAATGTTTTATGTGCAAAACGAATTGTTAAAATGTATTGGTATTTTTTTTTTTATTTCATTTGAATTGGAATCTTAGTCCATTCCACATGGTTTAATTATTGAACTGAAAATTAAATTCCATTGTGTTAGCATAATTTTGCTGCAAAATTCATAAAATGAAATTGTTCTTAATAAAAATAACTTATTTATTTAATAATGGGTAATTAATTGCAAAACTATAAAACATTGAAAATACACCTCTTAAACTTAGGGAAAAATATTTTTTTACATTTTCTTGTAATTTTCAATTTTTTTTTTTTTTTTTTTTTTTTTTATTTCTAAAAAATGTATTTTTTAAAATAAACTTTAAAGTGCATTTTTTAATTTGATATATTTTAAGTTGCTGTGTATTTTTACTTTCTGTTAGTATTATTTATTGAAAAAAATGATTTTAACTAAAGTTGTTAGAAAATTTTAGCTGTTCTTAAAATTAAAATTGTTATAAATTAAAATTAAAATTGTTAAAATTATTTTAACAAAAGCAGACTGATGTATAACTGTTAAAAGAATTAGTATGTGTGTGGCATATAATAAAAAATCTTAAGTTTTTAACTTCTCTTTAGTTTGAACAAATAAAAATCAAGTTTATTTAAGACTGAAACATTTTCTAGAAATAAAATAAAATATTATTAGTAATTACCATTTTATATTTTTTGTTCTTTTCTTTTTCAGATTGCAATGTTGTATTAAAAAATACATTACTAGACCTTTCTATTTTTTCTGGTTTTCGATAGAATGATTGCAAAATGTTTTTGTTAATATAAATTTCTATAATTAGGTTAATTTCAATTTACTATGAAATTTTAAAAATGCAATTTTTTCTTTGATATAAATAAAATCACAACAAATGTTTAACCTTTTGGGTACAGATTAATATGAAAAAATTCTTGCATTTGGTACAATATTATAAATAATATAAATTTAGAAACAAAACAAATAATCAGGAAATAGGTGATTAATATTGCATTTAATTTTTTTAAACCTGTTTAGGTGTGGATGGTAATTTTTTTTAATCATTTTTTTATTTACTTCCTATGGCTTTTTAAAAATTTCATTAAGTATATTACGTATTTCTGACATTTTAGGACTATAACAAGCAAGTTTCTCTAAAGCATTGAAAAAAAAATGTCTTCTTACAACTTACAAATCAAATTTGCCATGAGCAATGCATTTTGCATTGTTCATGACATGGTTAATTTTTAGCCTTGTGTCTGAACGACAAAACATACTCATCATTACTTAAAGCAAGCACACAATACAGTAGTCAATTGTACCCAAGGGGTTAAGCAAAAATATTTATAAAATCATAAATTGATCAAATAAAATCAAATTTTATTTAAACTTTTTATTAATTTCATTGCTGAGTTTTTTCATAAATTCTGATCATTAGGAAAATGTTTGAAATATAAAGTTAAAGGGCTCTTATTTATGTTTTAATTAATATTATAATTATTATTTTTAAGATTTTGTACTTGTTTGAAAACTAAAAATAGTTAAATTGACTAGTGCCATTTAAACTTGAAAATATTAATTTTATAAAATAATTAGTTGTTTGAAGATTTTTGTTGTATGGTTTTTTATATATTTTAAAACAGTATTACAAAATTTATCTTTTAAGTAAGCAAAACTGGTTATAATAATATAAATTTGTTAAAAACTATATACACTCTTAAAAATTTATTAAACTTTTTCCTATGCTAATTTGTTGTAATATGTCATAAAAAGTGTAATTTTAAATTAAACTGTTGCATTAAATTTATTGTAAAATTTTTGAGAAAAAAATATTATAATAAATTCTTTAAAGATTAACTGTTTATGTAATAATTTTTCTTTTATATTATCTTTTAAAAAAATTATTAATAGAATGATCATTTGGAATGACTATTTTTGAATAAATATCAGCAAGCAATGAATTAAATGTTCAAATGATGGCCCTAAATTTAATTTATAAATAATGAACTATATAATAAATTTGATAAGTTTTGTCAATTTTTTAATTTTTTTTAATTAAGTGTTATATTTAATTTTAAAATTAGTTTAATAGTTTACTAATAAAAGTTATTGAAGGAATACAATCTAACCCATAGGAATTGGATTTTTTTTTTTTTTTTTTTTTTTGTTGTTGTATCATGTCTGTTACATATTTTCTAAACAGTTTTTTGTTAATTTAGTTTCAATGTTAAGATTTAAATGCAATTTTATTCTTTTTTATAGGTTAGTGTTCTATTTTTTTTTCATTTATATTTCCTTGTGTTAAATTTTTATTTTTTTATTATTATTTTTTTTAATTTATTACATAAATTAATACATTTTATCCTTTACTTTAAAATTTTTGTAAAAATGTTTCATAAGATATTTAGAAAAGGGAGTCATTTTAAGTCCATGTATGAATTTGTTTAATATTTATATTTTCATTTTTTAGATATGTCTGCAATGTGGACAGGTAGTATTGTTTCTGTGGATTGCGGGGATGTGCTTGGTGTTTTTAATGGTGAAATTTCAAATGTTGATGGAATCAATCAGACTATATCATTAATCAATGTTAGTAGAAATTCTGTAAAATGTCAAGTTCCCGAAGTAACATTAAGGTACTTCAGAATTATCTTCCACTTATGAAATGGTTAAGTTTATATGTTGAAATATAATATTTATATATTGACTAATTATACATAGAAATATATTTGATGCTCAAAACCATTTTTTGAATGACTTGCAATCAATATAATTTGTGCTAATGTACTTTCTAAAATTAAAAAGCATATTTTCTTCGATCATTATTTAATATATTATTTTTAATGACCATAACGAGTTGTTGGATACTTTGCTTTTATTGACAATTGTGCAAAATTTCTTGTAAGGAAGTTGTACCTCCCAAATTATTTCCAAAAATTTTTAATTCATGCATTTAACAGTGTGGCCTAAATATATTTTGATACAAAAAAATATTTTGTAAGTGCAATTGAAAAAGCTGTCATTATAGTTCTAGCTGTAATCAGATAAAAATAAATTGCATATCTTGTTACACATTCTATGAATTTTATTAAGTATTTATATTTTTAACATCCATTTGTTATTAGTAAATACTTAAAAAATCAGTGTGTTAATCTGATTATGAATCTTATTTTCTTTGGTACTTTTTGATTAGGTTTTTTTATTTAGATTTATCCTTTCTATTAAAACAATCTATTATTCTTTTAATCAGTAAGTGTATCATTTAAATTAACTTAACAAATCAAATATTCATCAGCTATCTATAAATATTTCTCTCCATTTCTTGAAGTTGAATTGGCATCTGAATAATTGTTTGCCTTTAGTGCAACCATTTATGGGTTTGATTCCTACCTTGAGCACAGATGTTTATAGTAATTTGCTATCTAATTTAAACTGTAAGCTTGGTCAAATAGATACTTGTGCACAAAAAATGACCATAGTGACCAACCAAATCCTTATTTAAAATTAAATTAAGCATTACTCTATCAAATAATATTTGTGTAAATATAAATTATTTTTTATATATTTCTAAGCCATTTCATAAAGTTTTGTTAGTAGAGGCTATGGTGGCCTGGTTTGTTAAGATATCATTCATATTATCAGAAGATAGTGAGCTGAAATTATGACTTAACAGAAGATCTGTCATGTTTGCTAAAAATGGCTGGGTCTGTTAAATTGGTGACAGTTGCTGTGTCCTCCAAGTGACATGATATCTCAGGCATTGACAAATTAAGTATTTTAAAGTCTTTTGCTTGATCCTTTCTTCTAAATTAGAGGTTCCTTCTTGACTGCTATCTAACTTGTAAAGATCAATTCTGGTTTAGGTACAGGGAAATATGCTGGTGCAACTATAACTATTATGAATATTCTTGTGTGTAATCAACTTCTGTAGCATTTATTGCAAGTTAAGATTGCTCATATAAGCATAGCTTAAATCATGAAATAAAAAGTTGGTCATTATTTATGATATTTTAAATGCAAGGATTATGTTTAAGATGCATTAAAAGTTCATGTAAAATAACTTGTGAAGCTACTATTACATTAGAGATATTACATTTAATTTCTTAATGCTTATATTTTTATTTATGCATTTTATGAGATTGCAAATTTGTTAGCATTAGCTCATTGTACAATGTTATAGTAACTTTATATATGAATTATGTGAAACCAATGCACAAAAAAAGATAAATTCCCTAAAAAGAAAAAAAAAAGAACATATTTGTATTTTTACTCATGTTACATGCATTATGTATTAAATCTGGTATTTATAAGTGTATGTGCTTGTTTGTTGATAAGCCCAGTGGTGTAATGGCAGCACTTCACACTCCCAATGTACAGGTCCAAAATTCCATCCTCAGACAAGAAAACAGATTTTGTTGCTGTTGCCATTGGCCCTGTGATAGGCAGTCGTGCCATTGAATTTAGTTTTGCATGTTGCTGATAAATTCAAAAATGTAATTAGTGCTGAAAGCTTTCTTAAATAAATATAACTTTCAACAAAGTAAGAATATGTATGAAATTCCTTGTTGCAATTTTTGAAATGCCAGAATTACCCTTGTAATATTTCTAATATTATGTTATTTACTAATATATAGCAACTGTTGCCATAAAATGTTCTCATATTAATAGTGATTGATATGATTTTTCTTTTTAAATATTAAATTCTAACAAAAGAATTATTGACATTTCTTTTTTTAAAACTTTTTTTTGTATATTATGGATGATTAAATTTGAAAAATTGAGAGCTAGTTTATAATCTGTTCTCTTTAAAATATTTGAAGTTTTGTATTAAATCTGTGTTTTTAAAACTGTCTATTAAAAATTTGAAAAAAATATTTGTACCTATTGAATATGTTTAAAATTGATTATTGGAATACAAAAACGACACCAGTCACAAATTAATTTATTAAACAAAAACACTTAAGTATTAAATACTTACAATAGAAATTACAAAAGCAAAATCATATTCTTTAAAAAATAAGTCCATTAATTTCTAAATTTTACTTTGAATAGTTAGCTTTGGAAATTTTTTGTAATTAAATTTAATACATTTATTTTGTTTCAGTACACTTGACATTAAAAATTTGCATCTTATTGAATCAACTGTTAACAAGAAAAGGTATGTTGAGGAAGTAGAAAAATCTTCATTTGCTACCCCAACCAAGAATGGACATGCATCAAACTCACCTGGTCCTACAGAAAGTCAGAAAAATAGAAGTAGGTTATTAATAAATATTTTATGTGAATTTTTATTGCTACTCATCTGCATTGATATATTCATGAGTTTCATGTTGATAATGTTTTGAAGTAAAATTGGGCTGAATTTCATTTTTAATTGTAAAATGAAATTTTGTATGAAGTATGTCTGATTCTGGAGTTAGTTTAAGTGTAATGAGATGAAAACTAATTTACAGTATTGTTTTGCACGCTAAACATTTTTAATCAAATATTTATTCTTTAAAACTATGCTATCCAAAAGCCACATATGGTAAGCATCCTCACTTTTTGTGATTCACAGAACAAGCCTCTAAGTGTATAAATTACCTTCAAAGACATGCACAATTCTTACATTAATAATAAAATATAAATAAAAGATGCATGATGCCAGAAGGTTACAGTGAAATTAGAAATTGTATGGTCCAATTTAATTTTCAGCTATTCAGAGTGAACTGGAAATTAGAACAATCTTGCTCATTTACCCTCAAATATTTAAGGATAAGTTAAGGTTGAGTTAAATGGGATGAAACAGAGTTAGTTAATAGATGTTCTTATGGGCTGAACTCACTAATTCTAAAGCATTTTTAAGTGAAATACTCTAAAATATGTGTTCGCAGAAAATAATATTAACATGGTTTCTGATGACCTTTGGAAATCTGACTATTTAGTCACAAAAAATAATAAAATTCAGAACATTGCATGCAAGTAGTTCCCAAAGAATATACTATTAAACTACATTACACACGCACACACACAAGAAAACATTTCATCAATATACTGAGGAGTCAAAAAAGGCAATCATTACAGCTTATAATAAAAGGTTTAAAATAAACAATGTTTTTAAAATCAGACACTGATAATAAATGCAGTATTGCTGCTTCTTATGAAGTAGAGCTGACAATTGTCAAAGTGAAGACATTTCTTAGTGATGGAGTGCTTATTAAAATCTGTAAATGAAATCACTGAACAATTCAATGAAAAAAAATTGAAAGTCAATTTTGCAACAAACTATTGCAAGATGTGCAGACTATATTAATCAATGTGTTTCCCAAAACCTACATGACATGGTTGAAACATGTAAATATTTTTCACTATGTTTGGATGATTTATCCAACATTAGCCAGCTTGTAATTTTTATCTAAACAATTCAAAAGGGCTTTAATGTATCAGAAGTGTTTGATCTTATTCCTCTCCTTGGCTCATATTCTCACCAAGGATAGATATTTTTGAAGCTGTAAACAAGGGGGTATCAGAATACAAGAAATTTGATATGTTTCTGTGTTATTATTAATTTAGCACATGTTTTATCACATGCATGTGATAAAACATGTGCTA
>JAPDSC010148428.1:53769-68632 GCA_026290005.1 Latrodectus geometricus
TAGCACATGTTTTATCACATGCATGTGATAAAACATGTGCTAAATTAGTAACAACAATAATCTAAAAACTAAATAAAAAATAATAATAATAAAAATATAACATGCATGTTATGTTTAGCACATGTTTCTGTATTGTTACTAATTTAGCACACAATTTAGTTTTTGTATTGTAATTAATTTGTATTATTACTTAAATTTCTGAAGTTTAAGTTTTTGAATTCAGAATGGAATATTAATTTATTAAAAATATTTTATGAAAATTCTTGAATGATGTTTCATTTAGTATAAAGCCATTCAATGCTTATCATTTTACCTAGAGCATATAACATTAAAAACAGACTCAAAATCTTGCATTACAAGGATAAGCTCAATATTCTTTTATGATCACTGTTATTCATGTAGTTATAAAGAAACAATTTTGAAATTCTGTTATAAAAAAAATAAAAAAAGTGAATTTATCTCATTTTATTCTTTTTTTTTTATCTGATAATCAATAATGAGCTTTCACACTTTATGAAAGTATGTTTCCAATTTTACAGCCATAAATCAATCATTGGACAAACTTAAGTATCTGAGTATGAATTCTCTGTAAATAAAGTTGTTAGAATTCCTGCTTCAAAAATCTTTATTTTGCAGGAAACTATGGTGCAAACAGACATTGTAAATCTATACAGAAGGTTTTCACATAACACAAAATTTATTATAAATACTCAAGTATTATCTTAATTATAGTTTTAAATAAAACCAAACATAATATGAAAATATGAGATAAATTTATAATATGAATAATAATATGAAATAAATTTATAATAAAAGGGAAGAATCCTTTTAAAACTTGAAGATACTGCAGGAATATTTCATTTGTAAATTTTTTACAGATTTATACACTTGAATAGAATTGTGTTAACCAAATTTAAATTAGCATAAAATTTGTTTAATTTATGTTTGTCCTTTAATATATTAATGGTGTTTAATGTTAAAGATGTTTGTCATTTGCCTTTCTGATTAATAAGAATAATCGTTTTATTATATATTTGCTATTATTCATTTTAAGCTGCCTTTCTTTTAACATGATTTTATTAATTGTCCTAATTATTACATTTTATAATTTCTAAAAATAAAAAAATAAGAGGCAAAAGTTAGAAGTAATGAATGCTGTAAAAGCATTGAATTCTAAAGAAATTAATGTAAATGCATTTTAAGTGATCAGAAAATTTGTATTGTTAGTCACATTAGTTTTCTTTTGCATTTTTATGGTATCCTGAATTTAAAGAACTGAATAATTTTGTTCTTCTATTGAGGTTAAAAAGCTCAAGAAAAAATTCTAAAAACGTTATGGAATACAAAATATCTAATTTGTATATTTATTTTTTACGTCAGGTGAAACAAAGAAGAAAAGCTTGAAAAAAGTTGATTCAAAAAAATGGCAGAAGGAACGAGATGAAGCTTGTTTTAGTGCATCTGTTGACAGTGAAACCTTTGATACTGACTTTGATTTTGAGAAAAATCTGGCTCTTTTTGATAAAAAAGCTGTATTTGAAGAAATAAATGCCCTCACCAAATCAGACCATGTTAAGCTTGTGGATTGTAACAAGAAAGGCCAAACAAAGTATAGACACGATGAAAACATATTAAATAATGATGTGCCAATTTTAAAACAAATTTCTGTTCCATGTGATAGTGCCAAAGAATATGTCACAGGTAATAAAGTTTTACTCTTGTATCAAAATGAGCTGATATTGTTGTAAAATGGAATTAAATGTTGCCATAGAAGATTTTAAGTTAGTTTCATTAAATACTTTTTTAAATATCAAATTTTCCACTTGTTTTATTATATTAATTAAATGACAATATTACTGTAAGTTTTTTACTAAGTGTCCTTTTTATATGGTAATTGTTAGATTCTACTGTGATTCAATTAATTCATTGTGTTAATGAATAAACTCAGAAAGAAAATGTTATGGAATTCTCAGTAGATAAGTCAAATATTGAAAATGTAGTATAGAAAAGGTAGTTTTGAACTATATTTATTTAGCTTGATTCTCAAAACATTCTGTTTTCTATTAAACTAACTAAACATTTAAACAAATAAAAATACTCTGTTGTCAGTTCTTAATGACAAATATTTTCTATATCTGTCAAGCTAAATTAGGAATTTAGTGATTAGTCTCTCAGGTCTTCAACTTGGTGGATTGTAAATCCAATTTCTGGTGTGGATATTTGTAGTAATTTGTAATTCACATTATGTATCTTGTTTGAATTAGCCCTAGTGTATAAGAAGTAACATGAAATGAAGTCTTTGTTTATAAATATTAATGAATATATAAATGTTGATAAAAATATTTATTACGTATAATTTATTTTCTGTCTTCAATATTATTAGAATAAAGTCAGAATTGGTCATTAATTTTTTATAGTAAATATTCTGTGGTATCAAAAAATAAAACATTTTTTGGTACCATTTTAGCAGAAATTTATTTTAATTAAACATTTTAATTTTAGAAGAAATTTATTTTAATTTCAAACTTCATAAGGATGCCTGTTAATCAAAGGCTTTTTTGAAGCAATTGAATATTTATTATTTATTGCATATTAAGAGGGTGTTTTATAGCTATAGTCATGTGTCTCAAAGGGAAATCACTATAACACAAAAATCACAGTCACAAAAATAGTCTTAATACTGACTTAAATATGTCCATGTATGATTTTTTAAAGTAAAAAATACAGCAAAAAAAGAAAAGAAAAAAGCATATTCTGTCATCTAGCAGTCAAATTGTAATAATTTATTTATGAAAAGTGCTTATAAAAATTTTTTTTTTCTTATTGGGTAATCAAAAGGATCATGCCCATTCTAATAACAAATTTTAATTATAAAGGTTGTGCAATAACAAAAATTGATAAAGTTATTCAATATAAAAATATGTTTCTGATTTTAAAGTTTAGTTATACAGTTAATATATTCAAAGAAGTTAAATCCCCTCATCTCCCTTTGAAATGCAAGCATTTTTAAAGAAAAAGTTCTGATTTTAAAGATTAAAACAATTTCCTTAGAGCAGAAAATTTATTCTCATAGAGCTATTTTTATTTAGCTTGATCTCAGTAGGATTTTTCTAGTTACTGTGAATTCTTTATTAATAAATCCAAAAGCTAATAATAACTGACATTTAAAATGTAGAAATAATAAAATAAAATTTTGAATGTCACTAAATTTGCTAATAGAAAGAAAACTTATAATTCTTAAAATATATTATGTTTTTCAGTTTCTATTTGTATTACCCCTCCTATATTTATAAAAAAATTAAAATATGTTTGAGTTGAAGCATTTTTTTAAAGCTTGTTTCAAAAATATCAACATTACTAGTAATTATTGAAAATTTAATTGTGATTTTTTTAATTGCTTGATTATATGTTATCAAGCAAAAGAATTTAGATAATAATAAATTAAAAATTTGTATTATATTTAATTTGCTCACTTTCATTTTCAAAATTGAATAATATAATGAACCAAACTCACATACAAAATGCATTCCATAAATAGAATAGAAATTACTCTTTGTATGAAATCTATGTAATAGTATTTATTGATGTGAAATGCTATGCAATTGAAGCTCCATATAAATAGGGGTTTTTTTTACACCTTTCCTTGTTTAAAATCCTTTCAGGGGCAGTTTAAAATATACATTTTCTGTAAATATTCTCTACAGTCAGGAGAATCAAATATGCTCTGCAGGAAATGAACTTAAAGGATGGGTATTTTGAATATTATATATATATATATATATACACACACAGAGATAAATTGTTTTTAATACAGATACTTTTTGGATGTTAAACATTTTTAATACTTACTGATAGAGCATTTTTGATTATTTACTAAATGGCATTCTGTGCTATTATATTTAAATTGAACTTAATATTTTGATCTTCAGTTTATTTCACATACTGCTTGTGCGTTATTTATTATGTGGGAAATAGGAATTTAAATGAGCAGAATTTGGTTTACTGGCTGTATGCTGTATTTATTTTTGCTTAGAATAGTTTTTCCCAATATTTTTTATTTTATTTTCTCTACTATGAGAGTTTTTGCAATTTTCTTGTCAATTTATCTACAATTTAAATTACTTTAGGATATATGTATGGACAGATGGATGGATGTGTGTGTGTTATATGTATGCATAAATTTGTGAATTCTTTTTAATTTCTAAAAGCATTGACATCAAGTTATTTTCTCATTTATTCATTACCCATAACTTAAAAAGCTGGAAATTGATATCTTTAGTAATTTTGATACACAAGGATAGTAAAACACATTTATACTTGCATTTCTGAGTGCTTCAATATTTTCCACATTAACCTCCATTTTCAATTTACTTGTTATTTATTACTTCAATATAATTTAAATTATGCTTTGAAAATTAATTACAAAACACACTTTTATATATACATTGAAATAAAAGAAAGGGAAAATTATTATTAAGTGCTAGTTTTAATATACATAACTTATAATCATCTTAAAGAGTATTAGAAATTGTCTTTAGGATTCAAAGTAATATTTTTGTGATTTTTGTCTTTAAATTAGATTTAGTTGTCCATAATCCTGTATGTAGATTTTTTTAAGGTAAAGGTGTACCAAAATGGTACACCTTTGCCTAAAAAATAAACAACAATGGTGAAGATGATGAAAGTAGTTATTAAAACTAAAGTGACTGATGTAAATATTGAATTTTTTAAAAATGCAAAATATAAACTGTGCTATAGAATTGGAGAACTTATGTACTATATTTAAAAACATAACCATACTCTGCAGAATGGGAAATCAGTATTATTGACCCTGTTTATTAAAAAGCCATTATTATTTTTTAAATACTTAAAATGAATTTAACTAGGGAAAACAAGCATTTAATAAAATTGATTGATATATTGTGATAAAGTCTTGTATTAATGTACTACTGAAATTAAAATTACTTTAAAATCCTTAAGAGCAATTCTTTTGGTTCAGAATAAGTTATATATTTTTGATATTAACATACATATTTGGCAATCTAATTTGTCAATATTATTGTTCAAGGGAATTTTGTAGGAAATCTTATTTTTAGTGAACTGCTTATATTCTTATAGGTTTTTGAAGAAAAGTAAACATTGTCACAGTGAAAATTTGTGCTGATTTTTTTATAAACAATAAAATTAACAGAGTTTATTCTTTTATTCATTAATTCAGATTTTAAATATGTATTGTTTTGGACTCTTGTAAAAATATCAAGTATTTCCTAAAAAATGAAAATACTTCTTATACAAATAAAAATTAGAAAATTCTAAAGAAAGCAATTAAATCTTTTCATAACACATTTATTTCAGAGGAAGATAATAACAGAAAACAGGTAATTAAAATAATATGATCCTTAATTAATGTATATAAATACAAAACTTAAGCAGTGATTGAAGACAATTGGAAGATAGTTCAAAAGCAAACATTTTTAAAAGGAAGTCCAATGCACAGAGAATTTCATTAGAGAAACCAAATAATGAATTGTTAGAATTTATCAAAATTAAAGCTAAACTCTGATGACTGTACAGCAATGAAAAATTTGGCAAATCAGATAAGTTTTAAAAAGATGTGACAGGAAAGTTTGAAAAATGTTTGCAATTGATGTAAAGCTGAAAATTGAATGTTAAAAAGAATAAAAATTTCTATTGAAAAAAGTACAAAATTATATCTATCTCCTAAATATTGTACAGCTAGAAGACTCCCCTCAAACTACAATACTTATGAAAAAGATGTTCTATTTACAAAACTGACAATTTTTTATTTGCATTTTCTACACAACATAATAATAATTAAAAAAACTGAAGTTATTTAAATTCATCACAAAAATTAAAGTTTGTATGTTTTAGAATTTAGTATAATTATTTTTATAATTACATGATTAAAAAAATATTTTATCTTTAAAGTTTAATTTTAAAAAATGTTAATTTTGGAAAAAGCTCTTATTAAAACTAACTCTCAATTATCCTTTTCTCTTGTGAGAGTGCTATTTGAAGTTTGCATTTAGTTTACTGATGACAAAATTATTTTTTTGCCCTTAGATTCTGGTTTGGTCGTGCCAAGTGTTACAATGGAATTCAAAAATCTCCTTTTCATGAAAGCCGAAGAACTAGGTTTGGGGGCTCAGATTCGTTTAGAATTGATAGGTCGAGCAGCCACAGAAATGGTTTTGCAATTGGTTGGAGGCTGCCATCGGTATGTTTTCTTCTTTATATGTGACTTTTTGTGATGAAATCTTTTAAGTAAGAATGAAAAATTTCTTTGAAAAAGTTTTTTGTTCAGAATTCAACATAATTAAATTTAATTTGATGAAAATATATCAATTATTCACAGTTCCCTAATTTGATAATCAAATATAAAGTTAGCTACCTTAATGAGATAAAATTTCCATGCATTCAAATATACATCCATAAAATTCTTGGGATCACAGATGAATCTTTGACAGTACTCATTGTGAAAAAAAAAATTATTATTTTTTTTTTTATTGTTTTCATGGGACACCTTCAACATTTCTATTGTGATGAGTAATTATTCATCATAGAAATGAAAAGTTAAGATTTGTAATTTGTTTAAGTTTATAGAGATTTCACATAACTATTTTGCCATATTTTCATTCATTCAGGTATATTCAAGCCATTTTGGCTTGATAATTAGCAAAATGAATTCGTTCTTGCCTTTGGTTAAACAATTCATGGATTTGAATACCATTTGAACTTGGGTGCTTTTAATGATTTAGAAACCACTTTAAACTGTAGATCCTAGTCAAGTTAGTTTTCAAGTGTAAAAAGCAACCATTGAGCAAAAAACAAATCAAATTAGTTGTAAACAATAATATCATTTGACAAGTATTTGCATTAATAGAAATTATGGATGTTAATTATGATCAACAGGTAAAGATTTTAAAATGAATTAACTAATTATTTGAATTGTATTGATGTTGATTATATAATTCATCAACAGTTTTCTGTTGATCAAAGTATGTATTTGCATGTAACAGCTTGTTGAATCTTTATTTTAACATTTAATTATTTCATTTCATGAAGATCGCTTATAAACTTTAAAAATGTAAACTATCATTGAAAGTGTTAATACCATTATCTTGCACTATGCATATTACTTTTTTTTTTTTTTTTTATGTAAATGATATATCTTTGAGCAATGTTTTTAAACTGTTTTTTGAATGGATATTGAGCTTCTTTCCTCTATTTTGTGTTTTTTTTTTTTTTTAATGTTCATTTTTTTCTCTCTCTCCTTTAAATACTATTTTTCCCATCTTTTTCTCTGATCAACTAATTTTACATTTTCTTACTTCATCTTTACCCAATTTAAATTTGCTATTGTAAGTTTACCTAGACTTTGTTTTGAATATATTACAAATAACCTGCATATATATATACTAATGGAAATTGAATCAAAGTTGCATGTGTATTCCATGTAATGAGTATATGATAAAATTTTAGGATTTGTTTCTTAATCTCTTCCATAGGAGATACTTATGTTTTGTAATATTTATTACTTTAGTGTTGAAGAAAAGTTATATGATTGTATATTTGCAAAATATAGCTATAAAAATTGTAATTTTATTACATACTATTTAAGGATAATATGTTACAAAAAATCCATTGAACGAAATTTCAGAATTAATATAATTTATATTTTTATATTTTTTAAATGTGGGATGATTAAGGAAAAGAAAAAAAATTATGATTCTTCTATCAAATATCATTTTTGAATCAACAATTAAAGTGTAATAAAGAAAGTGATGTGAAAATTATTCTCCAACTGGCTGTCACTCTTAGAAAATTTTTTTGTATTATCTCCAGTTATATGTACTTGTAATACCATAAAAAACACATTTTTTCCACTTCAAAACTATTTAATATAATAAAAGAAAATGTAATTCTAAATTTTACAGTTGCTGAAATAAACAGAAAATTTCTTTTGAAAGTCTAATATATGTAATGAATTATTAATACTCAAATATTATGTTTAATTCTCTCTTTAGGAGTTGTTAAATTTTAGTGACTTGGAATCCACTTAAGTAAACTTGTGTGTTAAAAAGTGACACTTGAGTAATAAACTAATCTGATTAAACTATATAAATGAAGGATATATAAAGGAATAAATTTTTAAACAACAGAAAAAACTTAGCAAATTTTTCTACTTAAGTCCTCTAGTTCAGCATGAGCAGTAGTTTGCATGTATGTTTGTAAGGTAGTATAAAATGTTAAGTACAAATATCTTATAATTTAAAATACATTTATAATGTAAATCTAATTGAGTATTCTTTCTATTGTTAGGCTAACTCCACAAAATACTCATCAAAGGCCTACGGTTGTTATATTATGTGGTCCACACCTTCAAGGATCTCAGGGAGTGAACTGTGGAAGGCATCTGGCCAATCATTGTGTAAATGTTGCAATACTTACACCACCTCAGATGAATGACTTACAGCCTGAGATGTCTAGAGAAATGAAACTATTTAAATTAAGTGGTGGAACCTCTGTACATAATATTACAGGTATACATTGATTAATGAGCAAAACAGGAACTGCACCTTCATTTTAGTTTTATAGAAAGTATAAAAATATTGATGCATTGCATAAAATTATTTTCATTTCAATGATATTAAATATGTGTTAAAGATTTAAAATATAGCGTTAAAGTTTTAAAGATGAATTTCTATGTCAAAAATGTAATTTTAAATTATCATTTTATTAGAGTTTTCAATTATTTTTTATTTTTTAATTTAATTGGTAAAATAGCCTTATTCAGATATTATATAATTTTCAGTCATACAATTTTATTTTTTTATGAGTTATATATCTATATGTAACATTAACTTTAGAAAATTGTTCTTTTTAATAGTAGCTATTTTACACAGCTTTTTGAACATTTTTCTTATTCAGTTTTTTTAATTATAACATAAGATGAGTGCCATTTAAAATGACTTCATTTTAAATTCCATTTCTGTGGATTGTAGTTTTTGACAAGAATTTCAATTGTAATTTATACTACTGAAAATTATCTGTAAGTCAAAAACATATCAAATTGTAATTCAGTTATATAAGAGAAAAAATGTGTTATAACCTTTCTCATGTAATTAATGTTTTGGCTTCCCTTATTTTTATTCAATATTGTAAAAAATATACCATATAATTCTTACACATCCCTTTCTAGCAGAATGATATTGATTGACTTTATTCTCTTTAAAATTCGCTTTATCTATATGATATTTTACAAATATAAAAACTTCCTTAACTTAGTTGTTATACAATCTAACTTATCATTTGCTTTTGCCTACTTAATATCAAGGCAAATTTTAAATGTTTTCTTAAATTTCTATGTAATTTAACATTTAATTTTTAACCACTATGTAATAGTACTAGTATTCTATTCACACTATCATTTCCTAAGTAGTCATAACTATGTCCAGTTATTATAGTAAATTTTAAAAAATTATATTTGTATTAATTTAGTGTAAACATTTTATTGTTTCACTAATGTTTAAAAAAAGGTATAAATACTGTTATTGCAAAATAGATTTCTAAAGTAATGTAGGTTTCTTTATCTAATTTTAGAAATATGTAATTATTTTCCTTGTAACTTTTCATAATAAACTTGAGAAATATTTTTACAATATTAAATTTTTGTTTAAGTTTCCAAAAATGTATAAATTCTCCTTGGTATTTTACTTAAATTTGTAGATATGCATTTAGTTAATCATTGTAATTATAACAATAAAATGTTATCTGTACTTTAAAATGTTAATTCAGTTTCTTGTTCTTAGTTTTGCCAACAACTGTAGACATTATTGTCGATGCTTTAGAATCTCATAACAGCAATTGTAAAATCAGCGACAAGAATTGGCTCCAGTCTGCAAGAATGTGGGCTAGGCAATCCAAAGCTCCTGTACTTGGACTCGATCCTCCGTCCGATTATGTTTCCACAGATTTAAAATTCATCTTAACTCCTGTGCTTCCCTTTGCATTCAAAAATGATAAATGTAGTATTCATATCTGCGATATTGGACTCCCAAGTAACATTTTTAATAGCATAAATGGTTGTACATATTCTTCTCCTTTTGGATCTAAATTTGTTATTCCTTTGTATAGGAGGAGTGATAACAATTAAAATGCAAATCTGTTTTCTGTTTAGTTACATGTCTGTTGAGCTTAAGGTTGGTTTCTGAAATGTGCCAACTAAAAGTTGTAAATATTGTAAATACAGAATACACACATGCACAAAAAAGTGAATTTAAAAAAAATTATAACAATCACTTAAAGTTGTAATTTTAAAGAATCAGTATCAGCTGTGTATTTCTCTGTGTGCCCTTGGTCATATTCCTTTATTGTGCCTTACTAGATTTTATCTATTGGAAATATGGCTCTATTTATTAATTTACTTGTAAAAATGTATGTATTGTGATAATATATATATATATAGGGGCCAATATTTGTATTATATTATTTTCTTTGCTGTATTCATGTGTAAAAAGTATAATCTTGTAAAATAAAAGTTTTTATTAAAAAAAAAGTGTGCCTAATTTTGATCAAAATTTTCTCTCATCCTTCCTTCCCTTTAAACACTGAATTGTGCTCTAAATAAAGTTAATTTATTTTATGTTTAAATTAATGTACATTTTATATTTTAATGTTATTACATTATAAATTTTATTGTTTATTTATAACTGATTTTTGTTTAAAAATTGTGAGTACTATTATCAAAGATCATAACATGGAAAATATGAATGAACAAATTTCAATTATGGATTTTTCTATGAAAAAGTAAGTATTGTGTCATAATTTTGTAGCAGTGAATGATGTATGTTGGTAATATGCACTGAAGAATCAACATAACCACCTAGATATCATAGGAGACATAATCCAATGAATCAATTGAAGATTAAACACAGTATGGGCCGTAAATCTGCTCAGGTGAAGCCTAGAGCATATTTTAAATTGGACAAAGTGTTTTCCAAACCTCTTGATATTTTACTTGTTCTGGAAGTTTTTGGACGTATGGAATCTGTTTGATTTTGTCATGCCAACTAAAGATCAGACTCAACAAAGTGTGTCAAAGTAAAAGTTCCATTACACGAGTCAGTGGTGTTTTTTGTTGTCTACCGCCGATCTTCTTTTACGAAGAGCAGTAGCTTCCAACATTGTCATTAATGATGTGTGGACTTCTAACACTGGTATCTTATTCGGTTTACCGTCATTTTTATCCACTTGACATAGATATTCACATAGTCGATGAATCGCTCAATTTCGGAGATACTTATTTCGGGCCGTCACCAATCTTCGCCCTTCTGTTAAAATTACTTCGATCTCAAGCCTTTTCAATAAAACATAATATCAGGAATGATACTTTATTCTTCGAAATAAGTGATGTATTGTTTCCAATGGATTACGTGTATCTCACGAAACCTATGAGGGGTCGATATTTTGGTTCTTTATTATATTCTCCCATAGGTTTATTACAGCAAAAACATGTAAATTTTTTTCAGGCTAAAACACTTATAGGTGTAAAATTTCAATTATTAATGATTATTAAATATTTTTGTCACATTGTAAACTTTTATTTAAACCATATTAGATAACGATCTAGCCCTTGTTCTATTTTGACCATTAAATTCTATAAGTGATTATCTGATATTTATCAGTTTGAGGGGTTTTCTTAAAGCGACTAATGGAGAAAATTCAAACTTCTCAATAAATAAATGCCAGTCGCAGAATCAAAATCTCTCATTTTTTTAAAAGGATAAAAATTAATATTCTGCAGACACTGAATGTATGAGTTATCTTATTAGGCTGAGTTCTCTTAGGTGGAAAAAAACTGAATAGATTTGGCAAAAACTGATGCATGAATTCTAAGGATATTTTATTTTTTGTCTGATTATTGAAATTTATTTTTTACTAATTACATTTAATTTTTTTTTATTCTTTTTACTTGAATAGCTGGCTTAATAATTTGTGAAAAATTTATAAGTTCTTAACTCTACTCAAATTTACTTCCATATATCCCATTACAATACATAAAATTATGTAAAATACACTTAATTTAAAATGGAGAAAATAATGTTAGAGAGCAAATTTTACTCCATTTAAATAAAATCTGAACATATCACATAAAAGAATTTTATTTTTCATCCCATTTATATCCTATTAAAATTAATCAAATTTTCAGTTTAGCATAAATACAAATTTTGCATATAATGTAAATTTACTAAACGAATTCTGAAAATGTAAAAGATTGCAAACAGTTAACATAAAATGATTCAAATCTTTAATAATCAAAATTAAGAAAATTGAAATTCTACATTTTTGGAAGATTGTCCAGTTACTTAGCATAAAACTGGACTTTTTTTTTTTTTTTTTTTTTTTTTTTAAATTAATAAAAAGCTTTTTAGTTATTTTTTTTACTTGTACCGGTTGTATATTTAAAAGCAAACTCAGTACGTTTTGTAGTGAAATGTCTCTCCAAAATTGACTTCTTATTGTATGCAAGTTTTTCATAAAAAATTATACAAGTCGGACGTTCACATGTCTTCTATATCAATATAAACAACTCCGTCCAATTTTGATTAAATTCTTTGTTTTCATCGTTTCCCCCCCCCCCAGCAGGTGCTGGTGGGGAAGCTGAAAAAAGGATTTTTAAAAAAAAATTTTTTTGACATCTAAAACAGCAATCAATTTACTTACCACTATAACTTCGTTAATACGATCTTCAGATATGTAATCCAGTGCTGTTACTGATTTTATCATATTATACGCGTACAAATCTTTGAAAAGAAAATTTGCTTCCTAATCGTATTCTTGAAATAACAAGCGAATAGACATACAAGAACCACAAGCGATTTAATTAATACACATGCAACGCAGCGTTGACCGCACTATCCAAGTATGGCTGATTGACAACACGCATGTTGTCTAGATTTAAAACAGTAGTTGTTTGGGTTAGACGAAAATAAAATTTACAATAGTCAGAAAGATAAGCATGATCGCCTCTATGAAAAATCAATAGTTCAACTTTATCTCGTTATTATCATGTTAATAATGTTAGTGGTTTGTAATTAACGATTATGAAAATATAATTTATTGAGAAATTCGGTATTTAAAAATATATATCGTCTTATAGGATTTTTATAATAAATTTTTTTTCTCGAGAGCCGCAAATTTGCATCAAAAGAACCACAAATATTTGCCGACTCTTCTTAGAGTGGTTATAATATAGTGTTTCTTACAGTTAATGTAATAGCTTGATGTTAGAAAAGCCAACACTGTTGTGTCTGAATGATAGCTGATTTGTTACCGGAATCAACTGAAGATGAATATTCAGTTTGGTAATTATAGTGCCCTTGCTTAAATTTCGATCTCGTCTCTTAACTTTGATTCAACCTTATAAAATATTTGGCTGTATTTAGTACAGTAGAAGTCCGATAATCCGGCACGTTCGGGACCGGCTCGGTGCCGGACTACCGAAAATTCCGGACTATCGGACGGTAATTATAAGAACAATAGGTTAATAATTAAACTACAAATACAGTATGCAAATACATACAACAAAGTTTATGTTACATCTCATATAATGTATGTACACGTACTGTAAAACATATTTCACTTAGATTTAAAAAAGTCACGAATGTCTTTTTGTTTTCTTGACTTTTGGCGTTTAGTTTAAAATTCATTTCTAATGATATGGAAATCAATAATTTCTGAAGCACTGTACTAGCATCAGCAAAAGAGATAAACTTATTTAGCTGCAGCTTTTGCCCAGCTGATTTTTCCTTTTCTTCCATTTCGGCATCTGAGTCACTTTATTTAGGCTTAGGTTTTGAAAACATGGTCACCCTGTGTACAGTTAGAACGGAAATCACTTTTTTTATAAACAGTTTCAAAAGTTACGTTTACTATTGACTAACCGGCCGCTAATTGTTTCCGAACAATACCGAGCGCTTCCGGATGATCTCGAACCACTCAGAAAACTTCCGAATAGCTCTCGAGCTTTTTTATTTCCTTTACAGACATACTTTGGGAGAAAACCAAAATTTTTACAATTTTCCGGAGAGATGCCGGACTATCGGGCATTCCGGACTGTTGGATGCCGGATTAATGGACTTCTACTGTAGTTTTAATCAACAGAAATTGATGACTGGATGCAAAGAGTTTGTTAAAATTTTGATATACCAATATTCTAATAATCACAATCCCACCATGATTATACAGGAGAAGATTAAATCAGAAACTCATTAACCAATTAAAATTCGAAATTATTACTAGTTTATTAATCAAACAAAAAATTTTATTTCTTTTTTTTAAAAATATTTTAAGTAAAAGTTTTGTAATACAAGGAAATTTAGGAGATCTGCACTAGTAGGAAATGTTCTTTTACATTACTCACATATCAAGCAAAATTTGTTTTATAGCTCTTTAAAAAATTGTTTGAATGAGATCCTATTTATGTAAACTTTATGATTTTAAATCATTTATTCACATATTACATTTACAAGTTTAAAAATGCATTATATTCAAGTGTAAACTTGTTAAAAAATAATTTCATAATCAGATTAAAAATTTGCTTCCGGAAATTATTAAAAAGAGATATTATTTATCTTATATACTAATACAATTATTTTAAAAAGCTTAAAAAATTTTTAAACATGAAATAATTCAATATATAGATACACTGATGTAAAAAAATCCTGTTATTTTCCTAAATCACAAGATAAATTTTCATGCATTTCAGACAGTTTTACAAGTGTTAGATTAATCATTCATATATTTTGTTCTGATAACAAACATGCATGATTGTACAATT
>JAPDSC010148428.1:83632-105052 GCA_026290005.1 Latrodectus geometricus
CAGTTCATAAATTAAAACTAAGTTAGTGGCATTTTTCTTCAAAGCTACGTGAATAGAGAATATCCAATTCGTTTTACTTGCTAAAATTTAGTTAAACTCTTTGGGACCCATAAGTTTTCCATTGATTCCCATAAGCATACTTATGGGAAGAAATATATGCTTACACAACAAAATAAATATATTCCAGAGATATATTCCTATATATGATATTATAATTAGGAGATATATTATAACAAAATAACTATATTCCTATAAATATATTCATATATTCCTGAGGTACATAAGTTTAAAAAATACTTATAGAATAAGTTTTTTTTTTTGTTGCGAAGAAATTTCCATTTATATAAAATATTAATCATCCTGTAATAAAATTACTAATGTCTTAAATAAATTTATTTTTACATTTACCATAATATAAACTTTGCTCAAGAATTATTTGCGTTTTAATAAATTCAAACATACGAAATAGTGGTTGAATAGATCAGGATTCCGCCTACTTTGTCCTGTGGTCAGCATTCCTGACTGCGGATAGGGAGGTCCGGGTTTGAATCCCAGTCGGGGCATGGATGTACTTTCTCTTTCTCTCTCTCCTGTCTTTGTCCTTTCCTTTTATGAATGGGTTGTGAATGGTTGCCTACCCTATAAACGGGTTCCTATGGCATGTGTATACTGAGGAAGTCGGACTCCACACCCAATTGCGGTTCAGTTGAAAGAGTGGAGCAGCGCACCCATCCTGCCAGTCTGGCTGGCACTCGACCAAAAAAAAAAAAAAAAAAAAAGATCAGGATCTATTCCTGAGATACAGAAGAGCTGACCAAACATCATTGCTACCAAAAAAATGAAATGTGAGCTTAAAGAAAGGAATTATCTAAGTTCAACCACACAGCACAAACCAAAATTTAAGTAAAACTTTCTTTTTTGTATTTTCTATCTTCTTGGACAATGATTCTTTCAATAAATATAAATATTTTGTACAATTTTTATTTTAATTCCAGAAATTCAAAGCAATGGTATTGGACTTATTAATAGCATATTACTGTGTATGAGGACTGCATTCGTAATTGAATTATTTTATTAGTTAATATGCAGGCACAAAGAACGATTCACTCAAGGAACTACTAACTTCATTACGAAACTATTTTGCGAATAGAGGAAAAGTGTTTTCATAAACGTTAGAATGAACCTGTTATTAGAATGAAATGTTTTAAAGATGAATGTGATGTAAATTAATCCATTCTCGTCAATCCTTCAAATTCTCCGATTACGGCTGTTATTAAAAATGATATAAATTTGTTCACGAAGATGGACTATCGTGTTTTCATATAACTATTAATATAATCAATTTTGATAACTTGTGGCGCTACCTGTCTATCAATTGAAATCATTCACTGTTTCAATTTCTTAAGGCTGCAAGATAACACCTTTATTTGTATTTGATTTTATTTCTGAATGGCAATAGGTGTGTTGATATTAAAACTGTCATAACATTTTCTGAGATGATTTGTTGTATCTCTTTTCTGGAGTTTTTCAATTATATAAAAGTATAAATATGGAAGCTGTGCCGCGATTACCTATGATCAGTTGTGATATAAAAGTTAGTCCAAGTAATACTGATTTTGGACATAGACTAAGAAAAGTAAGTACCTGAATATTTTATTTATTTATTTGAGAAGTTAGTTTCTAATTTTATAACTTATCAAAGGATTTCGGAATAGTTGTAAATTTAATGCAGTTACTCATTATAGCTTTGAGAAATGGATTGATTAAATTATACTAAATTTAATGTTTCTTATCAATATCCGTAAATTACGCCATAATACGCAACAGATTAGTCATTCAGGTACTTTTAACCTATTACTTAGTTTTGGTTTCGCTGTTAGTATTCATAAATTGAAAGTATTAAATAATGCTTCAATTTTGTAATGAATAATGATTCAATTTATGATTTGATTGCAGTTTACGATGCTAACTGAATTTGATTATTCTCTGTTGTTTAATACATGTGTAAATTTTTTTTTTAACTATATTTATTTTTATAGTGTATGCTTTTTATAGCAATTTCATTGATGTTATGGATAGTTATCGCTGTCAAAAGAAGAAGTCTCTTAAAACTTCATTTTTGTTATTGGTTAATTCCAACGCTCCTTGTACGATACACATATATACAACGGTACGCATATATACAATTATTAATTAATTGTATATAATATTGTATAAAATTATATTATTTCTATAAAATAATATAATTTTATATTATATAATTAAATTAATAGTATATTGTATAATTATATTAATTGTATAAAAATAGCGTACCGTACACTGGGATATAGCCTTGTTATTTAATTTAATAATTTATTAATTGGATTAATAAATTCAATCTTGAGTGTATAAAATTCCTTGTCCTTCAGGTAATGTGAAATTTATTTAAAAATAAAATATCTGATGCAATGTTGAGTCATATATGTTTGTTTTTAAAATATGTACCTTGTCTCATTTATAGTTATTGTCATTAAAGTGTTGTGACGGAAATGAAAGAAAATTTCTATTTTGAGAAGTTAATAAAAAATTATATTAAATAACTTGTATTAATTTCTACTTTTTTACATTTACAAATATACTGTATGTTTATTTATAAAAGAATACAATGCCAATATTTTATTAATTTTTGTTTCAATCTTATAAATAAGACTTTATTTTCTTTCATGTCATCTACAGATTTTATAAATCTATTGAAGGAATAATTTTTTTATTTAAATTAGTCATTTTAATACATTTAACCAAAACAGTATTGTTTATTTTTATTATATCCATGAATGTTTTCTTTGTTTGGAATTTAACAAGTGGATAAGTATTCCAATATTTATATAATTCTATTCCATGATTAACTTCTAATCAAAATTTAACTGTTGTTTAATATGTTAGTGTATTAAAATTTTAAAGGTATTTTATTCAGAAACGTACGATTTATTAGACTATTTCTGTAAAGTTGTCCTTTTTTATTTCAATCAATATATATATATATATATATATAATCGGCATATCAACAAATATATATATTGGTATACTTTAATCAATGCTGCATTCTTAAGATACAAAGGTTTCCTTCAAAAATCAAATAATTTTTAAAAATATTTTTCAACAGTTCTCAGATTTGTAAAAAATAAGCTAAAAAGTTTTTTTTAATTCTATGTGTAAAATTGATGCTTATCTGTGGTTGAATTTTTAAACTTATTTCATTGAATGAAAAAAGCTGTACCCTAAAGTGTAGTATAAAAGGACTCTCCTTGAATGTCTTTTTGAAATGTAAATATTCCTTTCAACATGATCTATGTAATCTCTAAAATAAATTAAGTGATTGAAATTCCTTTGTTATGAAATCCAAAAATGTAAAACTTAGTTGCTCGAACGAAATCAACTTGGAAATACTCAGCATTCTGGTATTTGGAATGTTAGAACCTTTCACTTGAATTGATTGCAATTATTGATTGAAGAATTTGACAGGTACAATCTGGGCTTACTTGACATTTCAGGAAATGAGATGGTTAAACAAGGGAATCGTGGAGAAAAATAATCATACAGTTGTGAGAAAAAGAAATAAATTTTTGGAGCTGTTTTTCTCTTGTGCACACAAGAGAATGAAATACCAGTTGATTGACTTTGCATCAAGATCATCAAGACTTTGTAAAATATAGTTAAAAGGAAAATTTTTCAACTATAATGCCATCAATACTCATGTGCTCACAAATGACTAACACAAGGAGGAACACATCTTATTATGAAGATCTGCAAGTACTCTATAGAGGCTGCCCAAGAAATGATGTCAAAATCTTTTTGAATAATATGAAGGGCAAACTGGAATGGAGGAAGAATTCAGACCAACAGTGGAAGGAATAATTTACATAAAAACACTACTGGTAATGCACAGTGTCTGATTTATTTTGCTACTAAAAATGGTATGGCAATATCCACTTCCTATTTGAACACTATGATATTCACAAATTGATTTTTTTTCCAGATAGGCAGACACAGAATGAAATTGACCATGTTTTTTTTTTTAACTCCAGGCATGTATTCATTCCAGGTTTTTCGAACCTATCGAGCTGCAAACTTTGATCCTGATACTAAAAATCTCATTTCCTATTATTGTTAAACTCAAGGCTAGAATTTCAAAAGCTATCAAAATTATAGGAAAATGATATGAGCCATTTGTGAGAGAGAATCTAAAGGATATAACTACCAAAAAATCTTCTAATCTAAGCTAAATGAGGCATTTGGTTCAAAGTCATTGAAATGGAAAGCATTGAAACCTAATGGAATAAACTTAAAAAAGCCTTCATTGATACAGCTATTGATTTGCTTGGTAACACTGAAAGCAAAAAATCAAAGCACTGGATTGACCAAGTGTTTGGGTTAGGAGCTCAAATAAAAAGGGCTGCATATGAAAGTGTTGAAAAAGAGGCATTCTAGAAGATTAATGAGAACTATAAGAAGGCAAGAATAGAAAAATAAACTTTCAAGAAGATTGGTTCGAAGAAGAAAATTGTAGATGATTGGTGCTCAATATTTACAAACATCTATCAAAAACAAAGCTTTTTTTTTTGTGAAATCTCAGATGGAAAGAGTTCAAATCTAGGATTACAACTTGTAAAGACAAAGGGATTTTAAATGATGGAAGTAAAGTCCTTGGTTGTTGAAATGAGTATATCCAAGATCTATTGAATAGGAACTCAGCGGGTGAGGTTTTGACCACTCTATTCTTAGTGTCAACAATGAAATTATCTTACAAACTCTTTAAAGGAAGTTAAATAGGGTATTAAGAAGCTCAAAATAGATCACCAGGCCCTGATCTCATTCCCTCAGAATGCACCATTTAAAACTGCTGAGTTGATCTATCACTTAATTGATGTTGTGTGGAATCATGAAGTCATACCAGAAGATTGGAAATTAAGTCCCCTGTGGATCATTCTTAAATAAGGGCAAAAGTGGATTGTTCAAACCATGGAGGCATTAGGTTACTATAAATTTTTTTATAAGTTATTCTCCCCAATGCTATTTAGTTAGCTAACTGCATATACTAAAAGTATTATTGGTGACTACCAACGCAGTGAGATTTTTATTAGCTGTTGAATAACTAAATATGTTGATCCTTAGTTCTGCTTTCTGCACACATGTATATCTTTTGTGATGGTGCTTTAGAATTTTCCAGGTTTCATCTCTTGCGACACATGAAACAATCCACTGTCTACGAAAATTGTCCTATAAGTGTAGCATAGTGGAGATTTAAAAGAAATTTAATTACAGCCTTTTGCCATTTTGTTGCCTTCTACGTGTAGTCAAAGGTTTCTAAAGATATGATTTCCTTTTCTAGTGTGGGACAGCATTTTTCAAAGCAGAAATTCCCAGGTTTGATAAGTCTGGTAAAATGTGGGAAATGTATATTCTGTTTTTGATATCTGGAAGATATGCAGTTTTTCAGATTTCCTTTTTTATGATGTGTATTGTAATCCACTATTTGCAAAAAGTCTTCAATGAAGGCATTTGGCAGCAGGTGTTCAGCAATCTCTTCAAAATTTTGGTTTTTGAAGATAAACCAGTTTTTCTAAGAGTCTTAATACAGTTTTTTTATATGTTAATCTATTTTGTATGTAATATCAACAAAATGTTTTAATTATATGCTCTGTATATCTAATTTTATATCTTGTTTGTAATTTATGAATCCTTTTTCAATAAAAATGGAACTTTAAAAGATTTTTATTATACACTTCTCTTTTTCTTATAATCTAGAATAATCCATAATTTAATCTTTTTTTTTTGTTGGGAAAATTTTTTTAGGAAAGTAAAGCTGTTATGGAAATCATGTATAACTTATTTTGTTTTTTTTTTTGTTGTGCATTTATGTAAGGCCTATTAAATTTGTGCATTTTATTTCTTTTTCATTGGTTAGGCTATTATTTTCAGTGAGGCATATCTGCTTTATAGTATTATTTTGAGCCAAATGCTTCTAAACCCAGTGTATTCTTAATTCCGATTGTTGTTCTAATGTAAATACTTAACCGGGATTTACAGTATTAGCTTAAAAGGATATACATATTTTGAAGAATATTTGATATTAAATTATTTGATGGAACAATATATTTTGTTGATTATTTATTTTACTTTTTGCTACTGATGAATTATCCTTTTATAGGACTTTTTTGTTTCTATTTTTGACTCAAATATAAATATTTTCCTAAATGTTCTGTAATTTATTTTTGCCATTCCCAATTATAGTAAAAAATGACACCCAATGTCTAATTCAAAATTATTAAAAAATTATGACCTTTGACTTCTTTTTTAAGGAAAAATATATTTCTATAATTTATAAGGATTTTATTTTTTTATAATTAGGAAGGCTATAAAAATAAACTCTTTTTATAAATTTTAATGCATTATAAAATGCATTCTATAATTGTTTTTTTGTTTATTATTCTTGTTATTTTTTAGTACATCAGAGACTTCTACCATGAAGATGCTGAATCATATACAAAAGAAATTAAAGAATTGGAAGTACTTCGGCAGGTAATTTATAAAATAAATATTAAAATTCCTTCTTAAGATATTAACTGAGACTTAAAAATTTGTTTCTATTAACTTTTATGATGGTACTTTTTCAAAGATTAGTAAGTGAATTAAATGAGGATATTATATTTTCATTACACTTAATTAATCTCCACAATAATTATTCTAATCACAGTTAGAATCTAAATACCCTCTGGGTTTATTACTTATTTTTTCATTTCTTCTAATGTTTTTTAAATATATGCTTTATAAAAAAAAGTTGTTATAATTTTATTAAAAATTAAATTGGAAGTTCATATATTTTAACTTGAATAATTATATATTTTTTGTATTGTTTAATTTTTAGATGTGAATATAGAAACATATGTAATTTTATATGCGTTCATCTACTTTCAAAGTACTTACAACCAATTTGACAGGATGCATAGAACATCTATTACACTAAAATATATTAAATCATAAATTGTAAATTTTTTATGTTGGATGTTGTGTTTTGAATTTTCTTTCTAACATAATATTGAATGGATCAAAAATACAAAGACACATTAATTTTTTTGTAAAATACATTTATAATTAAGTAAGAAAGGTATATATTTATATTCCTTGTATAATTGTGATATGCATACTAATATATGTAATCTTAACTGCCTTTTTTTCTAATTTTGATTAACCATTCACATTTTTTTATCAACAATTACTAACATTATATTTTCACATAATATTTTCGACTATAACAATGTTCTTTGTTTATTAATGTAAAATTCCAAACAATTTCATATTATTCAAAATACTTCACTTCATTTTTTAGAGATGAATATATAACATTAATAACAATACATATACTATGTTATGGAGGATATTTCATTTTGGTTAGAAATTAATACTAAATCTAATTTATTGAAAATAAAAATAACTATATTTTCCTATATATAATCCTCGAATTATGTGTTAAAAAAGTTCTTTGTGTGTGTTGTTCGTATTGTACACCACCGCAGATAATCTAATAAAAAACATTCTACATCAGAAAAGTTTACAAGAAAGTTTTGAAAGAAATGCTGTTTATGTTTTATAAAATATATAACAGGTGGTACTACTACACAGCTGAGTTATTTAAGCTATAATCAGCTTTGTCCAATTAGGTTCAAGAATGAATTCAGTACCTGAGAAAGGTATTACCGTTGCAATTTGCTGACGTCATTTTGCATTTTGTCTTCACGTGAACTGTTTCATTCTGAAAATATATAAATTTGCATATTCTCATATGGTAGCGAAAATGTTTAAGTTTCACAGCAGATCTTAATTTGAAAGCTATAGCAAAAACAAATAAAAAAAATCGCTACAAGCGCATTAATGTGTGAAGTGAAAAACAAAGCATGTGCGTTACAAATGTATAAAATACACATTTGGAAATTATTCCATTTCTTTAATTTAATTATTTATGAAACAAATATATCTTATTTTTAAAATATGTTTAATCTCTTTATAATTTTCTAATATTAAATAAATTTTCTCGGAATCATCACACTTGATTGGTCTTGTGCTTTCATCTCAGTTTATCATACTTTGCAATGAGCTTGATCCAAAGAGATCTTTTTTGTATTAAATGTTTTCTGTACAATTTATTATATTTTAGTCATACTGTGCGTTTTTTATATCATGTGACACTCATATTATCAGCTGTATATATTTTCGACTATTTGCCAGAAAAAAATTTCTGCAGATTATGCTACGTTTTTTTCTTTTACTCAAAAAAAAAAAAAAAAAAAAAAAGGTCATGCAAATAATACACTGCTGTGGATTATATACAGAATAATATGGTATCTTTAATTTTGTTTTAAATTTCTGGAATAGTAGATCTGTTCTATTAAAAGTAATCTGTAACTGGCTGAATTAGATCTCTGGAGAAGTATATAATTCAAAATTAGCAGTTTTATTAATTTAATGGGAAACTAATAAAATTTAGGAATCGTATATCTAACTGTCAAATATGTTCATTATGGCCAATTTTATTATCATTCTATTCTGGCTATCAATTATATATTTTTAATATATTGTAAAATATATTGTATGTTAAAAAATTGAAGTCAGTTCAATTTTCACTAAATACCCCAATAAAATTTCCTAACTAAATTATTTAATATAAATAAAATTGTCTATTATGAGAAGTTATTTTATATAAATTTGTATTTTTATGGGAATTATTTTATGTAAACTGTATTTTGAAGAGAAAGTTGTTTCTTATAAGCTGTATTTTCCGAAGAACTATTTTATAATAATCACAAAAATATTTTTTTTTGACAGAATGCAATCAAAGCTCCTATGGATTTTACAGGATGCAGTATTCTGAAACGTTATTACTCCCAACTTCACAAACTGCAAAGTCGTTTTCCAATGACTGATGATGGACCTGCTTGTGTGCCTTTCATGTGGTGATTATTTGTAGATTGATTTATTTTTGTAAAATTTTCTTAATGTAAATGTAGTTCACTTTTTTGAAAATCATCTACAATTTTTTTCAGCTTTTAAGATTAAAATAAGCTTGTTCATTTATTCTTTACATTTTAAAGCTTTAATCTCCCAGATGCAGACATTACAATAAAGGATTTCACTTCATATCGTTTAATAAAATTGTTACTTAATGTTTGATGAGATTAATGATAATTAGTCCTTATTAATGAATAGTTTGTCTTTAGCACTCTTTTATTAATATTAAGTAATTTGTTTATTGCTTTTATAAATCTTATTTGAATATGAATTGTTAAAATTAAACGTAGATACATTTTTGCTGATTTGATTTTTTTAAACTTTTATTAAAACTTCCATTAGAGCAATGAATAATTAAATAATTGGTAATCTCTTCACTAAATATTAATGTGTAATGAATTATCTATTTATGGAAATTGAGCAAATCTTTAAATAAAAATTGGATTAAAACGTATAATAAATTGATTTGAAAATAAATAGTGTAGTTTTTAGTAGTGTTTATAAATATGATATTATATTTTAGGGAACTTTATAGTGCAATTTACTTTAAATAAGCATTGATAATAGCTTAAATTGTGTTCAGCATTTATGTTGAGGAAAAATATTATGATCAAATTCTGTTTTATTCATTTAACCTATATAGAAGTTTTTTCAGTTAAAGATGTAAATGTTTAAATAGGTATTTTGTACTTTAATGCACACATGAATTACAAATAACTTTGAATTTTTTTGTTTTATAAATATTTCCTTATGTTTTTTTTTGATTTTGAGAATTTAACTTTGCAGTTGAAAGTTAAAATTGAAAAAAAATTCAATGTAATTTTAAATTTGTTTGTTAAATGGATTACCTACCTAAATATACATTCTAGAATTTGTTACAAAAATAAAAACTTGTAATAAGCTTTACTGTTATATATATATTTTTTGATATGCTATTTATGAATGTCATATACAAAATTTTATTAAAGAGCTTATTATTAAAAAATATTAGTTATCCTTTTAAGAAAATGTAAAATACCATACACATATATATAAAAATATTAATAGATATTGTTTATAAGAAATCATGTTTTTTATTATTAAAAATCAATGTTTTAAATTCCACATTTCATGAATTTTCTATATACGTATTTCTTTTATAAATATTTTTTTCATATATAATTTAGCTCTGTAAAAATATTTCTTGTTAACGGTTTCTAAAAATTGTCTAAGTTATTATATATATATATATATGTGTTTATTAATTGTAATTATTGATTATTAATAATATAAAATATTTGTAATTGTAGGACTGATATATATTCAGGTGTTGCTTATAACATAATAGACATTGAATATGAAGAAGCTTGTATTCTATATAATATTGGTGCACTGCATTCAAAATTAGGAACCATGGATTCTAGATGCAATGCAGAAGTATGTTTTATTTTTAACATTTTTTAAATGAAAGGTTAGATTTTTAAAGTTGCTGAATTTGCTATTCTTTATATTTAAAATATCTTGGTATTTATTTCTGCAATAAAATGTCATAATAAAATCCACTTAGCTTAAAAGCAATACAATATTACATAAAAAAATTACATACTTCAGCAAAATTAATCAAATACATGAATTAAAAGTACTCATCTAATTCTTGAAAGGTTATCAGCACTAGTTGGACAATAAACATATTATGTCCTGCAAAAGTTCTTTCATGATGTTATCAGAATGGTTACAATTCCATATATATTGTGTGAGGTATGAACCGAATGGACTTGACACATGATTTGTGCTCTGAACTGATCTCTTAATTAAAGATCAGGCACTTTCAATGTTATTTGTGGGAGCACATGTATCCAACATCTGTCTTTAAACATCAAACTATTAATAACTGTTAAGTGTATGAAGCCCTTATTTGAAAAACAGTCATATGTTTCCCAACAGTCTGATATTATAACAGGACTAGAAAGAATCACTTTACAAACTTAAAACAAACTTTCAAAATGAGTTTCACTTAATACACTTTAAAATAAAAATAAAAAAATAAATCCTCATAAACATAAATTCAAATGTAACTTTCTAAGTAATTTTCACTATATAAATAAATGTGAAATCAATACTTTTAAACTAAATTAACCATTTCACATTTTTAAATTGCAGTCATATGAAAACAGTCACATGAAACACATGTCAAATATTACAAGAGTTACTAGCACTCCAAACAAATTTTGCCCATGTACACAATCGATTTATATCATAAAATGCAAGTTATGTCATACAAATGTAAGAAAACTTTCCTACGTTGTCAACCACATTTGGCGCATTTATTAATAATACATCTTTTAATTGCAGCCTTCATTTGTTTTGCACCATCTTTACTGCTGAAACAATAGCTATATACTATGTTCTTCAGCACGTGAATATCGATCATTATTATCAGTTTTATGTGTACAGTTACTGCATGATGTTTTGGAAGCTTTAAGAAAAAATAGTTTTGCATGTTATCCTGTTGCATTAAGAACACTGTGCTTCCTTGCTGGCAAGGGATTTATTATATTATGTTGGATACTAAGTCATGTAGGTCTTGATAGAAATGAGAGAGCAGATGCAACTGTCAAGGCTGCATCAGATCCACAATTACCATTGGCTCCACTTTCTGTTGTGAGAAAGGGTGTGAAAGCTATTATGTATTCTCTTTGTCCAAAAAATTGTGGAACAATGTGGAATAGTTGGCAATAAATTACATACCATTTTCCCGCACCTCACCTCATTGTCAATTTCTCTATTGTGAAGTGCTGATATTTGTTTCACTCGCCTTCATATGGGACACATTGTTTCATATCTAAGCATTAGTTTCTGAGTGATTGAAATCTACGATATGAAACATGATGAACCTTATACCATTTATCATATTTTAATTTCATGTTGTGTTTATTTACCAACATTTTTGCTTTTTTTAAGTGAAAACTTCATTTGATTTGTTTGGGGACAATGCCACAGATATTTTTTTGCTTTTTTTTAAAGTGCTATGTTTTTATATTAATTTATATAATTTATTTTTTAAATTTTATAATTATACATGTTGTTAATATTACTGATATTTCCTAGAGTTTTGATTTAGATTTTAAATTTACTATTAAAAAATATAATAAATTTAAAATCTAAATTTAAAGTCTAAATTTTAAATTTACTGTTTTTTAAAATTAGAAAATTAATAGGAAACTTTACTTTTTTAGAGAAAAGGAAAAATTTCACATTTGATTTTATGGGAACTAATTGCTTTCATTTAAAAGTCTGTTTTCATTCACTTTGTTTCATTGTTTCTATGATAACTATTGAATAAGATCTTTTGGTTAGTAAAGGATTATTTAAATAAATTTATATCATTTTTAAAAGTTAAAAAATGTCCATAAATTTTGGAAGATCAATGAGTTGCCATCCATGTCATTTTAATTTTTGAATTTTCATTTTATTGAAATTACTTGATAGCATAAAAATTGTTAGATGTTAAATACTATTTTTCATGTGGTTATATTTATTTATCAATACCAAAATAAATATCATTCTTAAACAAAAATTTTACTGTAACTGGTAGTTTAATGTATATCTGTGTAAAAAATTTTAAAAAATTGTATAATCTCAAAGTTTAAGATGTTGACAGATAGATATGCTTTTGCCTTTAAAAAAGTTTTATTAAAGTTTATTAAAATTTATGTTCATTAGTTAGTTTTTCCCTCTTTTATAGGGTATGAAAATTGCTTGCACTCATTTTCAATGTGCTGCCTGGGCTTTTCAACATCTACGAGATACATTTCCTCAGCCCAAGGGTAGTGATATGTCACATGATCTTTTGACATTCTTTATCAATATTATGCTGGTAAGTGACACTTTCCATTCAGATTGTTATATTATACTGTAAATAATATATTTCTGCTTTTACTTTTTCAAGTGAATTTATTAAGTATGAGTTTTGATTAATTAATCAAAACAGTTTTAGGACTTTGTTTTAAGAGCATTTCAATTTTTAAGCTTACAATTTAATTTAAAGTATTTATAAAACTTAAGTATGCAATGTTTGTTTTGTTCTCTTCAACAGAGTAATATCTTCAGTGATTTCTAATTTTTTGCTTAATTATTCTCATGTAAGGTAAACTATATTGATATCATAGTATAAATTTATTTGATGAAAGCTGTTTTTGAAAAGAAAAATTCTCTACTTATATTTTTATATTGATTTTTATTTGTAATTTTTAGCTAATTGTTATAAATAATGATTAAATAATTAATGAAAATTATTAAAATTATTTTTTAAGATTTTTTTAAATGGTTGGCAGGTATTTCTTTTTCTTTGAGTTTAAATATTTAATTTTTTAAATATCTGAAATTACTTAAAACCAAAAAAATAAAGCAACTTGTCAGAAAAAATAATATTATTTTTATTTAATAATTTTCTAACTATTGTTATTTCTATCATATAATAATAAGAAATTTTTGTAAAAAAAGTAATATTAATTTTTCTTTCTCAGGCACAAGCCCAGGAATGTATTTTAGAAAAATCAATGCTCGATAGTCGTAAGTCTTCAATTACAGCGAAAATTGCTGCTCAAGTAGTTGATTATTATAAGTGTGCATTGGGTATAATGGTTTCTGGAAGTCCAAGTACAGATACAGGAAGCATTCTTGATATTGTAGGATCTAAAATATTCAAGGTTTGTTATTATGGCGTTTTATATTAATATTATAATATTTCATATTATACTTGAGTATTGTCACTTTATTATCATTTCTGTTATATTAGATTTGAGAATTTATTAATTGACAGTAAAGCAGATTTATTATTATCTGCTATAAATTTTCTTCTTTTTTCTAATATTATTAAATCAAAGTTTGAAATAACTAAAAATTAATTTTTTGACTAAACTTTTGTTTCCTTTAGACACTGAGTAGATTTTAAACAAAGAAAATTATGTAGTTTGTAGTTAGAGAATTTTTTATGGGAATCATGACACACATTTATTATTTTTTTGTATACTTAAAAAGGTGTACAAGTTGCTTCATTATTCAATAAGTTTGAAGACACTGGACATGCTGATAAAAGGTCTTATTGCTAAATATGAATCAGGCTGAAGCAACACAATAATCTAAATTACTGTTTCCAAGTATGATAAGGACTTTGCAAATAATACTATAAAATATGCATAAAACATATGAAGTTTTAATTCAACTATCATTTTTTTCCACCCAAAAAAAAAAAAAAAGAATCAAACTATGCTATTCATATCAAAAGTATATTAGATTATATTAATTACACTACTGGCCATTAAAATTGCTAAACCAGGTAGAAATGCCGATAACAAAATGATATTTATTGGACAAATATACTAGAAATAATAAGTGATTAAATTTTCAAAACATTTGGCTGGATAGATCCTGAGAAATCAGTACCCAGAACAACCACCTCTGGCAGTAATAACTGCAGTTATACGCCTGGGCATTGAGTCAAACAGAGATTGGATTGCATGTACAGGTACAGATGCCCATGCAGCTTCAACACGATGCCACAGTTTATCAACCGTAGTGACGGGCGTTTGGTGACGAGCCAGTCGCTCGGCAACCATTGACCAGACGTTTTCTATTGGTGAAAGATCTGGACAACGTGCTGGCCAGGGCAACAGCCAAACATCTTCTGTATCAAGGAAGGTCCGTACAATACCGGCAACATGCGGTCGGGCATTATCCTGCTGAAACGTAGGGTTTCGTAGGGCTCGAATAAAGGGTAGAGCCATGGGTTGTAACACACCAGAAATGTAACGTGCACTGTTGAAAGCACCGTCAATGCGAACAAGAGGTGACCGAGAGGTGTATTCAATGGTACCCCATACCATCACGCCAGGTGATGGGCCAGTATGACGACGAATGCATGCTGCCAGTGTGCGTTCACCACGATGCTGCCAAACACGGATGCGACCATCATGATGCTGTACACAGAACCTGGATTCATCTGAAAAGATGTCGTCTCGCCATTCGTGCGCCCAGGTTCGTCGTTGATCACACCATTGAAGTCATTCTTGTCTATGACGCAGCGTCAAGGGAAGCCACAGCCATATTCTCCGAGCTGAGAGTCCATGCTGCTGCAAACGTCGTCGAACTGTTAGTGAAGACACTAGTTGTCTTCCAAACAACCCCGTTTCTTGACTCACAGCTCGTGACGTGGTTACACGATCCATTACGACTATGCAGATAATATGCCTGTCTTCTCGGCAGCTAGACATAGGTGGCCGTTGAGATGCCGCGTGGCGTTCCATATTACCGTCCTGAACCCATCGATTCCATATTCTGCTAACAGTCATTGGATCTCGATCGACACGAGCAGCAATACTGCGATAAGATAAACTGCAATCCCGGTACACTACAATTCAACCTTTATCAAAGTCAGAATCGTGCTGGTACGCATTTCTCCTTCTTACACGAGGCATCACAACAACTTTTCACCAGGCAACAACGTTCAAATGCAATTTGTGTATGAGGAACCGGCTGAACAATTTCCTCATTTAAACACAATGTAGGTGTCGTTGCTTTGTCTGAATGCGCTGAAAAGCTAATCATTTGCATATCACAGCACCTTCTTCCTTTTGTATAAATTTCACTACTGTAGCATGTCACCTTCTTGGTGTAGCAATTTTAATGGCCAGTAGTGTAGTACCATATTAAAAAATCTAGATAATGAGGAAAATTGCAGCAATTTATTATTGCTCTAGTTTCTTTTTATAATGTGTTAAAGATGTGATTCAGATAATCTGTAAATTTACTTAATTATTATAAAGAGGTCTTAAAAACTAATTTTAAAGGCCTCTATTTAATTATCTCAATTATAGGAAAAATTGCCATAAAGTAATAGGGATTATCTAAAAATAATAGCATAATCAAGCATTTGTTCCTATGTCGAACTGGCAGCTGAATGATTCATATTCAAGCCTTCAATTCAAATCCCAGTTTTGGCATGTTTACTTCTAGTGGTTCATGGTCCATTTTGAGCTCTTCTAAATAATGCCTCATATGTTAAAAATAACTGTTGAATGACAAACGAAACTTAAAATTAGAATAGGAATGAGATAATGTTCTAAACATTTTCCATGAAACAGACTTTGGCAGCATCTTTCATTTTCGCTTATTTAGTGGAGTTACTGGCGATTAAATTTTGTTATGTGTTACAATTTTTTTTGTAATATTCTTTTTTTTGCTATAGTTAAATACTTACAGTGCAAATAATGGTTTAGTTTCCTTACAAACAGATCATGACTTTAAGAAAATAGAAGAATTTCAGTTTTAATTATCTTTTTGGAACTTGGAAAGTGAATCCTGAATATTTTACAATCTGTTTCTTATAATTTAAAAGTCTGTCATTTTTCCTGTTTATGATTACTTATATAAGAATTTCTCTTTTTAGAAGATAGACACAATTTTAATGGGTCTTTGTATCAGCAAGCACATTTTTATAATGGTAGTAATTTCTTTAATTTAATTTACAATTTCTTTAGGAGTTCCTTTTCGAATTATTGAATAGTTTTTTAATGAGTTTTAATATCAATTCGTATTTTATTTCAATTTTTTCACAATATTAAAGAGTTTCTTGCTTAATTTCTGCAATTCATTGAACTCATTAGAATAAAAGGAAACTAATGTTGGAAAGTTAGCTGTACTGGTTTTTAATTTTGGTTATACAGGATCTGAGAATGGAGATTGCATTTATTAGCTAATCAATTCCAAATCTTCTACTGATTATCTAACAATATCAAATAATCTAATAATTTATCAAAATAGCCTTTAATGAGCATCTTTAGAATATTTCTGTTGCAACCCCAATTAGTATTTTTGATTTTGTAAATTTACTACCAATTTGTTTATGAAATACCAGTTTGATGATATAAACATATTTCCTCCAATCAAATGAACGTGAATGTTATGATTGTGGCTCTTTTTTGTGATTTTGATTGAAAGGTGGATCTATGAAATGTTTTAATTGCTTTTTAAAAGGGTTAGGGTTAATTTCATCGTTTATTTAATGGGAGAATAGCTGGAAAATAAACCGCAGAAAAAAAAAATCAAAATCTTTTTATTTTTGTGACGTTTTAAATTTATTTTTGAACATTTGAGCATAGGTGTTGAAGTTAATTTTAGGTTAATTTTATATAATTGTATTAGTTTATCACTCAATATGTATTTTAACTTGGGGTTGGACATTTCAATCATGAACTAAGATTTAAAGTGGATTCAAAACTACAATAAACATGTATGCTCAAGTGGAAGTTAAACTTACAAACTGATAATGATTTATTGTTTCTTTAAATAAAACAGATTTCACTGCCAAAATTATTTGTGTACCTTTGACAGTAATATCAAATGAATTCATTATTAACAATGCTTTAGGTATTTTCCAAGTATTATCGATACTGTCATGAGGCATGACTTTTTACTTAACTCTTTCATGGTTTCAGAAAGTTTTTCTGAACCATCTTTATTTCATTTCCACTTTTATCAGAAACTTAATTAATTATTTCAAGTGTTACACTAAAAAGTTTCTTGGAAAAAATGAATCAAATTGTTGTATTTTTATTTAATCAATCAAAATTTCTACTTGTTCATATAAATTTAAAGAGTCAGTTGTGAATATAAAGAAAAAATGCTTGATGCAATAAATGTTACTTCTAAAATCTTGCTCACAAAGTATTAAATAGCAAGTATGACTTTATATTAAACAATACTATTTATTGAATGCTGGAAGATAGGTCTATTTATTTGTTTTATGGATTTTAGTGAAATTTTGTATACAACACTCTTCTACTTAATGCTTATTTTATGATGTACATTTTCTTGTTTTTTATCTTTGTTTTCCTTTATTTAATAATTATAATTAACATTTTGGTATATTTGATTTATATAATTATTTAATAATTTATATAATATATATTAATCAAATATAGGTATATTTGATTAATATATATTCCTGTATATGTGAATTATGTGTTTAAAAAGTTTAAGGTTTCGTTGTTCATATTATACAGCCCTGACAGTGAATAATCTGATAAAAGGTAATTTTTATTAGAAAAGCTTATAACAAAATTTTGAAAAAATGCTACTTACGTTTCATAAAATAAATAACAGATGGCATCGCAAATCGTCTGATTTATTTTAGCTTTTTCTTTTCATTTTGCAATTAGACTTGACCTGAGTTGTTTTGTTTGGAAAATATTCAAATAAATATACATTGTCAAGTGGAAGAAAACTGGTTTAAGTCTCACATCAAATTTTAAATTAAAAGCCTTAGAGAAGGCAAATAAAAATTGTGACAAACAAGTTTATACCACTTTACCATGAGGTAGATCTCAACAGATATTTTTCATTTTATATGATCATTTTATGTTATCAGCAGTTTATATTTTTGACAATTTGTTTGAAAAATTACCATGGATTGTACGCCACTGCTGATCGTGTGACGATTTTTTCTTTTACTCAAAAAAATGACTTGCACATAATACACTATTGTAGAGTATATACCAGAAAATATGATATTATTGTATAGTAAAAACTGCTTTAACTCAATCCATTGTTTATGAGTTTATCATGGTTGTTTATTAATTTAGGGCTGGAAGAAATTCATTGAATTCAAAGTAACATACTATGCTGCCATCTCTCATTTATATATGGGTCTTCAAGCTGAAGAGCATGAAAAGTGGGGAGAACGAGTGGCTTGGTTTCAGTCTGCAAATGATCATCTGACAGAAGCTTTTAAACTAGCAAAGGTAAAAACCTGTGAGATTTTCTTTTTTCTCATTTTCAGCTATGACCTAATTTTCAAACTTAAAATATATTTGCTAAGTTACTGACTAAAATTAAATAATATTATGTATATATATGTGTGTGTATGAAAAATAAATAAAAATGATCTTTTCAAATGAACTTATTTTCTTAAAATACCTGTGGAAGTTGATAGCATTCTAACTATAAAAATTAAAAAATCCTATTATTGATGTCTCAAATTTTTAAAATCTGTAAGCTATTTCGAGATTATATTCTGTAAATTATTTAAAGATTGTGAACTGTAAAATTTTATAACGTTTTTAACTAATAACTTATACATAATATTAGAAATATAATGAAAAGAATCTTGCTTATTCACTTAAGTGATAAAAAATTGGTTTCAATTTTTTCATAAGTTATACAAGTTAGATATTTTTCATTTTGAAAGTTTTATTTATTTTGATTTATCCATTTTTCAACATATTTTTATGTAAGAAAAAGGAATATGTAAGCATGTAACTCTTAATAATTTTTATTAATAATTAGTATCACATATTGAAAAAGTATAAGTTATGCAAAGGGAACATTATACTTCAATTAATTAAAGTGTAATGTTCCCTTTGTATAACTTAACAGTTAGTAATTTAAATCACAATTGAAATTACTTACTCTACTTACAATTACATTAAGTATTTGAGTTATTATGCTCTTAATGTGATCAAAAAAATTAGAGTTGGCAGAATAACTTCAACAACCTTTATGAAAAATCTTTAATGTAGTTAATTTATGTGCTTCAAAATAAATTATTTTGTGAATTCTTGACTAATTAATTCTGTTTCTAGTAGCTTAAATCAACTTTTTAATTGACTTTTGGAATACTCATAACCTTTACTTTTGATTTTTTAATATCTTCCTATCTGATTTCAATATTTATGAAGAATTTTCTCTTTAATTAAGGAAAGTACTAATTTGTTGGACCATTGTGCAATTCAGTGATGAGTAATTATTTTTCTTATAGTTTTGTTGCCTTATAATTTTGTGTATTTCTCAATATGTTTTAATTATATTGATTTAAAATTTCTTTTAAATGAGAGAAAACCCACCAATTGTTTGTTATTTTCTATTATGCATTGACATTGTAGCTTTTCCAAAGGGAAAGTTATCTTGAATTTTATTACCTTCTACTTTTCAAATGATTTTTTAATATAAAAATTATATTTTATGAAATATGATTCAATTACTAAGTGTTTATTTTTATTCAAGTCAAGGTTAGGTGAAAACCTAAATCAAATTTTTTGAAGGTCCAATGTTCTTTATTTCCTAATATTTTCCGAATAATGTATTTTTATATTGTGTATGTATTTTATTTCTGTTTAAAAAATGTTTCTTTGCATAATTCTCTATATAAATTTTTTAATCAAATACAAGCAATTTTTATGTAAAAAAATGTTTAGTTATTATATGAATTGATATTAAAGTAAAGTTAAAAAAAATTGTGCTTAGGTCTTTCTGATAATATCTTTTAAAGATTAAATATATTTCCTGTGTGCTGTTTTTATACATTATTTAGATGAAACTTCTCATTCTTTTTGTAACGTATAAAATATAACTTTATACTTCTCATGCTTTAGTATTCTAATAGTGAAATTTAGCTTTTATTTAAGTGATCAGTGTATATTATATTTATATCAAAAATTAAAAACATTTTTAAGTGTCATTATAAACTGTATCTATTTGTAGAAATAATGGTTTATCTGTCAAGTTAATCGTTTTATTTGTCTTAAAATCTGTTTTCAGTTAGATATGTTTGTTGCAAGTTTACTCACATAAACTACTAAATACTCTTGCAATTCTTATTTCTGTAGAATAAAATATTTAATATTAAAGCTCTTTAATCTGATGTAAATATTCCCTAAATGTTGTCATTAAAATATTTTTTAAATTAAATTTTTTAAGTTCATAATGCTTAATAAGCTTTTTATTTCTATTATTCATACAAATTGAAATAATAATAATAAAAAAAAAAAAAAAAAACCTATAGATGTAAGAACAAATTATTCAATTCCAATTTTTAAAGTTACAATTATAAATAACAATTTTTATAAGTATTTTTTATTAAAAATACTTTTTTTTTAAAAAGTTAATTTTGTAAACTTTTAAATATATAAAACTGTCTTAAAACTCATAATGGCATGCATTTTGCTCAGATCTATGTCCCTTTTCAGATATTTTTCAAATTATTTTCAAAATCCTTGTACTTAAGTTCTGATGATAACATAGAAAGTGTTGCATTCTTCTCCTGTAAACACATACATTTACTATTTTTCCAACATGTTCAACTGGCTGACTAACGAATGTCTATCCCAACTTGCCAGTGGGCACTTGTCTCACGTATTCTGTTGGAAACAAGAGAGGTCGCTCTCTATTCTAAATCCCGGCAACAACAGGCATCATTTCAGCACATCTTGGACTGGACTGGGAGGATATTCATAACTGTTCACTTCTTGTATCAGATTTCTTTTATGTCAATGTTTCATTGATATGGTCTGACTCTGTCAAACTAGATGGGAGATTAGAAACAACAAGAAACTTTTTTCCCCG
>JAPDSC010148428.1:111399-180218 GCA_026290005.1 Latrodectus geometricus
ATTCCCTTAGGCTACATTTTATTCCCTTAGGCTACATTTTATTCCCTTAGGCTATATTTTATTCCCTTAGGCTTCATTTTATTTCCCGTGGGTTTCATTTACCCCCCCCCTAGACTTCATTTTTATTTCCTCAAGCTTCATTTCATTCCTTTAAACTTCATTTTATTCCCAAAAGCTAATGCTTAGTGTAAATTTGCTTGCAGTGGTCCACAAATGTTTTCCACATGGTCAGGCCATTAACATCATTACCTGTACAAAACAGTTGAAATATATCCAAGATTTTTTGGCATTAAAAACAGGAGAAATGAACAATGAATGAAAAAAATTATGCAATTCTTAGAGAAATGAACAATGAATATAAGAGACCAATACCTCATATGAAAATCCAAATGCCATCAATGGCCTAGAATAAAAGCATCTGCTTGGTCCTTATTATTCTACTGAAATTTCGCTTATTATTACTTGTTTTATGTTTTAAAATACTGTGTAAATGAAATATTAAAATGCTGAAAATACCATAAACAAAATAGCTAGGTATTTTTGCTTCAAATAGTAAAATTGCATTGCAATTGCTTGCATAAGCATGTTTTTGCATGGAAGATTGTGACATCATAGTTGCTTAATTAGATTAACTTAAGCCCATTATATCAAATCAATACTATCTTGGATGTTTCATTTCAAAAAGTGACAATTTTTTTTTAGTTACTATCTGATATATCAACTTGTTTATTTTTAACTGATCTTCAAGTGTAATATTTTTAAATAAAAGCTTAAATTTCTTAGAATATTACTAAAAAAAAAAATACTTTTGTTATATTTTCCTAAATTTTCTTTGTACATGAATAAATTTTTATTGAAACATAACTCTTAATTTATACACATTCATTGATAGAAGTTAGAAGTTTAATTTAAAAAAAAAACAACAACAAAAAATTCTGTTTATACCTAATGTATTATCTTATGTAATTTTCATCTAAACTTCTTCAAATTGCAAGTTTTTTTTATAAAAACTTAAATTTGTTGAAACTTTACTAAAAAAATTTAAATTTTTTGTCTACCTTATAAATTATCATTATGTGTGAAAAATTTTGTGAAATCCTGACTTGAAACTTGCACACATGCATTAAAACTGATTATTTGACCCAGTTTCATTTTGGTCTTTGCCAAATATATAATATTTCTTACAGTCAACAGTATTAAAAAAAATTTCTTAAATATTTTAATTTGACTTAATATAACCAGTGGCTACGAATTTTAAAACAGTTATTTTTGGATATTTAAGAGGCATTTCTTACATGAAATAAAAACCATTCTTTATTAAAGAAAGAAATATATATATGTAAAATTTTTTCTGCAAGATTTATTTATAAAAACTGGCAGTACAATTAAAATTTCTGTGATATTTTATGCAGTTGTTTCTGTATTAAAAACTTGATATTGTATATAAAACTGCATATTTTTTAACTTATTTTATAAAAATTACAATTTTAGGCATTCTTTAATTATACAAATTTTTATGAATATTATAGTGAAGAGAAGGCTAAATTGTTGAGATCTGTGGTGTCTAAAATTGAAAGCAAAAATGAAGAATTAATGTAAGTATGGAATCACTAAGAATCTTGTTATTTATTACTGTCGAAATGATTTAATTCTTATTTAAAGATATAATTTTTAAGGGCTTATGTGTCATCCCTACAACTTGAAAGTGGAATGTCTTTTGAGGAAGAAGAGAAAATTCCTCAGGAATTGCTTGAAAAGTGTGCATCAATGAGTGTTCGACCAACAGCAATATCTGATCTACAAGAATTAATGAAAGGTACAATTCTTTTTTGCCAACTTAGATGAAAATTTAATAGTATTATATTTTAATATAACAAACTTATTTTAGTATTAAAATTAATTATTCATTTTGTCATTTATGAATATTTATGTCATTTATGACCTAATTTTGCTGAGTTAAATGTATGTGATGCAAGTTAAAATCTATATAATTTTTCCTGATTTGTTTACTAATCTAATATTATTTATGTTTTTTAGAATTAATGTCAGTCTCAAAAGATGTAGATTCAGCTCTTAAATCTTCATTTGCTTTCTTGAAAGAGGAAGAGCAAAGGGAATTGAAGCATCAGGTAATTTGAAATTAATGTGCATATGCAGACTAGTTTTGTAATCAATGTACTAATTGTGTTATATGCTGGAAATAACTAACATTGAAAATAACCTAATGGAAAAAATTGCAACACAATTTATTTTAAAACACATTTTATTTAAAATATTAATTTATTTTAAAACACATTCATTATTATAAACAAGTTGGAAAGCTTTGTTCACAAAGAATTTTTTAATTACTAATGAAAAAAAGTTTCAATTTAGTGAAATTTTTGATAAATTTTCATTTGGGAACTATGTCATGCTTTTTTAAAGTGATTTAAATTGCTAAAAATGTATACAAGAATCATTTTGTGTCAATATTTTGAATAGGAATACATTAATACCTTATTTGTTATAGAGCAATGACTCTGTAACAATAATTAATATCATATTGGTATGGAAAACCCACAAGATCTTACAAACAAGTGTGCATGCAAAAGGTAGAAGTGCAATGTGTTATCTCCTGTTGTTAAACATGTCACATCTTGTCCTTTTTGGAATTTCTGGCAGAAAACCCAACCAACCTGTTGTTTAATTATAATTGGGTTCAAATATAGAACTTTTCATTTAGAAAAGTGCTTTCTAACTACTAAGCCACACCTGGATTCCCTTAATTATACAATTCCAGAAATAAGTTGAAAATTAAAATGTTTTTAAAGTAGTATTGAGAAGTTTGGTAGGAATGTTTTGTTTATGTGTTAACTACTCTAGAGATTTAATTATATATATCTTAACAGCTCCTTTTTTAATTTTCAGAACTTAAAGTATTCTTTATTGTGTCAAGCATTCTTTAAATTTTAATTGTTAATTATCCTAATTTATTATATATATATATATATATATATATTGCTTTGATTTATTTTTATATAAAATTAAATATTAATTTTATAAATAAAGCAATTTTGTCACTTGCTATACAATTTAAAATAAAATCTTAATAAGCTAAATTTGTAAGGATTCTAGAAAAAATTGAGGTTTTTGAAAATTATAAATATTTTACATTGATTTATTTGTACAGATTTGCTCACAATAAATTATTCTGTTAAAGGGTTATCTAATAACCTTTCTATTAAAAGATTATTTTTTTTAATTCAGAGATATTTGTGTGTTTGTGTTATTCATATGTTTTTGTGTGTGCATAATTAATTTCTTAATTCAAATAACTTTTTTTTTCATATAATTAATGACTTGAAACATGTGCATTTCAGCAACTTTGTAGTGTTTCACACTACCACATTACATACATAACTACCTTAAGATTAACAGGTTTGAAATACTCACCCAACCTAGGCATCTCATTATTTTGAACCACGATCAAGTGACAAGGTCATACTTGAGTTTGCACCCTTTTCTTCACACCCATTCCACACTAACAGAAGGACTTTGGACATCACTGATTAAATATGAGCACACTCCCAACCAATGGAAATCTTGCAACCTAGTATGAAAGAAAAATGGTCATCTTCCCACTCACTGCCTGCAGCAAATTATATTTTACTTTGCTGATCTTAATGAGATGTGGCATGAAATTACTGAGCCATTAGAGCTCACTATCACATTATATGCCTGATGTTAAAATCTTAGGTTGGTTAAAAAGCATTTAACTTTTCAACCTTTTGGGATCAGTAACAATTAAGTTCTAAGGAATTCATTTTAGAGTGACAATTTGAATATCTCATCAATGTCATATGTATGTAACTTTAGTAAGTTATGATAACCATCTCAATGATCTTAGTCCTAATTTTTCTGTTAAGGAAATCTAGATAACAAACAGCAAAATGAATTAAAAAATTTATTATTTTATATTCCTAATATATACATAAGTGAAAGTTATTTTTTAAAAAATTCATTTAAGTTTTTTGATAAAAAAATTCTTTTGAAACAAACAAGAAAGAAAGACAAAGACTAAAATATCAAAAATGTGGAATGTAGAAAACTGTGAGACAAAAAGAAAAAATTATGAGACATCAAAAATTTACCTCCTAGAGTTAAAGAAAAGAAATATTGACCATACAGTTGCTGACACTCTTTTATATTAGATATTCATCTTTTCAGTATAAAGATTCATGCTTCAAAATGTTTTTCATAGGAAGTTTTTGGTAAGCGATCACCATCATTATTAATAATGGAACTTAAAAAGGAGTGTTCAAAGTATGATGAAGCCCATAAGAAAGCAATTGAATCAAATAACACTCTTGAAACTGTTGTGAATATTCATATCAGCAATTTGTCTAAACTTCTTCTGCCTCTTGAAGAATTAGCAGAAATGTTACCATCTGTAAATGCTGTTAAAAGTAAGTCACATTCAAATTTTGAAAATAATTTTATATATTTCTGTTAAAGTAGTGATATTGGTCACAGGAAACAATTGAAAAAATACTTAACACTTTTTTTGTGATTATAAAGTGAAAATTCTGCATGAACTTAATTAAAATTAATGAATTAAAGCTTATTATTATTTAAATTTTGATAATCTTTTAAATATGTAAATATGATGCTTTGTGTGTGTTTTAACATTCTTCATGTTTATGATATTTTTTTTAGAAATAATTTTTTCCTTCATTTGGCATCTATAAATGTGAGTCTTAGAAAATATTTTTAGTGAAGGTCTTATAATATGAAATAGCTGAGATAGAAATGTTACTAATTGTTCAAAATTTTCTTACACTAATCTTATTCTTTATCATGTTTCTAATGCTAAAATTATGCTTTTTATGTGTTCCAAAATTGGCTTTAGCTTTATAAGCTGAATGTAAAATAAGTGAATCAAATTTATTATTTATGTAATAAAGATTTTTTATATTGTAATATTCTAAATTAATTATTAACTAAGAAGTAAGACACCAGATGTATGCAAAACTAGCATACATTTGGTGTCACCAATCAAAAATATGCACCACAGAGTTTTTAATATTTAAAACAACCTTTTCTATTTTATCTTTTATTAAATTGATCATTTGGGATGATATAATGTTGAATTTTTGCAATTTGTATTTAAGTGATAAAAGCAAAAATTAATAAAAATTGTGAAAATGCATAAAGTTAATAACAATAAAGGCAAGCAAAGCTTAAGTGTGCAATTAATTAAAAAAACTAGTTTTTTTCAATATATTTTTAAAAAATGTAATATTTTTAGCAACGGTTTTTTATTACTTTAATTTATATTTATAGTTTTATGTTTATAATAATAAAGTGGCAAAAGAGTAAATTTCTTCTATGATTTCAGTATTTTATAATTACAACTTAGAAACGACATTTTAAACAATTAATTTCCTTAAAAGTATTTATAATAAGAAAAGTTTCATATATTATTTAATCACAAGAATATTTTTTTAATTGATAGTAAGGAAATTTAAATTTATCTATTTTAAATTAACTTTGAAATTTTAAATTTCCTGTTTATGGATTCGTTAATAGAAATTTATTTAATGAATTGAAATTCTTTTTACTATTCTTTTGTTTATATAAATTTCTTACAAGATTGAATTATAAAGTTATATGTTTACCAACTTTTTTTAAATTTGTGAATAATTTTAGTTTGATATTTTTGCACGAAATTAATTTAACTTGGAAGATTTAAAAAACTGAAGGTTTTCAGCAATTTCTTTTTTTAAATTTAAATGTCGTGTAACCTTTTACTGTGCTCTATCAAACTTTTTGGTTCCTTGTGTTTTAAAAAGTTTAAAGCTTTTAATCATCAATGTATTTAATAAGAAAAATATATTTCTTGTTCATTTTTTTCTTTGTAACATTTTATAATTAATATATCAATGATATTTAAATATTGTTATATTAAGTAAACGTCTAAGAAACATCATATAACTATGATAAATTCACTACTTTAGTTTAATAAAGTTATTCTTTTAGAAAAATCTTTTGTTTTTTTAAACTTAATTGGATGTAGTAATTTTTTCAGCAATTATCTGAAAATTAAAACCTTAATATTATTTATTGACAATGTCCTATTATTTTAAACTACAATTTGGTTTACATTAGTTTGCTAAACCCTTAATTTATTTTTATAAATTTTACTATTAATCAATATAGAATTTTGTTATGTCTTTTTTTTTTATGAAATAGCTAAAATAATTTCTGGGTTCCACATTTTGATTATGGTATGAAAATTGGCCATATTTTCCTAGCTACAAAAATTCTTTCAATATCTCTTTTCCTTTTTAAAGAAGCTGTCTAGAATATTTTAATGCAAAAAAATGCACTATTATTTTTTCTTTACCTTTTTGTAGCTCCTGAAAATGTGAAGGCGATGGAGGATTTCAATCATTTAATAAGCAAAGTGGAAGATATGAAAAATCAAAGGATTTATTTAGAGCAACTATTAAGAGATGCTTTATTAAAAGATGATATTACAACAGATTTGGTTACTTTAAAAAAAAAGGAAGATTTACAGGTAAATATTAGGAAAGAATTTTCATTAAAAATTTTAATTTGGACAAATCCTTCTTGGAATTTATAATTTTATTATATAATCCTTAAAGTGTCAATTCTTTATATTTTATTATTTTAGACTTTATTTGATCGAATTAATATGAATGAAATATAATGATTTAATTAAAATGAATTGGAAATGTACTGTTGTGATTTTACTTTTCTTAAAAATTGGAGTATATATTTCTTCAGTGTTAGAAAATAATAGGGACTTAACTTTTAAATTTAATTTAGTGTATGCAAAAATTTATGTATATTTATAATCAAAATTATGATCTTAGTTAAACAAATTAATAAAGAAAAGGATATTATGCTAATATTGGTGAGTCCTAATATTAAATCATTTTATCGATTAAAAATATAGAAAAAACTGTTTCCGTTATGAAGAAACCTGAAACCTTTTAAGGAATTTTAAAAAAGTTTATTTAGTTTTATTTAATTGTTTATTTTATAGTACAAACAAAATCTATTTTTATGCCTTATATTATTTGTTAATAATTTTATGTTTGAATATGATTAATGACACAGAAGAGCTTAAGTTTTATTAGAAGTTTGGATCTAACAAAAATTTCCTAATTTTTCTTTCTTAATTTCCTATTTAACTTGTTTCTCTTTTTTGTTAAAACAGAGTTACTATGATTAAAAAAATTCTGTGAATATAAAAAATAAATGAGTGTTATTTTTTACATTCATAAAATTTAATTGAGTTAAATAAATTTCAATTATTCATTTAAATTTAACATGTAAACAAGTTTTGATTAACTTCATTCAAACATTAAAAATCATTATGGAGTAATAGTTACATTTGGAATAATTAATTTTTTTTCCTAGACAATTCTTTATAACATTATATTAATCTGAGGGTAAGTTTAGTATTGAGTTTCCACTTTAGTAATTTCACTGTAAGGAAACTAATATTTTTCTTCCAAAATCATACAGAGCAAATTGCAATTTATTTTTTCTCTGTACTGTTATCTTTTATTGTTGGAAGTAAATTAGCATTTTCAGAATATAATGAAAATTTTCAAATGTACGTATATTTTGAGGTTATTATTTCAGTTAAAACGCATGTACTATAAAAAGTTTTAAATGTTGCTTTGTAATTCTATACCTCATTAGAAAAAGTTAATATCTTCAAAATAAATTAAAAACATTTTTCATGGGTATATAAGATGTTTAAAAAATGATTTGCTAATGATTGAAATCAATTCATCTTAAGACCTAAACTTGATTTATGGAAGGAAATTGATATAATTTTCAATTTTTTTTCAAAGTTCTAAGAATTTTATAATCTATTAAATAGAATATCTAATTTTTTGCACTCTTGACTAATTTAGTCTACCAAAAATCATAAAATGGAAGAATATATAATAAATTCAAATTTAATTTTTATCTTGAATTGTACTAAATTTTACATTTTTTAATATAACGTAATTAAATGTTGCATTTCATTATTGTAAACAACAAGCAAAATGTAAACATTAAATGTTCAAACCATTACTTTTTAATTTTTGCCACTTTATTTATTTAAAGGATATTTTTTAAATTACATGAAAAAATATTAAAAACACATATGTTGGTATATTTAATTTTCTTTAGTAGAATCTTTTTCTTTTTTTATTATTTCTGATACATTTGATATATATCAGAGGTGGCCGAACTTTTGGAATCTGTGGTCTATTCCACATTGAAAAAACCGAAGGCGGCCTACCAATGATTGAGCTTAATTAACATAACGTATATATTTACATATTTATTTTCGGTAACAAGAAAAAGATAGTAAATCTAATTTTTCTAAAAAAAAACTTAATATCTATAAAATAAATATTTACTGACGAAAATAATCAAAGTATTCATATATCAAAAATTGACCTTCCTATTTCATTTAGGTGAAATTTAAACTGTGTATCTTCGACAAATTTATCATATTGTGGCTGGTACAAGCTTATTGCAATGCGTGAACACGAATTTAAATGTTCATCTGTTAAATGCTACCGATGTTTGGTTTTTATGGCTTTGATGGTTGAAAAAGCAGATCTATTTTGTTAAGTTGTTTTTATTAAATTCACTGTAAAACAACAAATTCATTGTATTACTTTGCACAGTTTGTTTTAGATTTTAAGGCTAAATTTTATTTTAATTCATTAATTTTGTGTCAAACGTTATAAATTGTTAGTATCAGAGGTTATTATTAGGATGGTCTCGCGGACTACCTAAAATGTCTTCACAATCGACGTCTTGGCCACCCCTGATATATATGATGCTAAAATGTTATAATTTAAATGATTGTTTTAATGGACCATATTCATTAAAACAATCATTTGCTGCTGGTCACTTTTCAACTATTGCCACTTCATCTGCTGATGTAGCAAAATACATTTACTAAATTTTGTTATGAAAAGTGAATTAAAAATATTCATAATTTTTTTACTTTTGTTTTGCTTGCTTTTTTAAATTATGTATTCACTTTTTTAAATTTATTTTCTCAGTTCAAGTATATAAGATATTGACTTTACAACAAGCCAGAAAATTGATAAAATTACCAAATATTGTAACTATTGAATTATGATATAAGCATCTGTATTGTTTTTGGAGCTCCAAAAATCCTTTGAGGAATAGCTTAATCCTATTTTTAACTTTATCTTATTAAGAAGATTAGATTGTAATGTGAGAAATATTAGTAATATCATTGTTATAAAATATAATTGAGTTCTTTGAGTTATTACCTTTATGATGAGAAATGAAAAACTACCATCAATTTATTTTCTTAACATTCAATTATTATCAAAAGAATAGAATTTGGAAGTTTTGCTCTTTAATTTTATTCCTAATTTTGATAGTTTGATTAGCAGTATAAGTTTGTATTTATTTTTCCAGAAATCTTATTTAATATTTATATCTATTTCAAAATAAGTCTAATATTTACTTGACTATTTTATTCATTTTTAACATATTTTTATCAATACATGTATCTTATTATTTCAGAAAATATTTGAGGAAGAGCTGAAAAAACATTCAGAAGTTACAACTTATCTTGAGCAAAATTTAGCAGCCCAGGATAATATTTTGTGTGCTTTGACTGAAGCTAATGCCCATTATGCTGATACAAGAAAAATTATTACTGAAATTAAACACCAGTAAGTAGTATTTCTGCTAAAAAATATTTATTAAGATTGGATTCTGTTAATTTAATTATTTTGATTTTTGGTTTGAAAGAGTCCAAATACATTGCTATTACTTAAAAATATTTTGTATGTTACTTTTAATATATTTTGATTCCAGATAATAATCAGTTTCATAAATAATAGTTTTTTTTCCACAATAAATTCTTACTCAAATTAAATGCTTACTCAAATCAAATTTTACAATTAATTTAAATGTAATATGTATGGATTAATGTTTATAATTTTTTATCAATCAATCAATATAATAATTGTTTTAAATATTTAAATCTTTTGAATAATATGCAAATTTAGTCAAATTTATTATAATTATTGATAAATGCATGTAATGTAAGTTTTCATATGTCTAATTTAAATATTGTAAAGGTTTTAAACACCAACTTCTTTGGCTGGAACAATAAATCTAACCTAAAATTTTTAAAAAGAATGCAAAGATTTTTAATTTCCTTTTATCAAAATTCAAATTAATTAGTTTTATTAAAAAATTTTTTATAACATTATTTTCTAACTATTCACTATCCACTGGGTACTACTTCTCTATCCTTGACATACGATTCTGTATTTTGAAAATTTTAAAGTATATTTTTTAATTTAAAATTATTGTTTTAAGTAGTTTGAAAGTCAAAGATTATAATAATTAAGATTCAAAACAAAATTCTAATAATCTCTTATTTCTAATCTCTTATTTCCATTCAAATAATAATGTAAAAATTTAATCATCTGTTTAAAATTTGCTTGGGTTAAGATTAAAAACTTGTGACTTTTTGTTTATCTGAAAATGTGTATTTTAATAAATATTAAAACTTTATGCAATATTGGTATTAAGAAATTTTTGAAAAATATCAATATTTATGAAAAATAAATTCTATTAAGATTACTATAACTATTAGAAGATATATATAAATATATATATATATATATATATATATATGGTATCAAAAATTCTGAGTTTGTTCCTTTTTATATTCAAAAAAATTAAATGCAGTGTAACAACTTGAAATTTTTTTCATCAAACATTTTTGGACTGTTTACCTTTAAAATGATGACATTAAATTAACAAAAAAGAAAAATCTTCATGTTTGAATGGAAATTTTTTTTCTGAAATAGTTTAAATTAACTTATTTTTGTTCGAGATATATTAATGATTGAAAAAGTATGTTTGCATCTGAATTGCTGCTTATTTGAAAATTCATTGCAAATTGGAACTCAACCAAATGAAATTGCTGAGTGGAAAAAAATTAATGGTTTTCTGCAGTTTTCTGAATACTTCGTGGTTGTTAAAGTAAATTGCCAACAATTAATGTCTTTTTGACGTTGCACTATTTTAATACATAGCTGAAAGGATTTTACTTCTCAGTAAAAAACAAAGTGGAAACCAGGTCTTGCTAATCTTTAAAATTATATGCTTAAGAAAAGAAGTTTAACATGTTTTTGTCTTATCCATTACTCTTACTTTGAATAATTTAATAATAAAGTCAAATAGTGATAAATATTGAAGATAATTTTCTCAATAGTAAATTCTTGACTTTATAAACAAAAGAAAAATAACTATTAACAGCTTTGCAATTATATAAAATCATGTAACTTTTTTAACTACAAATTTTGAATTTGAATTTATTTTTTTTAAATTGTAAACCTTAGTTTTTTAAGGAGACTATGAAGAATTTTTCTTTTATCGCAAAATCACTTTATATGCATAGCTGATTCATACATGTCTTTTGAGGTATGAGATTGTATTATAAAATTACATTTAAAATTGAATTTCAGAAGATCAGAACAATTCATAGTAATCGGGACCTTAAAATTAAGAAGTAATTTAATAATACACGATTACATTGAGTTTCAAAGAAATTTTGTCGTTAGATGTCAACTTCATTGATTCAATCTAGCCGATATTGACTGTTTAAGTTTTCTTGTAACAAAGAATATACTAGCAAATCTGTATTCTCAAAATTCAGGTTGCAAAAAGTACAATCAGGACTATCATGTATGATAATGCAATATATATGTCCAGTAAGATAAAATTTGATTTCCAAATGGAATATTGCTACTGCAGTGTTTTTCGAGAAGTTTGGAATATTATTAATCAAATTCCTCGATTTCTCACTCTTAATTTCTTTAGGATTTAGTGTCATATTTTTTCTTCATAGCAATTTTTATTATTATTTTTAAGTAGTACCTTATTATATTTTGCACAAAATTCAAAGTCCCATTTTAGTTAATTTATTGATTTATTCATTTCTACATACTCAAATATCACACCATAAATAGTATCTCTTTTGATATTAGAAAATAAGAGTTTTTTTACAAGGTTCAATAATTTTTTATTTCATCATATGGTACTTAAAGTTGTTGATTATAACAGATATGTTATTGAAAATACATTTAATTATATTGTACTGTATGAATAATATTAAAAGTATTTTTTATTAGTAAGTAATTAATCATAATTTTATTCAGAGTTTATATTTCACTTGTTTTCATTTTTAGTAATGTTGAAATTCTTTTGAAAGTCTTGAAATTTTGTTATTTTATCTTTCAATAAATTTCATATTACTTATAACTTTTATCATAAAATATTGTTCTAACAAAAAAGTATTTAATTATAGTGCATCACTCTAATCTTAATGTTTTTTAGGCGCCTTGAAATGGTGAAAGCCCTTGTAAATTCATATGATGCTTATGATGATGTTATATCAAAAGCTAAAAAAGGTCTAGAATTTTACCAGAAACTTCAGACTAATGTTAATCGCCTTTTAACTCGAATTAGAGGTGTTACTAAAGTGCAAGAAGAAGAACGAGCCCAAATAGCTGAAGTACGAAATGGTAAGATAATATTTTATAGCTTAAAATAGTGTACATAATTGTTTCCTTGTGTCTGCTTTTAATGTAATCTGAAAAGGTAAAAAAAAAAAATTGTTGTGGAAGGTTTTCTTCAAACTTGTAAAATATGACCAATATGCTACATCTAAACAAAATTTTTTATTTTTATTCTAATAAACACAGACACTGAAAATACTAAGTATACAATTACAAAGTTATTGAAATTTGTGATTAACCCCTTCCGGTAAAATGACGAGTCTAGCTCGTCATTGGTTTTTCATGCCATACCGCACAATGACGAGCTACACTCGTCTTGCATACTGTTGAATATGATAATTAATTTAGTTTAAACTTTCTAGTGTACTGAATTTGGTAACACCTTTTTTACTTATAACACAAATCCTATCACATATTGTTTACAATTAGAATTTCTTGGTATAGGTCACATCCGAATTGTTGTTTTTCAAATCAATAAAAAATTCAATAATACTAACAAAATCAGAATTGGGAGCTTTCGACAGGACATAGAAGAACAAATCCTACAAAGAGTTACACTACCGGATTATAAAACCCGTGGCCGTCCTTCATGTAGTGACACACTGGCTAAGTTGCAGGCTAAAAAATGGGGACATTTTCCAGAATACATTCCTTCAACTCAAAATAATAATAAAAAAAAAAACCCACTGAGAGGTGCCAAGAATAAAATTAGAAGTGAGACTGCCTGGCAGTGTAAACAATGCAGGATTCCTTTGCACTTACCAGAGTGTTTTGAAAAATACCACATGCTTGAAGACTATTAACCATATACCTTATTAAAGTTTTGCTATGATTTTTTCTTAATTTTACTGTTTTTAATGTCATTTAACAATATGTAAAAATGAATATTAATTAAGAATATGTAAGAATTATTAACTAAAACAAGTTTTTTTTAAACAAAAATTAAATGGTTATTTCAGGCACTCTTTTTCTTTATTAAATCGTACTGGAAGGGGTTAAAAACAGTTTACCAGTTCCAATGTTGAATAATGAAAGATTAATGTTGCATTTTTGTTTTCAGCATATTGAGCTATTGAGATGGTTGCCTGAAAGTTTTTGATTGATTTTTCTCTTTTGTGAAATGTGAATATAGTCACTTTTTTTTCAATATTTTGTACTTTTACTATGAAATACTCATGTTGTTTGTTCTAATTATGCTAACTTAATTCAGTATTGTAATCATGCAATTATTATCAATAAGGTACTTGCTTTGTTGAAAAACAATAAACACATTAAAAAAATATAATTATTCAAAATTTATCAGTTAGGATATTTAAGAATTTGTGAAGTCTTAGCATGTAAATTCATATGTGGCTGAGATAGTCCTAATTAACTATTTCCAAAATTATATTTTAAAACATTGCAATTATTTTTTTGTATGCATTTGAAAATAACTTTGATGTATTATAAATTTTGTACGAAACAATGTGTTATCAAAACTTATAGTTTTTTTTTGCATTTCATTTTCAGATATATTTTATGAAATTTTATATTATTGTTGTAGGTACTTAAAAAATAATTTTGTAAAACGTTACTTTTTTTAATAACGTTTTTTATAATATTCTAATTTTGTAAAACGTTAATTTTGTAAACGTTAGTTTATCTCTGTTGTTTTCTTCATATGAATATTCACTTTATAAACAACTTTTGAATGTGAACTTTTACAAATATCTAAGCATTGATAAATTCCACAGTTTTTAGACAAATCTTAACTAGCTGTAAAAAAGTTTTAAAAATTTATTATTAATGTAAATGTTTCTAAATTTTGAATGCATAATATTCTCAGTCCTAACTTATATTTGGTTGAATCAAGGTAAGTATTATTAAGTATTAACTGTTAAGCATATGTGGTGCAGACTTAATATTTTTTATTGATTTAAATCCGTCTATCAATGGACTTCACTTTTAAAAACATCCTTTGTTTCTGAGCAAGGATCAACTACAAAAATACTATACGTACTATATGGGTAACAGGAAATTTTCTGGGTATTTTTTTTTAACAATACAGTAAAGTAAATTTATTTTAAAAATTGTATTATGTCATACTGTAGTTTGAATTTATACTCTTTTCTAGATCTAATAAAAAAATTAGATGATTCAACCAGAGTAAATGATATAGTTGTTGTGGGTATTTATTTAAGTGTTTGAATGCCTTAAATTCTTATTGAATATTTATTAAATTTTTAAATGAAAAATAAGTAAAAAAGTTAATTTATTTTTTTGTATTTTTAATCAAGAATCAGTTATAAAGCAAAAAAAAAGGAGTTATAGAAACTGCCACTTTTATTTATTTATTTTTTAATGAATAAATAAAAGTGCCATATGTTTATATCTTATATTATTTGGGGGGGGGGAACACAGTACAAAAGTCTATTTGTCTATATTATAAGAGCTCTCTAGATTTCTAATTCTAATGCATATGTTGATGTTGTGCTTATTGAATTTGATTTTTTTTTTTTAAGTTGTCTGCACACATTTTCAACCAATTGAAGTTTTTATTGTATATAGGTGTAACTTATGCTGCTTAGAAATTGCTTAAAGTTCTCAGTTTTATTAATAATTATTTATGTCAAAATTATTTTATTATTCTTTGATATTTCTTTTAAAATATTAGCTAGTAGCCTGTAAGAAGGAGTGAAACAGAAACAATATCTATTTAGTGCTTCTAGACTGAGAAAAATAACATTGCTGCTGCAACTGAGTATAAAATTTGGCATCAAATTTTTTCATTGGCATAAAATTCGTCATTAGTCAGTATTAAGTCCTAAATTTAACTATAAATAGTTTGAAAATGTTTTAAATTTTTACTAATATTTAATATGCTTTCAGCATATTAAATATTAGTAAAATACATACATTGAATTTTTTATAAATTTTTTCATTATGACATATATTAATATATGTACTTAGTAATTCAAATTTACTTCATTTATAGGGCCTAGAATTGCCAAAAATCCACCTTTCTCATCAGAGCCTTATGCACCAAAATTGAAGGACTATTTGCCATATTTGTCGAAGGATGGAGTCAGAGGTGGAGCACCTCTTTATCCACCAGGATCACTTGATGCTTATGCTTCACGTTCAATACTATCTTCTCAAACTATATCAGAACCTATACGTCAAGCTACTCTAGGAGGTCCTGCAACAGAAATCAATAGGAAGCTTAAACCGTCTCTTGTTGATAATGCTCTTCTAAAAGATAAGCTTGAATCTCAAACAATTGGAGTTAGACCCACTCCTGTGGGATCTGAACAACCATCTGTATCTGCAATGTGTACAACAACTTTTGCTAATACTGATGTAGGAAATTTTCCTTACCCAACTCAGCAAATTCCTTATACCAGTGCAGTATCCTCTACTTTTAGCAGTAGTTTTACTACTCCCCAGATACCTTATCAATATGTTAATTCTACTTCAGTATTCTCTCATGCAACACCAACTGCTTCATTTTCAGATGCTCCAGTAGGTGGTAGAAAAATTCAAAATGCAACTCATAATATTGATATGGCAGTTTCAAATACCATTCCAGAAGATAATAAAGTAGCTTATCAAATACCAGCTAATATTGTACCTATGTCTCAACACTGTACATCTTTGTCATCTGTACCATCTATACCATCACAAATTAATAGCTCATACATGCCAGCTGTACCCACAAGCTCTTTATCAAATAATCAGTCTTTCAGTGGGTTTCAATATGTTAGTACTCCTTCCACTATTTCAAATGGCGGAGTATCTGGTGGACCATTTCACTATGTACCCCCTGATATGCCAGATAATTTTTTTCCAAGAACTTCTGCAGTCTCTTCTATTAGACCTAATATACAACAACCATCAGCTCATGGAACTATGCAGTATTCAACATCTGCAAGACCTTACAACAGTTTTCCTGCTATAAATAACTATCCTACAAGTTTTCCAGTTAGTACTCCAACTTCAACTATGCTGAGTTCTGGAACCACAAATTCTGGATTTCAAAATAAACAAGTATCTGTTCCTTTATCCCCAGGTGAATTTGCCCTTCAGGCGAAAAGTGAATTATATAAAAGAGCATGTCCAATCTCACCCTATATTGATCCAGGGTTAAATACTCAATTTGTTTCATATCCAAGAATTTCTATAGAACACAAACCTGTTGATCCAAATAGAATGACAGATACCAGTACATATGATCGAGGAAAAGCAGTAACACAATATTATCAAGTAAACTCTTCAAATTATGGACAAAGCAATGTTCATGCTTCAATGGACACTAGAACAAACACTTTCACTTATTCAAATTCCTTTCCTTTATCAAGTCCTAATGTGGCACCCCTGCCATCCACTTTAAATTATCCACTTCAACCTGATAGATCTCTCTCAAACATTGACGCAGCTGTTAGTGATATGAAACCTCAAAATGAAATCTACAATTCTGAAATTAAAGTTCCTCCTACATATTCTGGATATGATAACAATACAGTTGTTAGGTTTTCAAGTATGCTTCCAGCTGCATCCAGCTCTGTTTGTGTTCAAAATGGAGGAGCTCAGATATATAATACTAATATTCCTAATCAATTCAATTATGGTACTGGACCAGTTTTTAATCATCCCTCTAATCACCCTGTTCAAGTTTCTGGAGAACCAAAGACATTTCCTAATCCCAACCTACCACTTCATTCTGCTTCCTCCCCTGCTGGGCAAGAGAGCAAAGTTTCTAATTTAGAGACTGTACAGACTAATGCAATTAGAGATCTTATTACACCTCCAATAGAGTCTGAATCCACTAAAGTGTCTGTACAGGATTCTCAACCTGCACTACCACCTGTGTTACAACCTAAGGTTGAAGTCATATATTCTCTTATTATTAAGCACAATATTTAAAAATGTATCTTGTTTTATTGCTTAAAATTCTTAAATTGTTTTTAAGACAATGTATAATGCAATGAACACTTTTTGAAAGTAATAAATCACAACCTTATTGCTGTGATTCATTGGAATAAAAATAATTTTCATCATAAATAAAAGGCCATTCTTTGTTACTTTTGATGAAACTTTTTTGTAAAAATGACTATTAACAAATATCTATTCTTTTGGTTTGCAAAATAGATTAATTTGTATGATAGAAAGTTTGAAACCAGTCATTTTTATTTTACAAATAATTTTGGATTTGAAAATATCAAAATTTTTTATTATTTTATTAGCGAATAATATTGTTTTAGAGATCAAGAGAAACATTATTTTAATATCAAACTCTGCCTGCTGTCAAAATGGGCTTTCATGAGTGTTTCTGAATGTAAGTGCTTGCTGTAATTTGTAATCTCTTTCGAGTTGTAGATCCTGGGAAAACTATGCTGAGCTGGTTGCTGAATGATTTGTCCACTAGTTTTTAATTCGAGAATTATAGGCTCGATTTTCACCTCCATCATGAATGTTTGTAGTGTTTATACCTTAAAATATAGGTCTTATTAAATTAGTTTATGTGAATAAAAGTTAACTGTTAAGGAAACCAAAGTAACAAGCTAGTCAAGATAGTCAAATTGAATTCAAATACAAAAGATGACTCTAAAGCAACAAACAAAAGTATTTGATCAGGAATAATTGTTTTTTTGCATTTAATGTTATTTATCTGTAGTTCTATCAATGCCAGATTTAATTTTATTTTCCAAAGTAATCAGTTTCTGAGCATAAGTTGTTGCCTTCTTTGATATCTGAATTATTCTATATATACTTATTAAGATATTATAATCAATGTGTTTATTAGTAATTATTTTTTTATTTGTATGTGAAAATATATGAATGACAAGAAAAAATTTCTTTCCAAACTTGTACAGAGAGATTTAAAGATAACTGATAATAGTGAAGTTAGGATTTATCATCAAATGATAATTTGTTATGTAAGATTACCCAAAACAAAAAGCCTATTAAAATTTTGCATTCCTACACTAACTTGTAAACTGTAATAAATTGCATTATGAAATAAAACTTTCAGTGATATCATGGATTTGATTGGCAGATTTAGCATTCCTTTCTCTAATATGACAAATAGATAGAAAATGATTCATAACGTTTATTCTTTAAGACGAAAAACTGAATTTTCATTAAACTCTGGGATCTGTTTTAATTAGCTTTTGTATACAAAGAGTGACCATAAAAGAGCAAATGTAAAGGCACTTCTATGCTTATGAATGCTGGGACTAGAATATATAAATTTCTTATTATTTAGCTCTTTTTGGCATGTGTAGTTTCACATTACATAAGTGCAATGGAAAATTAAAGAGAAAGAATAAGAATCCAAACATGTATAGCAGTTGATAATTGAAACATGCAAAAAGTATCCAGTGAATATGTTTCCTTAACATGTTAAATCAATAACTGTGATGGATATTTTAAAAAATCTAATAAGTATTTTATTTATTTATATTTAAAACATGTAATTTTTCTTATTAAATTGATATTATAAAATTTTATATTTAAGTTACCTGTCAATATCGATCTCTAGATGATAATGTTAACAGTCTGAACATTTAGTCACTATTTTAGAACTAGAATTACTATCTCTGGTTCCAAGTGCAAACTCCTTATCTGTTGAAGGAAATCGATATATTTCTTATTTATGCATGCTTGTTTCTTTTAATAGGTGTTTAAAAATTTTATAAATTTTCTCCCTTTGAAAATGTATTATTCATCATTTGTAGAAAGTCTTCCCAAGGGGCAAAATGTGTCATGTTTTAATTCGTTATAGCAGTTTTCAGGCATTTGGTTATTTGATACACAATGTTAAATTACTATACCTAGCATAGTTTTTAAGTTATTGGAAATAGAATTTTCGTAATCTATGTTTTAATGTATGTAAGAAAAATAAAAAGGTGTCAAATCAATTATTTTTATTTGCAGTCTGCTAATATACACAAGCTCATGCTGTCTAAATTAATTCTTTTCATGCTTTGTTGAATGACAAACCTTAAATTTTTTCTGAAAAATCATATAGTTAGTTGATTAAAAGTTATTTAAAGTGAAACTTACTGTTAAAAAAATTGTTTCCATAAATATCTTTTATACTAGTTATTGATTATAACAACTTAAAAAGGATTAACGTGCAATTTAACACATTTGAATTTATTTATCATTTTACTTAATTTTTTTTTTGAATATTTTTTCTTTTACATTTAATTAGACATTCTTTTAAAATTATTTAAATTTTTTTTTATATTTACAATGATTGGAAAATAAAATAATTGCTTATTAATCTTTTACAGATTATGAAATTTTTCATTTGAATGTAATAGTATTATATTGAAATTAATATGATTTACCACACAATAAAAATGAGATTTAATTTCTTTTGAATTAAAGTTTTTTAAAATTTTGTTCAGGTTATTGACTTGAAAGAAATAACACAGCTAAGAGATAAAGAAGCAGCTCATTTAGTGAAAGACCCTCTTGATGATCCAGCAGTTTGCTCAAAATTTGTGTCAGAAGTGGAAAAATATGAAAAATTTGTTGATGGTCTTGTGAGAAAATCTTTGAATGGAACAACACCTCTTGATCAAAAATGGAAAGTATGTATTTTTAAGAATTTCTTTTAGTTGAATGTAAATATCAAGTTTCTATCCAATAAAATCTTATGTATAGAATTTATTAATCTCATTGTTTTTATTTTATTCATTCAAATTTGTTTATATAATTTCTTAAACTTTTTATTGTAAGTTGAGAGTTATTTTCTAATGTAAGATAATGCACGAAAAAAGAAACAATGGAAATTCAATATGTTTCTATGCGCATTCCTATTACATCGACATGGACACACTGTGTCTTAGTCTACTATAACTTAGCAGAATATGAAAATTTTTATTTGAATATAACAATTTTATGAAATTATAATTTATCACTAAAAATATGTATTTTATTTTATTGAATTCTGAAATGAAATTGAGAATTTCTTCAAATTCAAAAATAAAATTGAGAATAATAAATCATACTCTTCAAAATGGAAGATCGTCTTAATCCCAATTATTGTTGTGTATTGCTCTTCAACTTTCTTTCTGCACATCTTTTGGGACTGAATTTTCAAAGTATCTTCCCTTATGAACAACTGAAAAGTTAGTACACTGGCCTTTGATTTAAAAATATATGGGTTCAAATCATACCCTGGACATGGAAGTTTTTAGCGGTTTGGAATCCTCTTTAAACTGCAAGTCTCTATTACACATGATCTCTCTATCTGCAAATGAGGTCTAAGTAGTCCTCATGTGCAAAAAACAAATCAAACTAAATCCTTATGATGTTGTTATATACAGTCTTATGATGTTATAACCTTAATACAGCCAGTTATTTATAAAAAGTTCTCTTGAAAACCAATAATTCAAGGTTTGTAAAGTTCATGGAAACTCTTAGCATTTAAATATTTTCTTTCCAAAGTCCTGAAAGTTTTTACAATTTTGAGTTTACTCCTAAAACTTCTTCAATACTTCATGGAAAATTAAATTTTTTTTAACATAATCAATTTTATAATTTTTTTTATATAGTTTTAATTACATATCAATTTAATTTTTTTAGTTTGTTTATACATCTACTCTGAAAATCCAAGTTTATTGATGAAAGCAATGGTTGCTGGAGTATGTTGTGAACTTTTTTTCTTTCTACATGTGTTTAGAAGTGTATAATATACATTATTATTGTGAAGTTCAGGTTATTTGCATCACACATTAAAAAAACTTATAATTTGAGTAACATTTTTTTACATATATTAAGCTATTATCAATTTTTACTGTTTTTGCGTTACAAAGCCCAACTAATATGCGATGTGTAGATAATACCCATATTTTAGAATGTTGATATTATTCACTTTCCAGTGGATTCCAGCTGATTTTAGTGTTAAGAATAAGATTACTAATTTTTTGGCTAGGAAGAGAACAAGAATCGTCTACAGACCTTTAAAAACTCTATCATTTCATTCAGTAGATACTTTGACCCAAAGAAGGTATGGGGAATATGGAAGTCACAATGGTTTAGTGGTAGGATAGCATTCTTCAGACATGAAGTTCTGGGTTTGATCCCAATCACAGTTGAAATAGGAGACGAGTGTTCTGCTTTCTGCATGTGCACATCTGTTGGGGTGAGTGCTTTTGAGCTTTCTTCCTTTGCAATGTGTGAATACAGCTCACTATCTATGAAAAGTTCCTCCAGAAGTCACCTTAAGAGGTGGATGCTAAAATGCTATTATGCTTTTCATCCATTGGATTGTTCACTATGTGGTGTGAAAAAAAAAAATATGGTTCAAGAGAAAACAGAAACATTGCTTGATTCTATCAGCAAATCATAGACATTTCTTATGGAGGGAATTTGAAAGATTTCTGTGTATCCAAAAGAACAGTTGTGGCATTTTTTCGACTACTCTTTGCTGTTTGAAAGTTTATCGGCACAGGCGTAAACTTTGCATTCCCCTTTTTGTTCTGTATGTGGATAACCTCAAATTTTTGGCACTTCTTGTTTAGACTCATGCTTTCCACTTATGTTTCTAGATGTAAAGTCCAAAGATATTGGGAAACCTGGAACCTAATAGTGTCAAAACCACTTGTCTTGGCATTTGAAACAATTTTTTTTAAAAATTTTTAATGAAACCAAGAAAATGAATCTAAATGTTAATTTTTGTTGTACCCATTAGGTATAAGTAAGACTTTCAGTATTGAGTAAAATTTTCATAAAAATAACAGAAAATAAAATTTTAAAATTGTAAATCATTTTTAAATATCTATGACAAAGAAGTTGATAGGAAACTATTTGCTTTGATATTCTATGCCATAGCAAAATAACAAATAAAATAAATTAATTTAAAATATAATAGCTTTTTTGCCATCTTTTTTTCACATCTGAAATAAATGTGCCAAAAAACATTTGTAAAAAAATGTAACTCTTTATGTTAAATTGTGTAATGATACAATAGAGTTTATTTTAAAATTGAATAAACTTTTAAATTTTAAAATTAATTGGTTGTTAAACACATCAAAGTGCTTTAATGTAAAAAATTGTGTCTTTATAGAAGAATTTAAATTATTAGATCGCTAGAGAGAAGTATAAAAAATTTTTTGCTGACCAGGTTTATCCTATAATGCAAACTTTGTTCCCTGCATGAGAGGGAATTTTTCAAGGTAATAATCGATGTAGCAGAATTTGTCCAATCATGGTTTGATGAAGATGAAGTTACATCTATTTTGGTTCAATCACCTGACTTCAACAAAATTGAACTGTTATGGTCTATTTTAGAGTTTCCAATTTGGAACTAATATCCTATTGGCAATTCTCTCAGAACTTATTCAATATTTACATAAAGAATGGTACTCTAAACTCAATTCAACACTTGTATGTGTCAATCCAAGCTGTATTTACACTCCACAATGGCAGTTCTACACTAACAAAGAATTTTTCATAAATCTAAGTTGTTACCAGTATTTTAATAATCACTTGTACATGTATACAATAGAAGTATGCTATGAAAATACTGGCAAATTAAAATAAATTGCAGTCAAACATGTGTTGAAGTGGAGCTTAAAAAATCACTGATGATTGAAAATTCGATTTAAGTAAAGTGTAAAGATGAAGTTTTATGGTTTAACTCATAAATATGTACACATTGCAAATTAATTTAATTAATATCTTAAAAGTATATGTTGCATTACAAAATGAAGTCTCATGTGCTTATTAACTGAAAACAAATGTTTTGAGGTGTATTACTTGAAAACTCTTTAGTTATAAAGCCAAAACTCTTTCATCCTCATTCCAATTTATTTCTGAGTGCTGATATACATCAGCACAATAAAGCTGCTTTCATTGCAAAGTCCAAAAATACTGAAATAACAATAATAAAAAATAGTGAATATCATTATTTAAAAAATTATGCTATAGGAATGTAGAAAAAAGGGGATATCGGTTGCAGTAAATAATTTTTTTTGTCCCAATGGTATTTTATAAATAACAATTTAATATAAAAAAAGAATGATATGATTCTTTCTTGAAGCAAGAAGAGTTCTTTAAAAATATGTCTCATGAGGCAAATTCAGAGGAGACTCCAAAGCAGCATTTATTAGGTTTTAAATTATAAACTATCATGTTCACAAAATATTAAAATAGAACTTATTTTAAAATAGCTAGAGATCTACATCCTGATATAAGTTTCTCGCCATTTTATTGAGCAGTTCTCAATAAAGCCTTCGACAAAAAGTCTAAGGTTTTTTTACAAATAGAATTAGGATTTTATTTACATAGAGTTCTTAAAAATTATTTGTAAAATAAGAATTTGGAGAAATTGATGTAGTAATCTAGGAGTTATGGAGTCAATTGTAATTCTTCATACATGTGTAATGTTTATGATATTGTGAATACTCACAGGTTTTTTTACAAAAGTGATTTTTAATATATTTACTTAAATTTTTTAAATATGATAAATAGGTAAAATGCAATACTGCCAATAAATAGTAAATGATTTATCAGAGAAAAGTAACTAAAATATTCCATTTTAGAAAGAAATTTAATACTTCAAATGTTTATTTTTTTATAATAAATTTATTATAATAAAACATTATTTGTTATGAAATAAAAAAGTAACTATTATTTGTACTTAAAGCTTCCCAGATTTTTTGTGAATAGAATTATATTTATTAAAAATAGCTTTAATTTATGAGATGCATTTGATTATTTTTGTAAATAAGACATATAAATATTACTTATGTTAAAATATGTTTTTCTATAGAATTTTTCGATTTAGAAAATGTTCTGATTTATATTTTAAATTGTGTTTCTCATAACAGATTATTGAATTAATCAACACATTTCAACTATTAATGCCAGTGCGAGTATTCATAGTTTTGGAAGATTTTTTTTTTAGATAGATACATGCATTTTCTGTTTTAGGATATGTTTGTAAACTATGTGTTGGAATGAGCTGAAATGAAATCTAATATATTAAATACCATTAGTATCTAAATATAATTAATTCCGAAATTTTGTGTTTCATTCAGTTTTTTTTCTAGTTTTATTATTCTATAGTCTTCAGATAAATATTCTACTTGCTAAATGAAAATTAAAAATTTATTTAAAGTGGATATTAATTATTATGCAAGTATATTATATTTTGTCTTTAAACATCATAATTTTTGTAACTTGCTGTATTTTTATTGTAGGAGTTAATTGATGCTCAGGATAAAGAATCTAGAAAATTGTCAATATCTGTTGCTAGGTGTTATCCTTTAAAAAATCGTTTCCCTGATGTTATGCCATGTAAGTTTTTTTGTACTTTTGAGTATTTAAGCTAAAATATTTGCTTAAGATGCATGTAGTATAATCTAGACTGTTGGAATTAGAATCTGCTTTGGTTATCAAAATTTAAAATTGTGGACTAATTCTTTGAATCTTTGTGAAAAATTATATGAAACACTAGTTGATTAATAAACGCTGACACTTTTAATACACTTTTAAGTAGATACCACTAATGGATGAAATTGATAAAATGCAATAAAACAAATATGAACATACACATTGGAGAACAAAGGCAAGTTCAAGTAGCCACCAAGTGATTAAATTATTAATGAGACTGATTTGAAATTTTTTTTGCCTGATAACAAAATTTTAATGAAAACAATAAAACAAAAAACATGTAGAAAGGGGATTTTTTTTTTAAAAATTTTACATGAAATATTAGTTTTACTATTATGTCTTATTATAGAAGTGATAACTTTTTATTATTAAATCCAAAATGTGAAATTCATTTTTGAGAGACTTTATTTAACTAAAGTTGTTTTATTTAGATCTGCTATAGTTTGACCAATCAATTGGGACAAAAATGTATATAAAATATGATATTTTTTTCATATGCATTATTTGTTATTTTTTACCTTTTATGTTTTGTTTTAAGGGTAATTTTTTATACTAAATCTAAAATATAAATATTTTTCAGTGATTTTTAATCAAACCTGTATTTTGCTATTTAGACTTGTAATTATTTTAACTAATCAATAAGAAAATACTTCATTACATTATAATTTTATTCTTCATTTTGTACCAACTCGAGATGGTATGTCAATGAAGAGAGAACCAAGGTGGTATGCCATGGTCTTCCACTGAATCAAGTTTCAATTTGACCTCATTCTGGTTAGACTCTTCCAGGTTTTAATTTCAAGAATTTTCAGATCTGTTTCTAGGAAGCCAATCCACCAAATCCTTGGTCTTAGGTGATGATTTGATTTCAAAAATCTTCTTGGTGGCTTGGTTGTCATTCATTCTAATCAAGTACACTCATTTCTGCTTCTGAATAGAAATGCGTTTCATTATGTCTGTATTTTCATTATTTAGATTTATAAATTTGTTCTCTTAATTTTGTTGCATTTCAAACCTCTGAAGATGCTAGTACTTTTCTTTCAGACAATCAGAACCTCTTTGTCTCTCTCAGTCATTGCCCATGTTTCAGCAGTATATGTGACAATGATATGAAATAAAATTTTCTTATAGATTTTAAGTACTTGTAAATCCCCCCCCCCAAAAAATGCTATTTCCTGTAGTATTCCCATTCAAGTATGGAATCTACAAAAACTGGTATTTGTCATGTAAATTTGTCTTGTTTTGATAAAATGAAAGAAGTCTTTTCTTTGCTTTACAAATAAAGAAAGGCTTGTTTGAGGGCTTCCTGGGTTCATGTGGCTATAGCAATGTCTGCAAATACAAAAATCTGCACTATTTTATGAAAGTTATTTCCTTTTTTGTTTATGTTCTGTATTCTAATGATTTTTGGCAAGCAAGATTAAACAGCAAGCACAGAAGTGCTTCTCTTTGTTTCAGGCCATTTGAGTAAACAATAGTTTCAGATAGTTCCTTGACTTTAAGTTTGGTGATAGAACTCAAGGTGATAGTGACCAGGTTAATCAATTTTTCAGGCATATTGATTTCATTGATTGCGAGTCATTAATTGTAATAGCAGTTTTTTGTTTACTTAGTCAAGCTGTTTTGAAATGAATAAACAGGAAGTTGGTTTTAATATTAAATTTTCTTGTCTTTTCCATGATTTGTCTCAAGTTAAATGTTCTGCTGATCTTTTTATTATGAAGTTGAATTGGTAGTCACCAATAATATTTTCTAACGTGTTTAATAATATTGTGCAGATTAACTAATAAGAAGTGCATTGCAAACTAATGCCTTCATAGTTGGAATATTGTACTTTTGTTCTTTTTTATGAATGAGATATGTAATGCTTGATTTCCAGTTTTCTGTTTAGTAATAGTTCTTTTCAGTAATAGTTTATTAGCATTAGTAAATTTAGGCTTCTTTTATTCTTCATATGAGTCTTAAAAGACTAAAAATAACTGATTCGATTACAATAGTCTTGGGATTCAAAAAATAATATAAAATAATAAAATAAAAATAGCAAAGAGGAAATAGCATAGTAAAAATTGGAAATTGTATTATTTAATCATTTTTATGTTGATATTTTGCTTGTTGTGTAAAAAAAGTACTCATTTGCATTATCTTGAAACTATCTTGATTAGTATATATATATATATATATATATATATATATATATATATATATATATATAAGGTAATGTATTTAAAAGATAGAAAGTAAATGGAATCAATGAAATACAATATTTACTAATACATATAGGCAATCAAATCACTGCAAAGGCAACTAATGAGAGACATGTGAATTTAGATGAAATGAGATGTAACTTTAAGAACAATAAAAATCAAAGTCAAAAGTAGGAAGAAACTATACAATTCACTACAAATAAGAAAATCAAGAAAAAACTATATAATACAAATAAAGAAAAGGCATCTTGACCATGTCTCCATCAAGATTGAGGGGGTTAACTATGCATATAGAACACTCTTTTCTGACAAGCACAAAAGACAAATGTCTAAAACTTTTCGTGCTATTCTCGTGAAGAGCTAAATCAATTTATTCTCAAATGAGCTTTCCCTAATTAAAACCCATATTTCCAACAATAGCACTGAATGCTTAGACTTACTTATAAACATTGAAATTTCAACTACTTATATCGATATATTCGATTAAACCAGGCATATTTTTTCAATTTCAACCCCTTAACTGGATTTCCCGTACAGTGTGCATTCATCGATACTTCCTCCTTTCTTGTTCTGATTTGCCCATACTTTTAATGTATTGAAAAAGGGACTTTTGTGTTAGAATATTTCAATAGATTTTGTAGCTTGTCCATGCCATTTAAAATCATTCTAACCAGTTTTTCTATTGTTATTGAAAGTCAAAAATATTTTGCATTCTAGGTTCTTGAAAGTTTTGCTACATGGTTTTCTGGTTGGAAATTAAAAGCTCTTTAATTATGGATGATACAATAGATTGATACTTTATGGTTAGATGCTTCTGTGTGATGATTTGGGTGCCAATTCAGAACTGTCTTGTAAAGTTCTGGGTAATTTTTCATACGAGGGTTACTACTTTGAAATTTTTGAGATACGCACAGATGAGAATTTACAAAATAAAAATAACGGTTTAATTTTAAAATACAAAGTATTTTAATACAGAAGACGGTTTTTACTGACTTACTTCAATTTATTTAGCGTAGAATAAATTTTAAACAGAAGAGAAAATGGAGTTGATGCGAGAACATTCTCGCGCTATGATTTTCTATGATTTTAAAGCAGGATTAAATCAAGAAGAATGCGTTCAACGGTTGCAATTAGCATTTGGTGATGAATCTCCAACTCGTGCTACTGTATTCAGATGGTTTAGAGAATTTAGAAGAGGTCGCAATTTTCTTCAGGATGAAGAACACACAGGAAGGTCGCCGTCGGCAGTAATCCCGGATAATGGGTTTGCCATACTAAAAATATTAATGGATGATAATCGCTTTACCTATCAAATGATACCAAAGGAATTTAACATTGGATCCGCAGCCATTCACAAAATCATTCATGAAGAATTACACATGAAAAAATTAGTTTGAGGTTGGGTTCCCCATAATCTAACTGAGCACCAAAAAGAGTAGCATGTCAGAATCAATAAAAAAAACTCTTAAATTGCTAAATGATGGTAGCCACCGCATCATTTCTAAAATTGTAACAGGTGATGAAACATGCATGCCGTTTTTTGACGTTCCAATACGTCAAGAAAGCAAAGTATGGGTCTTTGAGGATGATCCCATGTCAACAATGGTGAAAAAACAACGCGCACTGAAAAAAAGTGATGTATGCCGTTTTCTTCAGAAGTACGGGATTGGTCAAAGCCATCAAGTTAGAAGGACAGTAACAGCAAACTGGTATACCACTAAATGTCTTCCAGAAATTCTACAAGAACTGAATGTTAGGGGACTAATGTTTCACCATGACAATGCATCTTTACGTTCAGCCGGATTAACAGTTAAGTTTCTTAAACAAAAACAAATTAAAGTGATCGAACGTCCTCCGTATTCACCTGATCTAGCTATGCCCGACTTTTGGTTATTCTTTAATCTAAAAAAGAACTTACGTAGACGTCGTTTTCATTCAGAAGAAGAGATTGATGTGGCTATAAATGCATTTTTTTAATCTATTCCAAGAAATAAATGGCTTGAGGCATTTAATCTGTGGAAAATTCGTCTACAAAAGTGCATTGATGCTGGAGGAGATTACTTTGAACATACCTAAAATTTTGTAAGTGTAACTTTAAAAACCTAGTTGTATCTCAAAAATTTCAGAGTGACCCTTGTATAACATGTTTAATGAGCTCAGCTCCAATGAAGGTTTGATTTCTGCCAGAAATTTTATTGAAAACGATGTGGAAAACCCGTATCTTCCATGTCACAGGTTTAATTTAACTAGTATTCCATCAGCAAATTGATGATATTTCTGATGAACTACAATTTTATGAAACATTTATTGATTCTTCTCTGATGAATTATTTAGCAAAAGCTTTTAAAATTTCTTTAATTTTCTTTTTATACTAAGTTAGGACTTTAATTTTATCCAATAAAAAAACATGCTTTTTTAGGAACATTTCTGGGGGAAAATTGATCAGTTAAAGGGGTTAAAGTTTATAAACTAATATACTGGATATTCAACTTTTCTTTAAAGATTTACAGGAATGTAATATTTAGTGAATTAAAACTCATATACAATGTTGGCAATAAAATAAAATTCACCAAAAACCAAACTAAACAATTAATTAATCAACTGCAATATAATGATTTTCATGTTCATTTTATTTTAAAACATGTAGGAAGTAAGGAATTGCATGTAAGATGGAAGAGTAATTTGTAGTTTTTATAACTACTGAAGGGTTACCCAAGCAATGAAGTTCTTACAAGAATCTTGAAAATACCTACAATATTAACTAATATACTTTAATTTCACTTAAACTTTTAATCTGATTTATAAACTACTTTAACTTCTTAATTTAACTCATTTTTTCTAATTACTTTTGGCAACTATATTCTTCTGTATTTAATATAAATTTTTAATGTATTGCTTTGATTCTATTTACTTTAATTTTGATATATTTTCTTTAATACAGACACTCTTTAAAGGAATATCTCGAAAAATTTTAGATAATTTTTCTTTGTGGTTGTCAGAAAAGAGTGTTTTGTTTGCATAGTTGACCATCTGCCTCCTGATAAAGATATGGTCCTTATGCCTTTTCCCTATTTGTAGTATATAATTTTTTCTTGATTTTGTTTTAATTGTAATGAGTTGTATAGTTTCTTCTTACTCTTGTCTTTGATTTTTACTGCACTTCAAGTTACATCTTATTTTACTCACTCACTCACTGACTGACTCACTCACTCACTCACTGACTCACTCACTCACACACTCTCTCTCTCTCTCACACACTCTCTCTCTCTCTCTCTCACACACTCTCTCTCTCTCACACACACACTCACTCACACTATAATTAATATATATAATGCATATAATTTTTATATCCTTTTCCTTAGGCAATTTAGAACATCAATTGTATTGTATGAAGTGGTTTAATTTTTAATTTGTAAATTTATTAAAATCAGATTATTGAAAGTGTCATTTAGATTAATATATGTTTTAGGATTGCTTTTTAATGGTGGAATAAAAGTGAAAATATTTTATTAACGAAATCTGTTTTTTTTTAATATTATGCAAAGTTTTTAATCATTTCATAATTTAAGCTTTTCTTTTTGTATTGAATTAGTTTCTAGTTAATTACAGTAAAATTTTTTTTTCTGTTAGATTTAATATATCTGACAAAAATTAGTAAATAAGATAATAATGATAAGGAAAAAACAACTGTTTTATTAATTTGCGAAAGCTTATTTATCATGTCAGTAAAATTAGTAAGTATTTAAATTCAGGTATAATGCCTTTATTTTTAAAATTCTGAAAAATGAAAGGAAATTGAGGACATTTAAACTTTATAATAAATAAATAATTGCAATAATGAGGAATTTAATGTATAATAAACAAGTTCTTCTGAAACATTTAAAAAGTGCTTGTAAATAAATTATACAAAATATTTTATATTGCTTATATGACTTTTCTTCTAATAGTAACACAATACACAATCATATTATTTAACTATCATTTTTTGAGCTATCAAATGAAATGTGTTTTTTTTTCACAGATGATAATAATAGAGTTAAGTTAACTTCTGCCAGGGATGATTACATTAATGCATCTTATCTCAAGGTAATATAAAGTTTGAAACACATTTTATAAAAATTGCTTTTTCTAACTACTTATTCATTACTTTTTTTTTAAATATTTTCTTTGTGTAGAAAATTACAAAAATTAAAAGCTATTCAAAATATGTAAAATTATCTGTTATGAAAATTGGGAAAAAAAAATTGATGCAATTGTTTTTTTATTTGATTAGTTTTTATAAAACTTTTCTCCAATAGAATTGGAATTTTTTTCATGATCATAGGTATTTAACTTTTTAAGAAGTCTCCAATTCCATTACAAACATTGTTTGATTATTTTCTCACTATGATCTTTTATTTATTATTAATACTATTTGCATTCATTTTGCAGTACTAATTTTTATCTTTTGAGAAGTCAGTAATAACTGTCTTAACTTTTACATTCAATAAATCTTTTTTAATTGGACTTGTTTTTTTTAAATTATTGTTTGCTATATGTGTATGGTTTATAATCAAACTGTAGCATTAAAATAATTGATAATAAGAAGTAATGTACTAGATGTGAATATTTTTGTCAATAGATACAAGTAAACGTCTGTAAACAACTTTTCATAGATGTCATAATTATAGGATTCATTTAAAATAAAAAATGTTTAAAGATTATAACAATTTTTGTGAAATATTAAAGGGGGAGGGGAGAATAATATGATATATATATTATTTGTTCACCATAGTTTAGTGCTAAAGCAAACAATACCTTTCAATGGTGCAGTTTGTCTTCTTTGGGACCTTGCACCAGTAAACCCAATTAAATAATACTCTTCAGTTTGAAATTCAGTTCCAGTCTAGCATTTAAAAACAAGAGAGGTGTTATGTATCTGCTTCTTACATTCACAGCTATTGTGATGGATGCTTTGGAGTTTTCCCAAATTTCTTTCCTCTGCAACATGTAAATATAACCCAGTACCTCTTTAAAGTCCTCTTTCAAAACAAAAACATGACTGAGGTTCTTTTATCTTACAGCAGCCTACAGTTGTTTCATTATTCATTTGTTGTAAAAAGTATAAGTATAAATTCAGAAAATCAAAGATTGAAATTGATTTTTTTGAATTTGAAGTTTTATTGAAAAGTAATAAAATTTGCTCACACAACTTTTTCATGCATTTCTAGTTTTGTTTCTTTTTATAGGATATATGCCCAGGAAGTCCTGTATTTGTAATTACTCAGGCCCCTCTTCCTACAACTTTTAATGATTTCTGGTTAATGGTGTGGGAACAACAAGTTGAGACACTCATTTGTCTGTTATCTGATAATGAGGTAATTTTTCTATTTTTATAGGTTAGTACAATTTTTCTTTGCATTTGGTAGTGGGATTATTTTTTTTGTTAAAGTATTATGATTTAAAGCTTATTTTTACGATTTAATAAAAGTAACATAAAAAATGGTATTAAATAAAGTCAATTACTGTAAAAATAAAAAAAACATTTTTACTGAATGTTTTTTTAATAACGATTATCAAAAATTCTTTTAATATTGACTGTCAAAGCATCTTTAGTGGATTAGCTTTGATGCCTATGGTATTTCATGAATATCATGACAAATGTGTCAAATCAAGAATTATAATATATATATATATATTTTTTTTTTTTGCAAAAAAGTTCTATTGATAATATCTATAAGGAAATTTAAATTTCATAGGCATTTTTTATTAATTAAGTGATATTTATTGCTTCAAAGAAGTTTACTAATTAATGCATGCAAAATCATATTTCTTATTATTTAAGTATCCGGTAAAACACTTTTAAAAGTTATTGTATTTAATTTCTTTTTCTCAAAAATACTTGATTTATTTAAATATTCAAATATTGTTTAGATTTAAATAAATACTGTTCATACACAAATTCATAGTTAATGCATCAAAAATTTTCAACCCTTATGCTAATTTTTCTGTTTTATATTGCATTAATATATATATTAATTTATTATGAATTATCTTTGACAAACAAGACATTGTTTTCAATTAAAATTGTGTTTGCTTTGAAATTATTACTCTAAATCCTTGATCTAGTTTTATGTTGAAGTAACTTAATGTGAATAATATGTTTTTCAAATTTAGCTTTTTCATGTATTGCATCATGTCCAATGTTATGAAAATTAATGTTTATTAGAATGTACCTAGCAACATTTGAATGCTTTGTATTTTCATATTTGTAATGTAATTTGCACTTAATAGTATGAAGTAACTTTATTATTAATGTTAGAAATTTCATTTATTTGGAATATTCTTTTATATATTATAAAATGATGCTAATTTAAAATGTAATTATTGCTATAGTAAATTTAATTTGTTAATTTCCATTTATCTGTTTTTTTAAAACTTTTTTGTATATTTCAGTAAAAAGTTCTTTAAATCGTGTTCCCTTTTTATGTATTTTTAATTCTTTGTATATATACACTCACAAATTGCTTTCACTTTACTGTTTTTCATTTTAGCTGAAAAATCATGTGTATTTCCCAAAAGATAGAGGATGTTCACGTGTTCTTGGTGATTTTGAGATATCTCTTCACAGCCATAAAGAAAAAAATGGTTTTGTTGAAAGAATGGTTAATATAACACATATAAAGGTACTATTCGATAAATTTAGAATTAGCATTTCTTGTTAAAAATTGGCATGGTAGTTGCATAAATTTTAATTAATGTATTGATATATAAATCTAAATGTAGGTACTTATATATTGTGAAAATCTTGGTAAATTTCGTGATTTCTGTGAATTATAGAATTCATCTATAAATGTATTATGTAATGTAAATTTAATACAATAACATTTTACTAATTTATTTTATTAGAATAAGATGTAAATTTATTATACTTAATAAAATGTCTAATTATTATTTGTCATTAAGCATCTATTAGAAAAGTATAAAATATATTTCATCATAAAAAAAAAAAGTTTAGATTTAAATTTCATTTCACTTCAAAAGTCACTCAATAGTAAGTTGTGTACTTGTAAAGAAAGTAATTTTTCCTTTTGTAGAAATTTCATTATTATAAAAAATTTAGATTTTATTTTACTCAGTCTTGCAAAAGTAAATTATGTGCCTTAAGTAAATTTTTTTCTTCTTTTTTAAGTGTGGTAAAATGTCTAATCTAGACTTAAACCTTATGTCTTTTGAAAAAAATATTAGAAATGTATCCTGATCTACAAATAAAAGATAATCCTTTACAATGCATCTAAAACTGCAAAATATTCTTTTATTACTTATATCCAATTTTTTCATTTCTAGAAAATAAATTTTATTGTTACATTTAATGATTTGTTATTTACTTTTGAATATAGATGAACAAATAATTTAAAATTAATTTATAAAAGTATTTCTAATTTTAATTATTAATCTATTAAAATTACAAAAAAATTTAACTTATTTGTAAAAGTTTTTTTTAGATCTGTAAATAAATTGAAAAAAAACACACACACACAGGATTGTCAATTTAATTCATTGTTGGTCTATTTTTTGAAAGTATTTTGTTGTTAATTATGTAAATATTTCCTTGATTTAGAATTCAAAAGTTAGTTTCCTTTTTCCATTAATTCTGATAAATTTAATGAGTGAATAATTTTCTATGATCGTAATTTATATTATAATAAAGAAATATAATTTTAGTATTAGTTAAAAAGCTGTTTATTTAAATTTTTTATGCAAAGCTAGACAACGAAACCTTGAAAAAGCTTTTTTCATGGGTTTTGAAAATTTTCTTTAAAACCAGAAAGAATTAGTACTCTTATAGCCATGATATATTATTTGAAAAAACTTACTCTAGATAACTGAATATTTTTTAATTATTACAATTCTAATTACTAGTTTTTCATGTTTTGCTCATTAGCTATGATCATGAATAAGAAAATTTTAATGTTAATTAATATTATTAATTAAATTTTAAAACAATACTTTTTTTATTGATTTAAAAAAATTGGAAATTTTCTTTAATTTTTTCTACTAATAGTATATATTTCTGAAATTATATTTGTGATATTTAAATTTTTCTTAAATTATTAATGATTTCAATCCTTTAGAATCGAACTTCTAGAGTTGTTGTTCATCTTCAATTTACTCAGTGGCCTGTAAGGTTAGTGGAGAATTTTTAATTTCTTCCTATTTTATGTGTTTTTAAATTATCATTTCTTTTGCTAAAATAATTCATATTTTCTTTTCTAGTGGTACACCAAAGTCTCCAGCCTCTCTTTTGCAATTTGTATTTGATGTTCTAAGCTACCATAAGCAGCAGAGAAATCTTATGAGACCAGTTGTTGTTCATTGCAGGTAACAATTTATTAAAATTCTGGAATACATTGAATGACATGTTTAAAAGTATATCAGATTTTAACTTTAACTAAAGCAATTTAAAATAAGAAAGTACTTTGAAATTTAAAAATTCACCTTTGATGTATCAGCATATCTGATGCATCAAATGCGAGTAAAAAGCCAGCAAAGTTGTGAAACAATTCTGCTGGTTGTCCAAAATGCAATAGAAAAATATTTCTCTATGAACACAAATTCTATGTGACATTTGCATATATCAAATGGGGTTACCTAACATATGAAGACTGTTGTAAGGCATTTGAATAAGTGTTACATTTGCAATTCCTGAGGGAACTGTTTAATAAATAGTAGAGCATATTCAAATGTGGCAAAAATAGAAAATGTGGAACTCCCCAACCACTTACTCTGATGGATGCATATGTTGAAAGTAAAAGGTCCATTTTTGTTGAATAGTGGTAAAGATTGCACTTGGTATTTTCACTTTAATGAGTGTGATGCTGAATTGACAGATGAATGGTTTAAGCTCTATCCTTGGGTTTAGTTCCTACTTTAAGAGTGGACGTTCGAAGTGGTTCTGAATCCTTTATAAGCTGCAAGTCCTGGTATAATCAGGTCTTGTGCGCTGAAAATTATTATAGAATGACAATCAAACCAAATTAAAGAGTGTAATTTTGACACTATACCTTGGTGAACCTTCATCAGAATGCAACACACCCATTGATTGCAATTTCAGTGCAGCCAGATATGACTGTCAGAGCAGTATAAAGTGATAATTAAATACAATTTTGAATATTTATTCTTTATATATTTTGAATACTATATAATATAAATGCAGTGTTCAGGTCAACATATAAATAAGTATTGCATCTAAATTGGAATTGTACTTTTACTTGCGGCACTATAATAGTTTGATTAAAGTTTGTGGACACCATAGAAAGAGGTTACTGAATATATACATAATTACACTAATTTAAAACTCTTATACATACTTACACTAATTTTGCTCTCATACATTTTGGTAATTTTATTGAATTTTATTCTATCACCTCCTTGCATGCATTTCCTATCAAATTCATTCAGTCTGTGATTTTAATGTAACTAGTTTGGAATGCAACATCTAGATTGATGAACAAATTAATTTAAAATGAATGTGCAATAACAGTAACCATGACAACTCATATAAACACGCAGAACAACATATGAAGCCCCTTTTTTTCAATGAAGGGGCATGCAACTGTAATTATTGTCAATTATGTGTTACCTCAATGATGTAATTACTGATGCATTGAAAACATAAATTTTATTATCTTCACTTTGCATAAAACAATAAGTTAGTGATCATTTATAGTATGCATAATGTTTGGAAAAAATTTGATGTTCTTTGCTCTTGGCTTGATTGCATTTTGAGTAGCCAAAAGTGTTTTCTCTCCTATGGTAGCTTAATTTTTCATTTCAGTTTAATTGTAAAGTGTCCATGTTAACGCATTTCATTGACTAATGAGAAATAAAAATAATTATTGTAAATCATAGATTCGTAAGTGTTTTACTTTTTTTTTTCAGCTCGGGAATTGGTAGGAGTGGTTGCTTCTGCTTGGTGACTGCTCTTGTCAGTGAAATGAACAATGGTCATGGACCAAGAGATGTTGCTCAAGTAGCTGCAATGGTCAGCCAACAAAGAAAATTCTTAATTCAAGACAAAGATCAATTGAAGTTTTGTTATGATACTGTTCTTTATTATGCTCAAGATTTACTAATGAAAAGTAAATATACATCTTAGATAAAATTTAATAAAAATGTTTCACATTTCCATAAAAATTTTCTAATTTTTACAAAAATAGGAATTATAAGTTTACGTAAAATTTGTTATATATTTAAAAATTATTACAAATATGTATAGTTTTTTTCAACCTTTAGATAATTTTGGTTATTTAAATATTTTTAGTAATACATAGGTATTTGGAGTGCTAGAAACGTTATTACTATCTGGATTTTGATAAATTTCTTTCCAGTTAAAAATTTTTTATTACCAAAATAGTTAATGTTTATTTTATTTTGAAAATTATCTTATATATATACACACACACAAATGTCCTATTTGCTAGAAGTTTAACTGACAGCTGAAAGCTTAGCACTTTGACTGCTCATTCAAAAGTTTGGGTGCTTTCCCATATAGGGCATGGGTATTTGTGGAGGTTCAAATCTATTCCAAACTATATGTCTGTGTCAAATCAGTTCTAGTGAGCAAAAAATGACTTGGAAGACTAACCTGATCAATTGATAGATTTGACTTGATTTTTGTCTTGATGCTCTCTGAGTAAAGATGAGTCAAAATCATTATTGCTTGATTCTTTTTTCTCAGATATCATTGTGTTGAGATATTGTGATCAAATTAAATATCTATAGGATCTGATTATCCTTCTTTGTGTGGTTTGCTCATGTATTGATTTTGTCATTTAACCATGGTTCAAAATTTGGATGCATTGTCACATGTATTATAATGACAATTTTTTTTTATCCAACACGATTCAATAAAAAGAAGCAAATTTTAAATTACGTTATTTAAAGACAAAAATATGCAATTTTTTATAAAACGTCTTGATACTCAAACAGCTTAAATTTCTAATCACCCTTTTCCAAGTTTGAAATGCGAAATTCATTTTATAATAGTTACATACTTGAGATTTTAAACATTTGTATCATAAATGCAAGTTTGCGAAATTCTAGAAAAACTTCAGAAATTCTATTTTTATACCCAAAAAATAATTCATTGTTGCCACATCACAAAAATTCGATCCCTACAAATAAATCTTTTTTGCATAGATAAAATGAATAGTAAAAATACATTATATTACATATTATTATAATATATTAAAGCAATAAATTTTCAATTTAAAGCACTAAGAATTTGTCAGATTTGAAATGTCTTTAGGTTGTACTGTAAATACTATAATCTTAAAAAAGAGTGCTACTAGATGGTACAAATATATATAAGCAGTGACATTATAAATGGAAATGTTTTGATACAGGATTCTTCTTTCAATTTTTATGAATTCAAAGTGAATTGATATATATGATTACACCTTTTGTTTTTGATGAATCACTGTAGATCATGAAACCTCTCAAGAAGAAGATTAAGCTATTGTAAATTCTATTTATTATTCTGTGTTAAAAATTGAATGATAAATAAATATAAACAACTTAACTACAAGCATCTCCTTTACACATGGTCTGTTCACTATGTTTCAAAACCATTTCAGTCAATTTAAAATTATGTATGCTGTGTGATTTTGTAAGATACCATCATTAAATAGTCACCTCAATAAACAAGTATAATTTTAGGAAAATAATCAAAGAATTTTTAATTATTCTATAATATTGAAGTGAAATGCATTTTAATAAATATAGAAAAAATATTTTTAAAAAAAAATTATATAAAAAATGAAATGTTTTATATTGAAATATACAATTAATATTTTATATTTAAACAAATTTGATTTCTCTTGCAAAAAAAAAAAAAAAAGTATTTTGTGAAAAATGAACTTGTTTTATCATTTGTATTCTGGCTTTTTGATTTGTTTCATGGGTTCACTCCTCTCCATGTGGATGTTTGTAGTGGCTCATAGTCCATTTAAAATTTTTATTTTAATGCATCCCGCTCGTAAAGGGATTTTAAACCATTGAAGTTTGAAAAAATTGATTGTAGATCCAATTAGTTAAATAACTTGAAGTTTTCCAACTTTATTCATGATGAATAGTTTAAAATTTTTTAGTTTTTTGGACACCCTTAATGCGTTTTAAAAATTACCCATAAATACTGATTTTTTGTGCAAGTTTTTATCAATGTCTTTAAATCTAAGAAAATGTATATTTTTGAAATTTGTAGGAGGTATTTTGACAAGCAAAGCCTCTTTTGAGGACAAACTTCCTGGAAGTAGCACCACTAGTTCCCATGTCCGACATCCTTCAGAAGATTTCATACTTGGAAGCGGAGGCTTAGCAAAGTTGCAATCTGGGATTGAAAATTTGTCAGTGTCAACAGATGCAAATGAAGGGAGTAGTAGCGTAACAACACCTAGTGAGACAGTGAAAAGTGACTCCCAAGTGATAAGAAATGATGATGCTGTTGTATCTCCAGCTGCTAGCGAAGATTTTAAAGAGTTAGTATCACCTGAAGATAAACAGCAAAATAATAGTCAGCAGGAAACGAAGGAAGTTAACAAGCCGCCAACTGCTGAATCTCCAAAGGACACTACGACAGCTGAAAGCAAGGTCATTCCTTCTATAACTAGTCTGTTAGATCCATCAAATTTTACGTTAGATAGCACTGGATCTCCTGCTAAGAAAAAAATAACTAAAGAAAATTTTGCTAATTCCAAAGGTAGCCTTTCCACTTCGAGCTCTGACAGCGCTGATCCTTTGAGTCAGTTGGATCCTCTGTGGTCATTGAAAAAGCAATAGAAGGGATGAGAAACTAATTTGATGTTATTTTGAAAGTGTCTTACTGGGAAAAATATTGGCGCATATTTAGCCTACTTTTAATTTGGCTCTATCTTGAAACGAATGTACATATTTTGATACTATTTATATGATTTCTTTATATGTGAATAAGGTATATATTTTGCATTAAATCAATGTCTGGAACATAGCTACTCAGATGTATTATTTTAAGGGAAAATATAATTATTTAAATAATAATTATTTGGTTAATTCCATGCATTCAAATTAAACCTGTTTTGATTGGATCAAAATATTGCACATACTTTCATTATTTAATCTTTCAGTCTTTAACTTATTTTGTTATTGAAATAAGTTGCCTGTTTTTATGTTTGGTAATTATATTAGTTTTAGATAATGTTTGATAAAAGTATCTAAGCCACATTTGTTTATTAGGTAACATTAAACAAATTGATAACTTAAATTTGGTAAGATGTTAAATTTAATTGTAAATTACATTTTGCTAAATCTGCCTGTTATGTACTTGTAAAATTTTTATGTTAAATTAATGTAACTGAATCAAATGTTTGTAGAAAATTGCTACACTTTTGTAAATATGAAAAATAGTACTTTTTCTATGCGCTTAAAAATTTAAAAACTCAATAGCAACCGAAAAGTGATGCTTGTTGCATTTTATGCCGCTGAAAAAATTTCTTATATTTTATATAATGTGTGCTGTTTCACTGACATTTTCAGATTTTCAAGGCATAATTTTGCAACAATAATCCATTTTCATACAGTGTACGAAAACTGCTCTTAAAATCATTTTTTGAACCCAACACTAATAATATTATTAATGAGCTTATATATATTTTTTTTTAAAAAAATATTTTTGAGATTATGCAAAATGTGAATTTTCAGATTCAATTTCTTTACCTATTATCCTTACAAAATACATTTTGTGCTCTAGAATTTTACTTCTTAAATTTGAATTAATTTTTCTAAATGTTTAAGGGATTGTTAAAAGAATGTGAAGTTTGCTATTTTATTAGATTAAACTTGTATAAATTATTTAACTGTATATCTGTTTTTAAATAATTGTGTTCTTTATTATCAAATATTTATCTTTTTTATTGGTCTCATATTTTTTTTTGCTGTTGAAAAATAATAACTGTTAAGCTAAAAAATAATCTTGAATAAATTTTTACAAATGAAAGACGTTTGAAAATTCTATTTTAAACAGCATGATGTAGTGTTTCCTAACATGTTATCTAAGTTTAAGAGTTTGCTTTCTACCTTAAATGTGGATATATGTAATTAATAACAATTAATGCTTTCAATAACTGCCATTAATTATTAATGATTAACAAATGATACTTAAAAATTAAAGTTTGAAATTAGTTACTTGAAATTCATGTTAAGCTGTTGACCCAGACACATTAACTGCTTTTCAAAAATGTGATCTTTAAAGCAACAAATTAAATCACAGATTCCCAAAGTCCAAGAATGATTTGTTTTGAAAGAGAAAAATACTTATCCAATTTGTATTTTCAAACAATAATAGTATTATAATTAAAAAAATCTCTTTTTTATTTGACACTAAATCTATAAACAAAATTATTAATTATTTTTATGAAAAATGTTAACTTCATGATTTGAAAATATGCTATCGAACAATTTATGTTACAAAATTCTTCAAAATCAATCATTTTTTTTATATACAAATATTAAAATTATTTATAATATTGCTTATTTAAAGTTTGTACTTAATGGATTATGCGTTCTTGTGTTTCTTAATTGAGCTTGTATTCTTAATGCAATTTGAAGTATTAATATTCAAAACAGAAAAGTTGCACAACATGAGTGTTGTTAGAATCAACTGTCCATTGGTGAAAAGAATCTGCATATATTAGGATTTTATTTTAGAAATTTGACATGCAATTTAGGAAATACTAGAATAATTCATTTTCTATTTGCTTGTTAGCTTTTGGTTCATAATCTTTAATTCAATATCATATTTTTGATCGGCATAAATTTTGAATTGTAATTTACTTTTAGTTTGATTAATTCCTTTTAATTACAATATTTTCAATCAAGCATATTTAAAATTATTTTATAAACAATAAATTATTATACTGCATTGTGAAATCAATATTTTTTCAAATGTTGGGTAAGTTAGTATTAATTTAAGTGCTAGTTAAAGCTATTTTATTTCTTTTAATATGTTTTGCACACATGTTTAAAAATAGGCTTTAATTAAATAATTAATTTGAAAAAAATTATATTATTAAAAAATAAGAGAATTTGCTATATTTTAATAACATTAAAAAATATTTGCCTTCATCTTTAATAGCTTACAAAAATAGTTTTTTAAAAATTTTTAATAATTTTTTGTCACAATTAGTATCAGACTCTTGTATAGAATTGTATTATAATAAAGTTGTAATTCTTTAAATAGATTTTGGGACCAATACTCAAATATAGCTTTATTGTAATTACAGTTGATATATACTTTTTTCAATGTTTAATTTTATTTTGATTCATAGTAATTTCATTAAAGTTTTGTGTATTGTCAATTTTATTGCAAATTTTAAATACTTTTCTGTTTTAAGTGAGTATTAATAACTCATTAATTTCATTTTACATATTAATGAATGTCATACTATGTATTTATTAAGAATGTTTGAAGATATGAGAAATATATACTGTTGTGTGATTAATTAATACTATTGAAGATAATGAAACAAAACTTGATGCTGTGATTTCATGTTGTGACTTTTGTGAAAAAACTTGTGGTTTATAGTGTTTCACATGTGAATAATAGTGAATGTGAAGGTTAAAATTATTAGTAAATATATGCATGTTTAAATAAAATATGACACACTATTAATAGTTGCATATTTTTTTCAACTGTATTAATTAAATTACTAAATAAAATTTTATATTGGATGATTAAAAAATGATAGTTAATTGGTGTATTATAGGTAAAATTGATAATATATTGGAAAAATTAAATTGAATTTTTGATTCATTTGTTATAAAAATAATGTGAATAGTAAGTAAATGAAACTATTTTTTAATTATTACTCTCAAAAGTTTGAAATGGAATCCAGTTTTGAATAGTAGGTTCCAAGATAAGTAACATGTAGTGGGGGGGAAAAAAAAAAAAAAAAAAAAACGATTGTTAAATGACACAGAAACTAAACCTAAACTTAAGGAAAATAATTATTTGTATATCTTTTTTACAATAGGTGGAAGAATAATAGAAGAATTTAGAAATGATTTTATTGTTAATTAGTTGTTATCTAGTATATTAACATTTAGGATCTCTTAGCAGAAGTATTTTAAGAAGACATATATAGGATCTAATACCATTCTCCTTAATATGATTATCTTCTGATGGATGTAATGTGGAGATGAGGATGCCATCAAGGATGTAGATCTCATCACACTTGACTGATTCAAATTTATGAAGTAGTCGGCAGTCTATCAGAAAGCTTTTGCTGCAAAAGTCAGCAGTAACCTAACATGTATATCTGTGAAGAAAACCAAGTTTTCCCTATACTATATAAGTTTAAAATATTTTAGAGTTTAAAATTTTGTTTAGAAATGAATGTGTTTCCAAATTTAAAGAAAAATGGTTCCATGAATTATAGTTGATAAGCTTTTCGTTCTATGGTCTCTTTTCGCCAATGGATCCGGAACTTGTGGTTTAGAATAAACTATGAATCATTTCTACAATTGAGGTAGGACTCCAATCTGCGAACTTTTGAACCAAGAACTTCAATGTTGTTCATCAATTAATAAATTATTGACTTATTAAAATAAATGAGCTTGTTTTAACAATTTGAGTACTCCAATGAATAGTGTACTTAATTGAAAAGCAAATATTCTCTTTTAAAGTGAAAAAAAAAAACATTTATCATCTTTTATGTTGTTCTTTTTATAAAATATACACATTCTTGAAGTAACTTACTGTAAACTTATCAAAATTTAAAAATTTCATGTCTGGAATTGAAACTCAATCATTTTTCACGAATTTTTAGTTTCCTTAGCAAGTAGGCTATATAGAATTTTTTTAACTTACCATTTCAAAAAGGTTTCTTCGTTCTCAAAAAGAATCCTGTTTTACGTTTCATTAGTTATTTTATGTTCTGTGAAGTGGTTGGTTGATTTCAGAAAATATGTGTTAGCAATGTTTATATTATTTATATTTCTAAACTCCTTCCGATGTTGCAGTCACGTTTTTGTAATTTATGATAATTTGATGGTTTAATATGTCAGCTGATCTATAAAATACATTCTCCAAGTGGAACATCATCATATTTTCCCATTTTCGTGCAATGCATGGTTGACTCATTAATTTGAACTAACCTAGCTAATTCAACATAGGTAATACAGTTTAAAGTGGTTTTAGAATGGCTGAAATCATCCAAGCGCTAGGCAGGAATTGAACCCATGAAAATTTGAATTTAAGCATATAGTCCTGACAAGTTAATTATCAGCTCAGAATCCTATGACTACCGATGTATGAGAAATTGCTTTATTATTTTCTTCCCATCTCTGAAAGCACTTTCAAATCACTCAAGTGACTAAAACCAACTAAATTTACCAACTCTGGAAAATGTGCCAACTTAAACCTATAATCATTCCAGTAACTCATTTTGGTCAAAAAATTATGTTTCATAATATTCATCAGTAATCAAATCATTCTTAATTTGTTTTTATTTCACGCTAACTGATCGATATTTAATAGGTTCGATTCCTATTTTGGGAATAATTAATTCTAATAATTTGGAATAACGTGAGCTGTAAGTCCCGGTCGAAATTAACCATCGTGTGCAGAAAGTGAAAGTAAAGCGCCAAACAAAATGAATATTTTTAGGAAATTTTAATTATCGTTATTTTATTAAAGCTTAGTTTTTCCTGACACTATACACAGGTTTTCTCCTGAAGGCAGGCTGGTAGACTTGTTCATTTGGTATGAAAAAGAAACTGCACTTAACAACTACTTTTTTTTCTTTTAGTGTAAATGTCGACTGCTATTTCGCTCAAAAATCTAAAGCGCTTACATAAAAAAAATTGATTTTTGCCCTGTGATTTTTATTCGGAGAGGTCCATATATGTCTTGAGCAATTTCGATCTCATTGTAATAATAATAATAATAATAATAATAATAAAAACCCTGTTATAATCTGACTTATCATTTTGTTATAAAAATTCAGAATCTTAAATGGCTGATAAATTAGGCATTGCGAAAACTAAATGAAACACAACAATTATACTATGCCTAATTAGAACAATTTACGGCGATGGAATGTATAACGGATGACATGTCACGATAAAAGCCTTTGTGAGAAACAAAATACAATTACAAATTTCCAAATTATTCATCGTAACTGACGTGTAATAACCAGTTAGGAAGCGCGGTAGTTTCATTACCGAATTGCTTTTCCTTTTTGCAATAATCCTGTGTCTAGTCGAAGTTCTTTTCTTTTTTTCCTTTTAGTGATGAATTGAGGGTCACAAGATATATTCCGCTGGATTTCACGCTTTATTCATCACCCTAGAGGAAAGATGTTACGACTAAGAAGAAATAAATTGAAAATATTGGCCTTGACATTGGCGCTCTTTTGGTCAGTTCTTTGTGAACCCTGAATCCTTTTTTAAATTCCCCTCCAGTTATCAGCAGTACTTTTTTCATGATTCAGTCAACTTGAACTGGATGCGAAAGTGAAAGTAAGGAACTTATGGATTCTTTCCACGTTTGGCGCTTTTGATTCAACCTGGCGATGATATTGTTCTGGCAATTCATTTCAGCCTTGCCAATAGAAGAAGTCAGTCAACCCATCCTATCTTCCCCCCTCCTGAAGAAAGTCGCCAAGAGCTGAATCGTTTTAATCCCTTTCACAATGCAATCTAGTTAAAAAGAGATGATTAGCATTTTAACCGCGATATTTGCATTTTAAACGTCCTCTAGACATGATATAGTTGGAAAGTCTTTCATTTTTAAGTTGAAATCTGTCTGAAACATGTCTGATATCGATCTGAAATTATGTGCTTTCTAAATCAGTCAATTGTTTGTGATATATATAGTACGATCACTGAAACCGATATTATGTGGGAAAATAAGCAGCCAATGTTAAGAAACTATCAAAAGATGAGAGAAAGTGCATTTTTACTGTAAGGATCAGAGAAAATGACTAGATATTAGTAGTCATTTATTTCACATTAAACTTGTGGACATTAGGAACTATATGATTTTACAGTTCTAAATGAAAAACTAGGTAGGTGATTTAATCTCTATTTTGCTCTGCTTTATTAAATATATGTTTCTATTTTAAAATTAATTTTTTTTTAAAAATCAACACATTTTCCTGTTAAAGAAAAATCAAAATAATTATTTTTTAGAATCATTGTTATTTTATTGTTAACATTGCAGTTGCAAAATAGTTTATTTGTGTCACATTTGATTTAAAATTTTTTTTTTAACAGTAATACTTCGAACACTTAAAATATGTGAGAATTATACAAGCTTCTATGAGCTATAAAACATTGCAATGTTATTTCTTTGATGACATTTTTAATAACAACAAAAAATCAAGTGATATGCACGTAAGACATAGGTATTTACGAGATTCTAGGATTAAGATTTCATTTTATAAGCAAATCCAAATCTAATTAAAAAATATTTTTTTGTCTTATTTAATTCCTTTTTCGATTTTATTAACAAATATCTTTTTTGATAAAATTAAAAACATAAGTATAGTATTTTCTTAAATTTATCTTTTCTAATTTAACACAATTTCATTGTTTTATGGTGAGAAACACAACCTTCTAGCAATGATTTTATTATTATTTTTGCATCAATTCATTATTCAGATTTTTATTACTAGAAGTTTAATTAGATTAAAATAAGTTAACTGTGGAAAAGTCTTAACATATCTTGAGCGCACGTACGGATTAGCAGAAGCGTACACTCACAATGCATGTGATATAACAAAAAGCCGATATAAATTAAAATATTTTTGAAACTACTTCTATATGTAGATTTTTGTAGAGTATAGAAAAGTTCTTTTTATGCTTAATAAGGAATACATTGGAAATTATTTATTAGAGGATGAGAACATTATTATTCTTGAATATTTCCTAAAGAGTTTTAAAGAACACCTGACTTTAATTAAAATATAATATATATTTATTAATGTATTCTAAATTTTTTCATGTTTACAATAAATTCAAACAAACAATTAAATTAACAATTATACTCAAAATCTTATTTTCTAAAGTATAAGAAAATTTAAATTTTTTTTTTTTTTTAGAAATTACTAAAATAATATCTTCTGGAAAATGTTAATACAGAAATGTTAAACTATGAGAACATTCTTAAAATCGTACGAGTTTTTAAGAGTAGCATTTGCTGCAGAATTCTTTATATATATGTGTAAAAAATAAAATCTGTACTGTTAATTTTCTTACAAAATAATACTAATTTTTTTTATTCAAAATTATCTTATATTTACTATTTATGATCTGTAACAAACGAATTATTTTATAAGAAGAAATTTTACAAATTATTCATAAATTTTGAGATGGTTACTTTTATGAGAGAGATAAACATCTTTACAAATCAATTTTTTAAATAATCAAGCTATATTAAAATTGTTTCTTTTATATACGAATGTTTTATTATTTTAATAAATTAAAATAATAGAAAATTTATTAAACAATTAAATTTTAGCTTGATATGTATAATAATTATCCCAATTAAATTTTAATAACTTTGATAATTATAATAAAGAATTTAATAGCAATGGTTTAGTAAAAACAATAAAAAAATGTATATATTAATTAAAATCAAAGAAAAATATGCAATTTCTTAGTGATTAAAATTAACTCTGTAAAGAATTTGTTTGGATAGTTATGGAATAACATAAAGAATTAAGAGACTATTGGAATATGAGACACTGCCTCTATTGGATGTTAAGCATCGCCAATTTCATCACTTTTTTAAAAGAAGGATTTTTAAGTTATTCATTAAATTTAGTGTGGATTTTGTTTAAAACAAAATATATTTTTTTGGGGGGGAGGGTGCTTCATTCTATTCATCTTGAAATAACTGTCAAATTGCGCGTTGATTTTATTGACTGTTAAAATTAAGACTAACCATCATTCGAAACAAATAATAAAAAATTGAGTATTTTAACCTATATAAATTACTCAAAAATTTTAAATCATTTGAGTAGAAAAGTATGAAATGTTTACACAGTCATTCGAATATATTCTAGTTGTTTTTATTTTTTTGAAATAGATAAATTTGCCAAATTGTTAAGTTGTTCCTTTTGATCAGAACTATCGATGTGGTAAAGTAAGAATCAGTTGATTAAGTGACAAGTATAAAATAAGAATTATTTTTCCTCTAATTTTCAAATAGCGAACAGAATTCGAAATTCGAATCCAAGAATGAAATGTTAAATTTACTGATTTTAAGACTAATAAAAATTACTGCTTAAATTTGTTGACTTAATTAGTTAAATTTGCTGATTAAATAGTGAAATTACTGCTATAAAATATACAAATTGTAAGAAAACCCAATTTTCCTTACAGATGTTGTCATGGTATTAACATTTATGAATATTACTATTATTAAAGTATTAACACAAAAATTTCGAAACCTAGAATTCTCAATGAATTTGAAAATTGACTCTGAGTTATATTCTTAGAAATATTCATTATAAATTTCAAATTAATGAAAATCTTTACTTTTGTCAAAAATACTATATTTTGTGGAGTTTTACATAACGTATAAATAATTATTAATTTTATATACATACTATAAAGAGCCAACCACACTCACTAAAAATGTTCTGTAAAATAATTTCTATTTTATAAACTTATTTTTATTTCAAACTTCAATGATTGGTGAAATTTATAACGTTTCATGCCATATGCTGTGAAGCAAAATAAAATATTCCTTTTAATAAGTGTACTAAATATTCAATGGTAATGGTGATTATTTTTTTCGGAGCTGCATGCTAAGTGATGAAAGAAATTTTTGACTTGATTCAATCATTAGAAATACTTGAAGGAATCTTCGGCTCTTAGGACCAGCAAGAATTTCCAAAAGCATTATTTCATGTTGAGGACATTGCGATCTGTTAAAGGCGCTCCATTTCTTCTATTAAGTTTAGAATCGAACCCATTGACTACCGATGTCGAGAATGTACTTTTCCCAATCACGCTACTGCGGTCTTGGTGAATGATTTAATGTGCACAAGTTCCACTTATCAAATATTATAAAAATTTTAAACCCAAAGTAATGAAATTGACATGTAGGATGTTACCTTCCTTTCTCAGTTTCTCAAATTAAGGAACATCAAATTAATGGATACTTAAAGCTCCTAGATGCTGGTCTGTGATTGGATCAAGGATAACGATATCAATTATTTACTTAAAGTAAATTTCTAAGCCGAAATCGGAATTGAACCTACGAATTGTTGGACTGTCGGCCAGTTCAACTGCTAATTTGTCACAGATCTCAGTAAAATTATATTTTGGGTTCAAAAAGTGACTGCTGAGTGACACATTACTCAAACATTTAATCATAAACTGCAATTTTCATGGGAAAATAATTAACTTATGATAGCAACATGGTGTGAAGATCACTTCATTTAATTCACAATAAATTTAATCACAGTTTTGCTCAATATATATACATATTTTGCAAACTAGTATGAGCATTTCTTAGTTATGAAATGAAATGTACCAATATACTGTATTTGTCGATATTCATTTAAAACATAGCTAAATTACACTAATTATGAAATAACATGTATGTAAATAATATTATATTTAGTAATAAAGAAATAAAAATTTGTCAAGTTTCTAATTTTTCCAGAGTTACGGTTTATGTGTGATTCTTCAAATTCCAACTCTATCATTTCCTATTGTAAAAATAAAAAAGGGCTAATTCAATTATAGTCTTATGCATATTGATTTCCGAATGCCATAAGAGCATCTAATGTATATTCCTTGTGATTCATTTTAATTGTAAAATTCAATCTTAAAAATTGCATAAGTGAGCTTACCATATTGTGTTATCCAATCTCTCTTTATAGTGAATAATAATAATAATAAATATTGCGTAATTCATTAATAATTTTGCATAACTAGAGTGTCTAGAATGCCGTAAGTGCTGAATGGCTATTTTCGTCAAAATTAATTATATATATATATATATATATATATATATATATATATATATATATATATATATATATATATATATAGGATGTTTAGTGCTTAGCGTGTAGCTAATGTTCTCAATATATAATCATGAAAATAAAACTTCATTTGCCAAAATGTTCATATTGGGCTCAAATTAATTTTAATAACTTCTAAATAGTCATGACAATGCTTTTTTTTTTCAAATTTACGGAATCTCTTCTATAAGGTATTTTTAGCATATATTGTTCATGGTAAATTATAAGTAGAATAAAAGAAAACTATTGTTGTATGATCACGCGAAATTGGTAAATTTAAGCAACTGCATCCCAACTGTAGTCCCCATTTTTCGATCTCGATCATTTTATCGCAATTTCACAATCTTTTAAATCACATTAAAAAACATATGATATAATTAATTACATACAATAGAAATACAGATTGCCTTGAAACAGAATTTAAAAATTGCCAAAAATAATTGATGGGTATATTTTATGATTTGAAAGCGACCTTTCATAGCTTATCTGGTATATTGTATTTTTAGATTAGGAAAAAAGATGGAAAATTTAAGTCAATTTTTTGTGAAACTGACTTTATAACTCAATTATTTTTTTCACTGTAGAACAATTGAATTCTAAAGTTAAATAAAAACTATATAATGGATTATACATAATTTACATTTCCTTTATTTTACAAAAATGAGTTTATTGACTAAGATCTATGACTTTTAAGATACTGTATCCTTTAACAGAAATCTTCTTTAACCTGATCGACTCTTCTTATACGAGTTCTAACAAGAATTGTTAAACTGTTATCATAAACACAAGTCCATAGGCGTATTTGATTCACTGATTGGTCAACAATCATCACATTACATCACCCGTGATGATCACATCTTACAATAGGTGCAGTGCGTTTTCTAGGTTATTTATTCTCAATGCAGCCGTCATTCCACTTTGAACGACTCTTTAACAACATTAAAAAATAAACATGTAAAGCAAAATCTAGTAATTCTCGTCATTGGCATGAAAAATAAATGATGAACTCTTTTCACAAGTTTAATAAATCGCACATTTTATGTGCATCGCAACAAAGAAAAAAATCTTTACTAACCAATGTGCCAAAAACGCAAAGCATGGTTATTTTAATAATAAACGTTATCGGAATACTTGGCTTTATGGTTTCCAGTTTACTATTCTTGGGGTTGACTTTATCCTCGGGTGTGGTTACTAATATCGATTCAGAGAATCCATTACAAATCGTACATCCAATCAAACTTTCTCGCTTTAAGATAGATTGTATATAAAAAATTATCATAAAGCGATGATGTATCATTTTTAAAAGATAGCGCTTGCTTTAATTGGCTTTCTCCGGTATCAAAGAAAATGTTACTCCTTCCTAATGAAATTTTGCATATAGTAAATTCTCGTTAGTCTTAGGAGATATGCTATAGGGTGGTGCAAAATGACGATAGTGGTGATGACGAGTATAGTTTGATAACACAGTATCCACTAGTAAGCCTAGGCAATAAAGCAAAATAATGAGCAGCACAGAACATTAAACATCTGGGTTCCCCGGAAGGAATCGAATCCACCACCCTGTGGACTGTAAGCATGTGGCAGTAGAAATAATGCGTTATTCCATATAAGACCCTTGTTCTTGCTTCATGCCATTCTACTTTCTTTACAGAGTGGAATGCGATTCTATGTTCTACATTAATTATTGCTGGTCTGTATGGGTACTATCACTTCTTTTAATTTATAAAAACTATTTAGAACTCACACTGTCATATTGTCAGGTAAATTTCAAGAATAAAAGCTATTCTTTCCAGAATTTTTTTATATAGCACATGCTATTATTCATGTTAATTGTAAAAGTATTTCAAAAAGTAAATAATAGATTTTTAAAGTCTCGTTATTTCTCAATCATCATGATTTTTTCTAGAGTTGTAGAAAATATTTTTTATACATCAGGTATTAAAAAAGCCCAAAATGTTTTTGTTAGCATTAAAATGTTAAGAATTTGGTCGCAAATATGTTCAGTAATCTTATGTGCAAGCTCTATTTCCGATTTGAGGCTATTAACTTTTGATGTCGCCTAACATTCAAAATAACAGTTCTCTTTAAGAGTTGTTATTCTGTTCTTTAGATCTATTATTTAAGAACAACTGCTAAATCTTCTATTTATTTTAATGTGAATCATAATCAAAACATTTATTTATGTTTATTTTTTTATTACAGATGTGACCGTCAGATGGGTTGATTGGGATTCAACTACTATTAAGATTCTAATTCCACGACCATCCGTATCAACAAGTGAATCTCGGAGATGCCTCTCTTACTGATTATTTGTGTTTTGATGCTGTTCATCAGTCGAATTCCATCAGCTAAATTAGACTACAAAGCAAAGTTCGCTCTTGCGCAGGCGCACTACGAAAGGGTCAGGTGGAACACCCAGTGTTCTATTCCTCAACCGCGAGTGTTCCGAATGGGAACCCCCGAGTTGAAGGTGGTTCCGCCAGCCACCATCCTTCATCGATGTGGGGATTCCACTGGATGCTGCGATTCCCTCCTCGAGAAGTGCGTGTCGAAAACGAAAGAAAAAGTGAAATTGTACTTTTTCGTGAAATCCGTGGATGGACGACCTTGGAGGAGGAACCGAAGGCTCAAGGTGCAGAAGTTCATCTTGACTAACCACACAGCCTGCCACTGCATCGACCAGCGGAAGATACCTCGATAAAGGGACTTCTGAACTTGCGTAACTGTAAATTATTTTCAAGGTTTCGGATCTTGTATTCGTAGACTATTAAGAGCTTAGATTCACATGTGAAGCATTGTTCACTCCACACGCTTTCTTACTTCATCGTAACCATGACATTATTTGTTATTTTTAGGTCAGTGTTGCATCATATTTTAATCTCACTTGTGTGTCGCAGTAATTTCAATGATTTATCACGTGATAGCATTATCACAACGTCCTTCAATCACGGTATAATAGCAATTCATGGTTCTATATTTAACTGCTTTTGATCCAGGAAAATGGTTCCTACATTTCTATTGTATATATTTAACATTAAATTATTTGACTATTGCTTGAGGAAATTGATTTTTCTATAAACATTTAAATAATTAATTTAAAAATTTATGTTAAAATTATTTTTAGTTGATTAATAAAAATTTAAAAATAATTTTAGATTATTTAAAAAAATAAATATATATGCTTTTGTACGTATGATTGTATACGTAGGCATTAATATTTACAATAAAGAAAAAAGTTCGGAACTGGCAACTTATTTTGAATACAGTGAATAGATGATATTTTCCTGATTCTAGAGGTTTATTTCGCATTCAAATATATATTGTATTTAATTATTATCGAGGTTTTCGTCAAATTATTTTGCATAATTTATTTTTATCACGTTTTATTCATTTTGGATCTTATAGAAATATTCTGCAATTTCAAAGCTTACAATATCAAATATATTTTGGATTTTTTTGATAAATATATTTCACACTCTCTAATATATCACACACTCAGACATTGACATTACTAAAAACGTAACTAATCATTAATGCGGCAGATGCTAATGACAAAAACAACTGCTTTTTTACACTTTTAAAGGTAATAAATTTAAATCTTATCATTTTATTGTTTCTTTTCATTACATTTGAGTACTAAATAATATTTAATAAGGAATCAAATACATAAACAAAAATTAGAATATTAAAAAATATTATTGTTTTTGCCAATATTTTTAAAATAATTATATTAAAGGAAGTGCTTAAATTCGTTTTTCTCTCTGCTCAATTTCTTTAAATATTATCCACCGATAGTAGTTTCATTTTGTTTTCATCATATTCGAGAGTACCAATTCGGTAGTTTCAGAAGGGAATTTTAGAAAGTTTTTCTTATCATTGAAAAGATGAATCTAATAATTAAATAAAATATGCTAAAATTATTCATACACGAAAGTGTAGCATTTTTTTTATTTATTGTTGAAAGATATTATCGAATATTCTCAGATTGAAATTATTAGCATACTTTATTCGTTCTAATTACATTTTTGTTAATATTCTGATATTTTAATGAAGTTATTGTTAAGATTATGAGTTTTAAATCTGAGATTTTGTTATTGGTGTGAAATATGTGTTTAAAAAATATTGTATTTAATAAATATTTATCATTATGCTTTGCTGAATGTTAAATCAGATTTTTGTATCTTATGTATAATTTACTGGTACAAATTATTTTTTCACAAATTTATTTTGTTTATTTATATTTATACATCATTCATTACATTAAGCCCCAAAAATCATGAGTAATGTAGGTTGAATTGCACATCTGTTTATCTTAGATACATGGAAATTAAGAAAAGCAACTCTAATACGGCAACGATAGTCATGTTGAAGAAGAAGCATTGCCCTATTATAAGGTTCGATAAAGGATTCAGCAGATTTTCTAGCTCTAATAGAATAATCAAATTTTTCTTGTTGTGTAGTCTCCCTTTAGATGTGATCTGAAAACTTTGAGCTGTTGGTGCTAACTCGGGTGTCGATCAATCATTTTACCACATTGAGTCAGCAGAAAGATAGTTAGAAATGTGAAATAAGAAACAACTGACCTACATGCATGGCTGCGAAGGGAGTGGAATTCAACCAAACACCACATAAAGACTTCAAATTGCTATATTTGTAGCTTTATTATTTATATTTTACGCACACATATTTTGAAGACACCAATTTTCTTAGCTTGACTCTAATCAAGAGTGACTGTATCATGTAACTATGGTGCTAATCGTGAACATTATTGATTTTTTTTATGATTGTTTTCAGTTAATTTTAAATAAAATTGTTAATAAATTGTATTTAAATATTGGATTATGTTGTTCTTTTTGATATTTTATTTTGCCTTTAAATTTATCTGTGGACATTTTTTTTTGTTTTTATTAGTTAAAAATATTCTAATAATAAAAAAGATTTTTTATAAATGAAGCTTTTTATTGCATTTGAAATCTTTCCTTTTCTTAAAATATTTGAGCATGTTTTAGGAATAATAAATAAAATATTTTACTCCAATATTTTCATGTCTTTATTAAATTCATTCATCATAATTATTATATATAATCAATATATTATATACATATTTAAGAAATAAAGTAAAATTAATGCATGTAAATATATACATACTCACAAAGTGTAATATACTGGATAATTATAATTAAATTTCCTTTATAAACGGCATCCTACAGCTCAAACGGGTGCTATGAAATTTTATATATGGGGTATACATGAAATGCGCTTAAAGAATTTCGGAAAAAAAAAAATTAACACCAAAATATCCACCAGAAGGTACTTTTTCGAGAAAAAATATGAAATTCAGTACAATAAACTACCAAAATGGAGTAATGGAACAATATTAACAATTCTGAACAAGATTTATGAGTTATAAAATGCAAAACCGAGAATAGTTGTCAGTTATAAGAGGAAAATGTTAAGATTTTCATGCTTGAAAAGAATTGGAAACTTTATGCAAAACAGGAATAAAATGTTTGCAGACGTTATCTTAGATATTTCCGGTTGTACTAATGGATAGTGTCTTTAACTGATTGTACTTTATTGGTGAAGCTGTTTTATGAAAATAAGGAAAATGCTTTTGATGAAGTTTGGAAATTTCGTCGTAGAAAGAATCTATGGCACAAAACAACATCTACTAAAGGTAGCATGATAAAGAGATTTGAAGAAACAGGGAAATTAGGAGTTCAACCAGACAAAGATCATAAACGTGTCACACTGGTATTTGCAGACGCACAGTCGTAGATATCAGCTTGGAGGCAGAAATGAAGTTCCTTGATATATAAACTATTCTTATAGCACAATCCGAAAAGTATTCAGATATATAAAGTGTACTACTTCCCGTATAAGAACCGACATTACGAAGAATTGCTTGATAAGAACATGCCACAATATCTCTCATTCGAGTCAGTTTTCTCACTAGAATGACTTAACAGACCTATTAAAGTCTGTGAGCTGTCGTTGACAAGAACTAAATCATCAATTCGATTTTTCCATTCGCCAAGTAAACTATAATTAATTCAGCAATCTGAGCTGCCGCTGACACACAGGAAATTATTCATCAATTCTGTTTTTCCTTTCATTAAATAAAATCCATATTTAACTAAGCAGTCTATGAAATGTCGTTGACCAAGTGCTGAATGATTAGTTGGCTTGAATTTTTTTCTCTATTCTGCAATTTCTTGCAACCAACAAATTATTGGTTGCAAATGATCATTGACTGTTCTATGACCTATAAAACAATAAATGCAATGCAGCCATACTTACGAAAAAAACTCTCAGTAGTTTCTTTTTCAATACTTATTATTGGAATAAATTTTGCTAAATTAGAGTCCTCTGGAAACTACCAAACTGTCCAATGCTATTTTGTTTTGAGTTCCTGAAAATAAACATAGGTCTCATCATATATTATTATGTTGTATACAGGTTTTGAAGCACCAATGTTGAAAATTTTTAGATTTTTTGGCATCATTTCATAGGAATAACCTCTTCATCTTTGTAAAAATTGTGGGAGATCAATAGGTAGTACACTTTTTTTCACTTTTGTGTTATCATATAAAATTGAATGCATAAAGGTGTTTGATGTGTTCAAACATGGTTCTATTTCTTTATATGTGGGCATGTCAGAAATGATTTTTTTTCATAGCATTAATATATTCCGGTATCGCGACACACATTTTTCTTCGTCGTGCCGAACGTTGTTTCTGAGATTTTTACTCCTGCGGGAGAGTTATTGGTTCCAAATCTTTACTGTTTATGGAACTTCGTTAGTAAACGTCGATTTAATTCTAATAGTTTATTATTTCTGCGTCAAACTTTATCTAAAGCCTTAAAAAATTATGGCTTTGAAATACTGTTTACGCATAATAATATAATTATTCAGCACTGTTGAATTTCGAAAAATCCCAGAAAAGAATTTCACAGCTTCTGATGCTCTGCAAATGCAGGTGATCACGTGTTGCAATGCAGGTTCGAATTTTAATAAGATTTGTTGCTCAATTAATAACTTGTTATATAGTTGCCAAATGCTGAAAACTTAAGTACTGTTCTTCGTATTTTGTTTTGTCCTATTGCGTCATCAGACAAAATAAAATATTAACCATGGTGATAAACTTTTCTAGTCTTATCGTAAATATTGAACAGTTTCCGTTCTTTATGAATAGACGCAAAATATGCAAATTTATTTGTGAAATAGATAATCGCGATAAAATGTAAATGAATGCAATGGAGATAAAAATAAAAATGAGATCTCTTACAGAGAAGTTTCAAATAGGTATCAAGAAAAGTTTAAGAAACTTAATTTGATCATTAGAAAAATTCAAAGTTGCCCTAATAACTTATTAAATTTAGAGGAATAAAATAACTCATAAAGGCTCCATAAAAAGAATAATCTTATTGCTTTCCTTTTCTTTGACTGCCTGAAGCCAAAGTGTGATGAAAGGGGTCTCAAATATACCCAATTAAAATAAAAGCTTTTGAAGATATGTAGAAACAACTAAAGAATAAGCGTTGTTCTCGCTTTGTGAGGAAATTAAAAGGTATATCCAATACTTGATCCAATGAAACACACGCACACATCCCAATATTTGAAACATCCTTTCAGTTGTGATGTTTCCACTCTTTATTCCATGATCAGACTATATGATATTCAATACTTAAAATACCATACAGAACGTTTAAAATATACTCAAAAAGTTCATAGCATTAAAGGGTACTTCAGATTGAAAAATCTGAAATTTTACTATCTTATTTGCAAAATTTCTCAGAAAACTCGAGAAGTAAACAAGGAGTTTAATAACTGTTATGAAATGAAAGTAAGCCAAAATTAAACTCATATGGCATTGATTTTAACGAAAATTTAATTTTGATGGTGACAAAATGTTGAATTTATTGTAAACGGATGGGTTGACATTTGTTTAGTAATGTTTTATGTGGAATGAATGAATTCATATGAGTTATATTTCAAATATTCAAGGAATCGGACATTAACGGATTTTTTTTTCATGCTCACAGCTGTGATTTTGTATTCACCTTTTGATTTAGGAGTTAATTTAACCTATTTGAAGTCAATTCACAATCTACACACTGAATAGAAAGCGGGTGTTGAAAGCTGCTACTTGATTGGAACTAGACATGAGTGGATCTTGAAAAAATTGTAGTTATTTGATTTATATATCTTCACCACTGATTATCCTGTATCATGTATGCTACATTATGTAGCGCATTAACTATTTTTATTTAGTATAACTGCATGCTACAATAAGACAGCATGCAAAAAGATTGAAATTTACACGAGATATAGAAACATATTGTAGCATGTGGGAATAATTTTAGCTTTTCAAAGAAATATTATACATAGAAAATATTTTTTACATTTTGGAAAAATACTTGAATAGTAAATAACGTCATTAATGTTCTCTCTCTTCTCACTCTTTGTTTTTTCCATTCCAAATGCGACTCTTTTATTTAATTCTTTAAAAAATCAATTAAATAAAAGAGTCACATTTGGAACATTTCTTTTATTTAATTCTTTATTAAATGAAAGAATAGGTTTTCATTTCCTTTTTCCATTTTATTAAAGATTTTGTATATAGTCTATATCACTTATATATTATATATGTTATATATATACCACATATTGTCTGAAACATAATATCATATGGCATTTAAATTAAATGCGTTTACAAATAGTGTATAATCTTCAAACTTAGTTTTCAAGATATCTTTATTTCGATCGTCTTTTGTATTCAGAATGTTTTTGCTTTTAATGCATTGTGTTTCAACATTTACTAAATATTAAGTATCTAGAATACTTTTTTAAATGGCAACGTTAAAAAATGTGTTAGATTATATCTTTAATTTGTTTTGCTTTTTTTCTGAGTGTTTAAATATTTACTTATTGAAATGCCACCTCTTGAGACTTAAAACTATAATATTTCCAAAAATTACAAAAGAGCTATTTACAATCTTGATATCGAATGTCTTTGACTTAATGTTCCATTATGTTAAGAATTTTCTTTTTTGATGCACTGTTTACATATTTAAAAAATAATATTACAAAAAAGTAAGCCCTTAAGATACATAGCTTTTACTTATCTTAATTTTTAAAGTTTATTCACTTTGGAAATTTAAAAAATATTTATTTACATAATGTTCAGAATTTTAATTTATTTTCTTGATAATATTTTAATATTTAATTATGAGAAAATATGGTTTTTGACTTTATCTTGCCAAAAATATATGTTTTCATGAATAGTTGAAATTTGTAGAAATATTGGAATGAACATTATATTCAAATGAAAATTTATTAAATGTTGTCTGCTATTAAAATGTTTTCAAAAATGAATATAGTGGTATTAACATTTATATCGTCAAACTACTATAAGCTTGAATTTAGCTTAATCTAAAAATATTGACATTTTGATAATTTCATATATAATCGATGTGTATTAAAAATTTATTTTCGTACTTTGTTGAGACAGAAATAAAGGAAAAGAAATTATATTATACTTTATTTAACTTACATGGCTTCTAACGATAGCCAATACACAATACAAATGATATGCTGAAGGAAAATGATCGCAGGTTCTGAATGGACAATAGAATTTGCTTCATTTAGAATTTACAAATATTTATGTAAAACATACAACTTCAATAAGATCAACAAAATTACGATTATTAGGAAAATGACTCAAAATGAAGACCAAACTTAAATTAGTTGATGCAGTGTTCGAAACACAATTTGAATTATATTTGTCAGTTTTTATCTAAAATTATTCTTGTAGCAAGTCACTTAGATGGAGACTCTCAAAGTTTCTTTCTATGTTTCAAATTTTGATGTTAGAAATATTAGGCGGTACAAGTTCGGTCAGAAAATTTTAAATTTATGGTATTTTGCTCACAGAAATTCTGTTTTATGTATTAAAAATAGAATCATATTACACAAAGTTTAAGTGTCATAAAAATGATGAAATAAAAGTAATTGTTTTATATTGGTGTATATAAAATATTTTTCGAAAATATTTATTTGGTCTAGTTGTAATTATAAAAGTTTCTTTCGCTAGGTTTTTCCTACGTTGAATATATTTCGTACAAATTATAGTGGTAATAGTTCCATGCCTGATACTCAAAACATTGACATCAAGATTATTGGTCAGAGATAATTTATCATTAAAAAAAAATTGTTTCCAATTCGTCTTGTTAGATTGGTAAAATATTTTTGTATTTATTTTATTATATATTTGCAAACTTTTCTAATTATAGAACAATTAGCTTGAAGTTGTTGATAGCCTTAGCGTTGACCTATAGCGATAAACCTGGGTCAATTGTTATAACTACCGTGTGAAAAAAATTAGGTGAAACAATACTACTTATTTAAAAGTTTGTAAACTAAACTTGAAAAAAGAATGTTTTTTAAATTTAAAATTTTAAATAAAGGGCTTAATTTAAGGAAGTTTGTCAATAAATTACAAATAAAAAATCTTTAATTGAAAGTTAGTATCCTTCACAATTTATATGGAAATTATCGAGGTAAGTCAATGTATATTTTTTCATATGGGAAATTGTAACTATCCAGAGTGTCTATTTTAAGCAGCGAATCAAGATTTACTTAATTAAAAATGCAATAAATAAGTTATAACGCTTCTAAGTATAAAATTTGTGATGGAGTCGGACCAATTTATAGAAGTTAGGAAATAACGAGAAATCCAAATGTTCTTACAATAAGTCAATTGCAGCGAAACATAAACGAAATATTGCTTATTCTAAATCAATTTAAACATAAGCATATTAAAAAGCTTAAAAGGATCTAATTGAGAATTCTATTTAAATTAGAAATACTTTGAAAGCTAACACATGAGGAAATCTCTTAGTGGTTCTGTTTTGTTACATAATTTAAAATGTATGCCCCAGACTCACTTAATTTATAAATAGTTCAACTAGTTTGATTAAATATATTCCTTACTTTTGTCCAAATACATAAAAGTCAGATTTTGCTAAATAAGGAGAATAAAATGAACCTTCAGCCAATCGAATGCCAAAATAGCTTTAATTGCCAAATTAAAATATGTTTTTCTAGAAAGGGAATTAAGTACCCTTATAGGGAGAAGATATTTTCACAAATGGCACAATTTTATAATTGAAACTATATTTTTGTCGAAATTAAACAGTGAGTTGCTCACAAATTAATAGGCAGATTAAATAGACGAGTTTTTAAAAGATCAAACCAAATTTGATATTGTTTTATAAATAGTTTCTAAAAATAGGTGCTAGATTCTTATTTTTGCAATAGAATTTCTCTTTAATTACAAAAGAAAAAAATATATAATTTAACCCTAATAAAAAAATTAAATTTCTACTTCCCATTCGTTTTGAAGCATTCAATTTAAAATTAAATCAATAGGATCACTAAACACTACTTTTATCCATACTTATACTCAGTTGTAGTGAAATATTATAAACTTCTTAGATTCCAATCAGTGCATTTTCTATTGCATGATAAACACAAACTATCTGACATATTATACGACGGATATATATATTATTATATATATATATATATATATATATATAAAGATGGCAGTTTATACACATTTTTTTCCCTTGAAAGTTAGCTTATTACTCAATATTGTAAAAACAAATGCATAACAATAATAGATTTCTTGCTATTTTTAAACTAATTAAATATAGAACGTAAATTGATAGGTTTATTCATGGAAAAACCGAAAACGTGATGTGAAAAACAGAAAACTCTATGCGACGTTAAACCTTTGATATTGACGTCATGGGATGACGCCGAATGACATTCAGGCGTCCTGATTGGCTGTTTATCATACATTTTTAAAAGTTAAACACTCTCTTTGGAATTTACTGCAAAGAGAACTGTCAAGGTGATCACGGATATGGGGTCAACAGTTTATTAAGAACAAACATTCCATCTTTTTTTTTTTTTTCGTGACCGAAATAATCAATGTTACTTTTAGATTATTAAAATGAAAACATTGTCCTCTTGGTGCAGTACATATAGGCGATAAATTGCCAAATGTGATAGCTTTGAAATTATTTTTCAGTTTTACTGCAGCATAATTTTACAATGCTGATGTAATAGGATTTTTTGTACAGACGTTAATATTACATAAAAAAAATATATTCACAAGTTATATTTTATAAGCATCAAATTTCATAAAAGGCATTTTTAAAAATAAAATTACTGTAGTGTATGTAATTTCTAATTATAAAAATTAAACTCATTAAAAGTATCATTGTTTGAAATTTGTTAAAAAAGTATATAGATAATTAAAAAAATTATTGTTACGAGCATTTTATGCGTAAGCGAGAAAAAAAAGCCTTCTAAAATTTAAACTTTCAGCTAGTTAATCAAACATACATATTAATTTTAACATATTAATTTAATTATTTAATGCTAATTTCTTAAATTATTGTTAAGAAACAGAAATTTCTCAAGTTTTACTCATTTTCATTTAATTTCTCGAGATTTTAAATTTAAAATTATTCCTGATTTTTATTGATTTTTTTTAATTAAGTGAAAATAACTGAAATACATCAGTTTTTTAACTATAACCTAAAGCTGATTAATAATTAAAAAAAAAAGGTGAGCTTCCTGTTTCTTAAAATGCCAGAAACATTTTAAATAAGAAAATTTTACTTAAGTCTTAGCTTCGAAATTTTCTACTCTCTTTCTTTTCATGTTATTTTATAATTTCATTTTATAACAAAAGAGATTTAATTTCAAGGAAGAAATAACGAAACTTTGAGAGTTCCCATACTTTTTTTTTTTTATAAAATGTACAATCAGTATTCAGTATTCTTAATTCTGCGAGGTTGGTCCCTCTGCGAAAATACTTTGTCCTTGGAGGCAAAATACTTTAAACTGCAAATACACATGAAAATGAAGCCACTGGTGTAAAATAATTTTTTTTCTATAATAAGGTATCCAAGAACAATCCGGCCAATAACAAAAAATGGTATAACTCCGATAGTACACACTCGGGATATTATTTATTGGACCGAATTTCATATTCGAATATTATATTTCATCAATTCTTTCAAACAGAATATTAAGATTAATCATATAAATAAAAAATATTGACGATTAAAAATGTGCATATTAAATATTTTTTGTCTTTTTGAACTTGTGTAGAAAGATATGGCTGAAAAATATTCTTATAAAGAAAATAATTTTTATTAATCTAATACCTTAAAAGGATATATAAAATGACTATTAAATTGACTAGATCAGACATTTATCATCTCAATTTAAAGTTTTAGGGAGAAAATAAATATCTATAAATATTTTGTTAATTTACGGCAACTATGCTTTGCCTGGTACTCAACAATTGTTTTTCGCACATAGGATGGGAAACTAATTAGATTGAGATCTATTAAGGTGGATTTTGAATAACTAAAAGTCTGTAAGAACAAGATCTCACGAAATGTTGAAATGAAAGCCTTAGTAATTGGATGGCCTGAGGGCTAACTATTCGGCTGCAACTGCTGAGTTTAAAGGAAAATAGTATATTCAATTTAAATCAACATTCTGGAAAAGAAATAACATATTACTCAAAAAAAAATGATCAAAATATGGAAGAAAATAATTGTTTTCACTTTTATTGCAGTTATTTAAAATACCTTTACAAAATCGTGAACATAGTTAATTTATTTCTTATGATACTTAAAGTTATAAAGTTAATTTGGGCAATGAAAAAATTGCTTTTTTTTCATCTTTACATGATTTATATCTTTGCATTAAAAAAACATGAAGCGATTTAGTTTTTCTTTCGATTATTTCTAAAGCACTTTGACTAATTGGAAGAGTGACAATTGTTTTAAGGGGATTTTGAACTACTAACTCGAAGCTGCAGGAAAGTTTCGAATCTAATTCACTAAATTGAAAAACCGTAGTGATAACGATTTGGTTGCAAATTTTACGAATTAGTAATTGGATGGTTTGTTATCTATATACAAAACAGTCATTTTGAGGATTACTGCTTTTTTTTATCATTTTCGAAAACCTATTCCTTGAATTGGATCTAAAATACAGGATGGATTAAAAAAACCCTAATGCTGTTTTCTAAATTAATTTCTAACACTTTTTTCACATTTACTCTCATAAATTTTCTTCACTGTAATAAGCATTTTAAACCAAAGAATTGTTCTTGTAAATTTTAATTCAGTAAGTTTTAGAATGTAAGAATTCTTCACACCAATTGACTTTGTATTTTCATGTGTATTTATCTAAAGCAGTTGTACATCTAATATATCAAAATACAATTTTTTTCATGTTATAAGTTTGTAAGACTTTGAATGGATGGAGATTTTGGTTAAGCAGGTCTTTTTAAATTATTCTAACTAATTGCTATTTACATAGCTCTCATCTATTTTTGATTTTGTTTAGAGATGTGTTAAGTTATATATTTTAAACTGGCACCTTACTCTTTCACTATTTAAGTAAGTGTTTCGTCAGAAATGGGAAGCTTGAATCTAAGAATCATCGAAATGATTCCAAAAATTGAATCAAAAAAATATTTGCATTGATTCGCTAAAAGATTCGAACAATGTAATTTAAAATTTTGAATGTTGGGAAAATTCAAAATAAAAGTTTAGTTGATTCTATTTGTAGAATTGATTTTTACACGATTCCTTCAATACTATTATGAGATATTTACACTTATAGTTTGTGATAGGTAAATAAAGAGAACCATCTTTCTCTCAAAATAGGAATATATTGGAGAAATAAGGTCTTGACTTAAATTGTATAACATCTGTACTAATTTATTCAATAAAATTTCCGAAGGCCCCTACCATTTCTCTGAAGAAACAAATTATGTTAGTCTCTATTTCTGCAGTTTTGCCTTGGAGATGTAATTCTCCTAAATCGAAGGATTAAAACAGTCTATGAACCCCTAAAATTGTACAAGGTAGGTATTGAACCCACGAACAGCTGAATTGAAAATCAGCATAAATATTTGGTTGTTAATTTGGTAAAAAATTGCTCAGTAGGAAATTAATTTGAAATGCTGCTTTCAAATCATGATCCGTATTTGAAGTGTTCCTAGGAAAAAGTTGATCCATTCCACATACTCTCATGACCTTATACTGACAATATTTGCTTCAAGAATACTGAAAAAATATAAATTTGTTACATTTCATGTAAACTACTTTTACAGGAAAACTTACTGTACGGTAATTGGAATTTTCAAAAATTCTGTAGAAAAGTCCCCCAGTCAAGAGAATTTTCCAATATTGAAAAATTCTCCAAGAAAAAAATTTAATGTAAAAGTTCTTTTTACAACAATAGAATTTTCTTAAAACAAGTTTTTCTTTAAGAGAAACCAAATGTTTCGTGGGAGAGAAACAAAAGAGTTCCTTCTAAGAGAATTCTTTTCAATAGTTCTTGAATAACTCTTTTATTAGCATCATCAAAAATCATTAACCTTACTTATCAGACATTTTTAACTAACTCATTATTAAATCACATATTAATATATATCTACCATTTAAATAATTTAATAAATCGTAAATAAGCCATTTTAAAATTTCAATTAAAAAAAAAATTCTTCAAAAAACCTAACATTACAACATTTTATAATTTGAAATTTCATTAAATAGGATAAATTATTTTTTGTTACAGAAATAATTGGTTTTAAAATGATATTTATATATATCTCAGTTATTTATTGTTATTTAACAGAAATAGCAAAAAAATTTCCTAAAAAATTGAAGAAGATGAGAACTTTTATTTTTTAAGATTCAATTTAGATTCAAGCTTTTTAATCTTAATCCCATTTCTCTATAATTTTAAATATATTAAAATTTTCTCATAATATTCTCAGAGTAGATTAAGAAAGATTTCAGTCTATTTAAATCACAAAATATCCATTATGTTAAATAGTATTTATGTATATAAGTTAAAGCTATATATATTTTTATAATGTATATACCTATATTTATATATTAGGAATACAATTACTTTGTAAGCATGTAAATAATTCCTGAACATTTATTGACTAGATATATTGTGAATTTATAAAGGGTGAATACTAAATAAATCAATTTGAAGTATTACACTTAAATTATTCTTATTTAATAATAAATTTATAAAATACATTGTTTTCATAATAAGAGATGAAGCAGATTACTTTTATGGGGGAAAAATAGGGACAGTCCAGAAAAATTTTTAATAGCATAAAAAAGTGAATGTCACACACAGTTTATTCAAACTATACAAAAGAAATTTCCTATATTTAAGTTTTTAATTAATCAAAATAAAATACCTTATCAACCATGGGCGACAGATCAACAGCTGACTAACCGACAACCGAACTACTCACTTAGTGAGGTCTGAGGTGTAGTAAATAAAATGCTTCTTTAAAGAAAATTTAATTTACAATTTGTTAGTTAGGTTCGATTTCTCTAAATATTAATCATATTTGTTTTAAGCTGATATTTTAAGCAAGTAAAATTCCTTTTTGTCTTTGAGAATTTATTTTGATTTTTCTTATTGTTTATTTATTTTAGATCTGCATGTATCTATAAGGAAATTTTTACTCCCAATAAAATTCACATTCATTTTTAATATTTTATTTTAGTAACTTTAAACTCTCACAACTTAATAAAAATGGTCTTTTTAAAGTTCTAAGAAACTAATATTTTTTTTTGACGAATAATTTGAAATTTTCTAAATATAAATAAATGTAATTCAAAATTACTTGTATAATTGTAAAATCATTATTAAAATATATGCTTTAGCAATTATTAAAGTTAAATCAAAACTTTTTTTAAATAAAAGCGTAAGGAGAATTTCGATTATTGAAAATTTGTTTATCTAATTACATCGGAATAAAAGGGAAACCTTTTGTTGATACATTACTTTGGTAATATTAAAGAAAACGTGCATGATATGTATATGTAACAAACATTTCTTAAATAAGTTTAAAAAAAAATACGAAAGGAAAGGAATTATTATTTCGGATATTTTTAAAAACAGTGTGTTTTTTGATTAGGTTTAAAGTATAAATTGAATTTATTATTTATTAAAAAAATCTCTAATTATCATCATTAATTAGATACTTATTATAATATTTTATTATTTATTATAATGATTATAATCTTTTCTATTTTTATAAATTATAATAATAATTATTATAAGAAATTTGTAATATCCAGAAGAATATCAAATATATAAATATAAATACCAATTCTGCCTCGCACTTTTCTAAAATATTCTGTACTATTTTCTGAGAGCTTCTACGAGAGTACGGTTATCTTTAGTGGAATTTTTTTTCCTCCCAAAAATACATTATCCATTAGTGAGGTGGCGATCAGTCGGTTTTTAAACTTATGTTTTAATTGAATACAAGCAAAATTTTTGTCTTAAAAATTTTAGATGAATAAAATGTAATATTAGTACAGTAAAAATTAGGGAGTGGTTAATTATTGTTTATATTTAAATAAAGATTTTGCCTGATAACTATCTTTGTATAAATAAATTAAGAGAACATTCAGGTTTTTATGCAAATATTGTATAATGATTCAAATATATTATTTCTTCACACAATAATTACAACTGACTTTATAAAGTGAAAACTTCTTGAAATTCTGATGATAAACAAACTGAAAATGAAAGAAATTACACATGAACATATATTTCTAACAAATACCAATGATAAAAAATAAGTACAATCTATATAAAGTGTCTCTGTCCTTCATTTTTCACTTAGTAAATTATTTGATCTTTTGGCTTTGAAAAGTTAAAGTAAATACCAGTCACATAATATTATCAGAGTCTGGGCTTAAATGAAAGGTTGCACTTGATTATTTACTAATGCTAGGTTATATATTTAGATGAAAAAAAAAGTCAAAATTATTTTTTTGCTACTTGAGCATCCTATATTTAGCTCATTTCCACGAAGAAAAAGTTAGTAAACGTTATTTTCACAAGCTGTCTTATGACTGCTGTAATTACACTCTGTTACCACAAATCTTTTAGTTGGACAAACATTTGGGGGAAAAAAAAACATTGAGATTATGTGTTACTTTTCTACTGCCATGGCAAACAGCTCATATGCTCAGTTGTCATGGCAACCATGTAGCTGATAACAATGTTTTCTTCAGCAGTAAATAATACTGTCGATTTTATATTTTATAATAATCTAATATTAGTAAAGGTGATTAGTGCAACCTTTTGATGAAGTGACGTGCCCGAATTTCATTAAAAAGCAGACAGTTTGAAATTTCAATGACACGATTTCAACAAAAATAAATAGTCTTATCAAACTTAAAAGTTATTTGATTAGCATAATAATTGCATTATACAAGGTGTTAATGAAACGTCTGACACATTTGGACGTTTAATAATAATTCATAAAAATAAAGATATAATAAAAACATTTTTTAACTGTGTGGAAACTTTCACAGACGATTTCTCTTACTATAGATTGTGAGTTTTAATTAATTTATTTTCTTTTTTGAATATATATATATATATATATATATATATATATATATATATATATATA